>JAYEVE010001654.1:0-467343 GCA_036346375.1 Guadua angustifolia
GGCCTGGGCCTGGGCCTGGGCCCTGGGCCTGGCACTGAGCCTGGGCCACTGGGGCCTGGGCACTGGGCCTGGGCCTGAGGCCTGGGCCTGGGCCTGGGCCACTGGGCCTGGGCCTGGGCCTGGGCCTGGGCCACCTGGGCCACTGGGCCTGGGCCACTGGGCCTGGGCAGGCTGGGCCTGGGCCACTGGGCCTGAGCCACTGCACCAGGCCTGGGCCTGGGCCCTGGGCCGCAGGCCCTGGGCCACCTGGGCCTGAGCCTGGGCCTGGGCCTGGGCCACTGGGCCACTGGCCCTGGGCCCTGGGCCACTGAGCCCTGGGCCACTGAGCCCAGGCCTGGGCCACTGGGCCTGGGCCTGGGCCACTGGGCCAGAGCCCCTGGGCCTGGGCCACTGGGCCACTGGGCCTGGGCCACTGAGCCTGGGCCACAGGCCTGGGCCTGGGCCTGAGCCTGGGCCTGGGCCACTGGGCCACTGGGCCTGGCCACTGGCCACTGGGCCACTGGGCACTGGGCCTGGGCCTGGGCCTGGGCCACTGGGCCACTGGGCCTGGGCCCACTGGGCCCTGGAGGCCCTGGGCCAGGCCTGGGCCTGGGCCCTGGGCCTGGGCCTGGGCCTGGGCCACCTGGGCCAGGCCTGGGCCTGGGCCTGGGCCACTGGGCCACTGGCCAGGCCTGGGCCTGGGCCACTGGGCCTGGGCCTGGGCCAGCCCTGGGCCACTGGCCTGGGCCTGGGCACTGGGCCACCCTGGGCCTGGGCCACAGGCCACTGGGCCCTGGGCCCACTGGGCCTGGGCACTGGGCACTGGGCCTGGGCCTGACACACCAGGCCTGGGCCACTGGGCACTGGGCCTGGGCCTGGACCTGGGCCCTGGGCCTGGGCCACTGGGCCTGGGCCTGGGCCACTGGGCCACTGGCCCTGGGCCTGGCCCTGGGCCTGGGCCCCAGGCCTGGGCCTGGGCCCTGGGCCACCTGGGCCTGGGCCACTGGGCACTGGGCCTGGGCCTGGGCCTGGGCCTGGGCCACTGGGCCTGGGCCTGGGCCCTGGGCTGGGCCTGGGCCTGGGCCTGGGCACTGAGCCCACTGGGCCACAGGCCTGGGCCTGGGCCTGGGCACTGGGCCTGGGCCTGGGCCACTG
This sequence comes from Guadua angustifolia, assembly GCA_036346375.1. Classification (NCBI taxonomy): domain Eukaryota; kingdom Viridiplantae; phylum Streptophyta; class Magnoliopsida; order Poales; family Poaceae; genus Guadua; species Guadua angustifolia. The sequence continues at coordinate 1,135 of JAYEVE010001654.1, forward strand.
AGCCTGGGCCACTGGGCACTGGGCCTGAGGCCTGGGCCTGGGCCTGGGCCCTGGGCACTGACCTGGGCCTGAGCCACTGGGCCTGAGGCACAGGCCTGGGCCACTGAGCCTGGGCCACTGGGCACTGGGCCTGGCCTGGCCTGGGCACACAGGCCTGGGCCTGCAGGCCAGGCCACTGACCTGGGCCCTGGGCCTGGGCCTGGGCCCTGGGCCCTGGGCCTGGGCCCTGGGCCTGGGCACACCTGGGCCACTGGGCCTGGGCCAGGCCACTGGGCCTGGGCCTGGGCCCTGGGCTGGGCCACTGGGCCTGGGCCTGGGCCACTGAGCACTGGGCCTGGGCCACTGGGCCCTGGGCCTGGGCCCTGGGCACTGGGCTGGGCCGCTGGGCCTGGGCCTGACGCCAGGCCTGGGCCACTGGGCCACCTGGGCACAAGCCTGACCCCTGGGCCTGGGCCTGGGCCACAAACCTGGGCACTGGGCCTGAACCCTGGGCCTGGGCCACTGAAGCCCTGGGCCACTGGGCACTGAGCCTGGGCCCCTGAGCACAAACCTGAGCCTGGGCCACTGAGCCTGAGCCCTGACACCAGGCCTGACCTGGGCCTGAGGCCTGAGCCCTGGGCCCTGGGGCACTGAGCCTGACACTGAGCCTGCGCTGGCACCTGGGCCCTGAGCCACTGGGCCAGCACTGAGCCTGGGCCTGGGCCTGGGCCTGACACTGGGCCACTGGGCCCTGGGCCTGGGCCACACAGGGCCCTGGGCCTGGGCCTGGGCCTGAGCCTGGCCCTGGGCCTGGGCCCCTGGCCTGAAGCCCTGGGCCTGGGCCACTGGGCCACTGGGCCACTGGGCCTGGGCCTGGCCTGGGCCTGAGCCTGGGCCAGGCCAGGCCACTGGCCTGGGCCACTGGGCCTGGGCCTGGGCCCTGGGCCTGGGCCTGGGCCAGGCCTGGGCCACTGGGCCTGGGCCTGGACCTGGGCCCTGGGGCACTGGGCCCTGGGCCACTGGGCCTGCCACTGGCCAGGCCTGGGCCCAGGCCTGGGCCTGGGCCTGGGCCACTGAGCACTGAGCCTGGCCTGGGCCACTGGGCCTGGCCACTGGGCCTGGGCCTGGGCCTGGGCCACTGGGCCTGGCCTGGGCCTGGGCCACTGAGCCTGGCTGAGCACTGGGCCTGGCCTGGGCCTGAGCCCACCAGGCCTGAGCCACTGGCCCACCTGGCCTGGGCCCTGGGCCTGGGCCTGAGGCCACTGGGCCCTGGGCCAGCCTGGCCCACAGGCCCTGGGCCACTGGGCCACTGGGCCTGACTGGGCCTGGGGGCCACTGGGCCACAGGCCTGGGCCTGGGCCTGGGCCACTGGGCCTGAGCCTGAGGCCTGACCTGGGCCCTGAGGCCCTGAGCCACTGGGCCACTGGCCCACTGCCTGGCCCTGCCAAGCCAGGCCTGGCACTGGGCCTGGGCCTGGGCCTGGGCCACTGAGCCCTGGGCCACTGGGCCTGGGCCTGGGCCACTGGGCCTGGGCCTGACCTGCCAAGGCCACAGGCCCTGGGCCACTGAGCCTGGGCCCTGGCCTGACACTGGGCCTGAGCCCTGGGCCTGGGCCACTGAGGCCTGAAAGCCTGGGCCACTGACACTGAGCACTGACCAGGCCTGAGGCCACTGGGCCTGGGCCTGGGCCACACTGGGCCTGAGGCCTGGGCCTGGGCACTGGGCCACTGAGCCACTGGGCCTGGCCACACAAGCCACTGGGCCTGGCCTGCACTGGGCCCTGAGCCCTGGGCCACAAGCCCACTGGCACCTGGCCCTGGGCCTGGCCTGGGCAGCCACTGAGCCACTGGGCACACAAGCCCTGGGCCTGGGCCCAGGCCCTGGGCCCACTGCCACTGGGCCCTGGGCCCACAAACCCCAAAACCTGCCAAGACCCAAACCCCAAACCCTAAACCCCAAACCCTAAACCCCAAACCCTAAACCCTAAACCCCAACCCCAAACCCACAAACCCTAAACCCCTAAAACCCTAAACCCTAAACCCCAAACCCCTAACCCTAAACCCTAAACCCCAACCCCCTAAACCCAAAACCCAAACCCACAAACCCTAAACCCCTAAACCCTAAACCCTAAACCCAAAAACCCTAAACCCCCCTAAACCCCAACCCTAAAAAAACCCCAAACCCCAAACCCCCCAAACCCCAAAAACCCTAAACCCCAAACCCAAACCCAAAACCTAAACCTAAACCACCCTAAACCCTAAACCCTAAACCCTAAACCCAACCCCAAAACCCTAAACCCTAAACCCTAAACCCAAAACCCCTAAACCCTAAACCCTAAACCTAAACCCTAAACCCTAACCTAAAACCCTAAACCCTAGGGGCGTGTGAAAGGGACAAATTTCAACCCTTTGATCTTAGAAGAGTTCCAATGGGACAATGAATGGGTTGAAATGAGTACCGAAGAAGTCCACCACGGAGAAAATCTATCATGGGCTCATGTTGATGAAGCCACCGGTGCATCACAAATTCTTCAAGGTCGTAATCTGCCTAGGATAGCCAGGACGTACTCTCGACGTGGTGTAAATTTGAGCTCAACAACTGAAGGAGAAGAGCAAGGCTCAGACGAGGATGAAGCCTATGAACATTTGGTGGCCGACGATCTAGACATCGACGATGATTATGGCCAAATGCCACCTACTTCTCATGAGAGTGGACCAAGTGATAGGAATCGTCAAGATGATTTAGACTTAGACGTTGATGTTTGAATGTTCTTGTCCTTGGAACATTATATTTATGTTTTAATGTCCTTGTCCTTGGAACATTATATCTATGTTTGAAACTTTCAATATTTTTATCCTTGGAACATTCTCAATTCTGCTTTCAAGATATTTTTGTAGTTTATATGAACTCCATGTATCCAACAATCTAGTGTTTCATACTTTCATCTTGCTGACAAAGTAAATCTCCTGCTTGTACCAGGGAAAATCAAGGCAAGCTGCTGGATGGATTGATCACATCAAAGATTCATACAAGGTACTACACACATCCTCCAATCTTCTACTATATTTGAGCTTGAATGATGATTTTGTGCATAGGAAACTTAAACTATAATTGAGATTCAAATTTAAACTATTTGGTCGCCTAATTGTCGCCTAGGCAGGTGCCTAGGCGTCCAGGCGGTCCGGAGGCAACTCGCCTCGCCGAGGCGCCGTGATAACCATGGTGGTTCCAATATTTTATTGGATATCATTATTGTTTATGTTATTATGCTAGTTCTTATTGATATTGTTTAGTAGTAGTGCTATTTGATTTAGAATGCTTACTGAAATTATAGTTAATGTTATAAAAAAAAGTGATAAAAATATAATGGTGGTAATATCTTAGACACACTGGGATGTTACAAATACCAAGGTAGGGGCTGGCCAGTAAAAACTAAAATCAGGCAGGATTGAAAATAGAGCCCCTGCCGGGGCACGCCCAACTGCAGTACGCACATGACATCACCTAAACAAGGCATTTTCAGGAGGATACAGCTAGCACACCACTGATGCATTTCTATTCTTAAACAATTATCAACCAAGACGTCTGAGTCCAAAATCCGAACGACGCGATAATAATATGTAGCTAGATAATCTTGCATGCATGTTCAATTGATAGTTAGTGGGGAAAGATACATTTTAAAAATCTTTGAGGTATACGTACGATCGAGCTGCACATAATATCCACCTTCAACTCAACAGCATTCCTCTCCGCACATTATTATTCCACGATTCGACACGATCGATCCCTACAGCATCGATCTTATCATTTTCTTCGTCTATTCATGCATGCATGCATGGTCCAACCATCAGTGATATTCAGTCGATCACCAGCTTATATAGGGATGCTAGTTACTTACTAGCTGGTCTAGTGAGGCAGCTAGAAGCTTCAGCTGAGCCATGTAGAGATAGAGCAAGTCAGTCCCATGATATTTCCCTGTGGAAGGTCCAATCGGAGGGGTTGACGGTGGATTGGCCGCTGGAGGAGACAAGGTCGTAGGGCGAGTCCTCCCCAAACTCCGTCGGCATCGCCTTCCAGTGTAGGCATGGATCCCAGTCTGCCTCCTTCAGGATCGTCAGAATCTCCTCCACAACTATCTTGCTCCCCTCTTCGGATAAATGCAGACCATCACTACATGCAAACATTGATTCAGAATTCCTGTTTTGTTCGTAGTAGAGTTTGTAGGAAGAACAGAGAAAAAGTGACCACAGATGAACACGCGCACTCACGTAAAGCAGGCAGTCGCCCAGTTGTCCCGTTTCTGCATAGCATTCCAAAGATCAACCACCTTCAGGTCCATCTCTTTGCATAGAGATACACAGGCTTCAGAGTACAGACGGCAGGTTTCGTTTGTACGCACTATCTCACTCAGGGCAGTGCTGCGTGCATTTCAGGACAGAAACAGGCGAGGCAAGCATCTCAGCCCAAGCAATGTATTAATTGTAACATCTGAGACTACCTTCAATCCAAACTATATTAATGCAGATATCCTAGTAGAGATGATCCTTTGTCACCTGGTTGATTTCCGGAGCGTCTCCTCGTTAAGTGGTGGGCAGCTGAGGAAAATGACACGAGTCTTCTCAGACAGGCTCTGAACATAAAGCCAACAGTCAGACAAGCATAAACAGTCTAACCATGCAAATCTGACTTATATGCATTTTGTACCTTGAGGTGTTCTGCAATCTTTCTCATGTTGTCTATGTACTCTGCAAGTGGCACATGAGGTCCAAGGCCAGACGAATGGGCAGCAATGGAGTCATTGCCACCAAAGTAAACTATTACCAAAGAAGGTTGCACTGAAGAATCCTAAGACAAATGGAGGGTATTAAATTATTAATTTGGCAAACCATCATCTATATTTTTTAATCACAAAAAAGATTATCCTAGAATTACAAGTATCTTCTCTTAGATCGCAGTCTTGGGAGATTAATACCGCTAACAAGAGAGCAAAAAGGTTTTCCATGTATTACCTCTTCATGTACAACAATCTGGTACACACTTACATTAGTATCTAAGTATCTTAGAACTATCATTGTTGGTATATTCAAGAAAGAGTTGCAAGCAATCAAAAACTTGTTAGGATAATGTGAGTTCACATCTTCCGTTGCATGACTAAAGAGTATACTAGTGGAACTTGGCACCTCTATAGATTTTTTATGTTGAGAATTACTAGGTAAGATTTCTATTTTGAACTCAAAAAAGGATTTCTTACACAATGAAAGAGTGCCATTAATCATTCCAAAACTGTGCCAACAAATGACAGCTAGCCTGGCTAATGGCGATCAATTACCAGGTTACAAGCAGATCTGCTCTTCTCAGAAGAGCATTGCATTAACCAGTGCAAAAGAGGCTATTACTTAAATAAGAGTAATCAGATTAACTGCATGTACAAGGGCAGAACCAGCTATTGTGCCCTGTATGAATGGGAACCTGCAGAAATTTTGAAAATTATGTATATACCCTTACTAGCTATAGGTTCTGATTGAATTTGTACTTCATTGCAATTTGACAATACTTGAAGGAGATGTAAATTGTATTCCATGCCCTCAATTCAGATGTTGTAGAAAAACTAACTTCTTTTTTTTCTATACCTACGTGGCACCGTATGAATGGTACAAAAGCATCAATGGTGTACCCCCAGCACAATTTTTCTAGCTCCACCACCCTTAGCCATGTAGTGAGCTGAATTCTCTATGTTACTTGATCTGGTCTTAAGGAGAGCATGAGATAATATACCTTGGGAAAAACTTTGTCTATGATTTCAAGGGCACGCCTTGAGTTCCAGCCAATATACCCTCTGAGAACAATATCAGCCTGAATGAGTTGCAGATAGACAAGTCAGACACATGATTAGTGAAGTAAGACAATATCGCTGTTACTTGTTAGGTAAATGGCCAAGTCCGAAAGAGCTGATATTGTTTGATTCTGGTTAACTCTCATGTTTCTGTTATCTTTTTGAGAGTGTTATTGACTTACTGTTGATTCTATAAAAACGGTTGCACCAACAATTTTTCGCTGACACAAAGAAATACTTTGATTTTCATTGTGACACAAAGCAGTACTTCAACAGAAAATAAAATGAAAGCAGGAAGCAAGTATGAGATGGAGAGCAACAAATATATCATCAGCCATAATGGTAGCAGGTATTTGTTTCTTATAAGGCCAATATGAATCAACAGTTCAGATTAACTCATGCCATATAAGATTCTGTAATTTAAAGCATTCAAAATAGGGATAGGATCCAGGACCCAGGTCAGCTCCAGGGGTAGAAATAGGTTGATTTTTCAGGATGTTCTTGGTCCTTTTTAAAATTTTTATTGTGTTTTTCCTAATATAAAGATACATATTTGACACTAATATGCACATTCTTTGAAAATATCCCAAAATGAGGTCATTTGCAGAATTACAGGTCGAACTAGTCGCAGCTCCCAGGGACAGCATAGATGCAACAGTAAACGAACTGTTCTAAATATTCTGACTTACAGTTGTAAAGCCATAAAAGTTTGATGTGTAAAGAAACCATGGCTTTTAAGAAAAAAAAGGATAGCAAGCTAGCAGATTTCTAGGTACCCGCAGGTCCCCGCCGCGCGCCGGGGGGGGGGGGGTCAAGTGGTAAAAAAGTCTCTCAGCAAATGCTTATGAAAAAGGAAAACCCAACCATCAATTTGATTGAAATTTGAAACTACTTTGAATAAATGATCCGAATGCAACATCCAATCCTAAATTGTTTTTTTATTATTTCCTCTGGTCACAAATAGCTGTTGTTTGGACAACGACACGCTCTCCAAAACATTGCTTTGGCTACTAATTTCAATTATAATATATTTATAAAACTAATAAAATTATAATATTATAAAAGTACTTTTCAAGACAAACCTACACATATGATTTTCATGTATCCAATTTAAATATTTAACAAGATATCAACAATCAAAGTTTCAAAAGTTTGACAACACATATATCCAAAACGACAACTATTTGTGATTGAAGGGAGTATTTAGAGAACAATCCTAAGGCCCATTTTGAATGGGGAATTTTTTCTAGATTCATGTGGAAATTGAGCAATATCCAGTGAAATTCTTGCTTCCCAAACAGACCCTAAATTATGCTATTTGTGGTATTTTATCTGTTGGATAATTATGAAGAAGCACGGCCCCTCCGTAAAAACACAGTACTATTGGAGTAATTATGGGTTGGCAAATCAAATGTACTATGGAAGTAGTAAAAACATGGAGTAACCCAATTGGTGGAATACGACATTTTTGGACTTCATCACATACCCAGTTTTTACATAAGTAAAAAAATTGAAATTATGATATTATGAAACTATTTTTCACTATTCTAGTAGTACCATCTCCGTATGGTCAATCTAAATAGCTTTTTAGTATAAACTAGAGGTCAAAATTAGAGCAGTTCAATTGCATGCTTTTAAAAAAGAAAAAGAAAAAAGATCATATATACTTGTTTGCACCGAGGGAGTAGTAATATGTTCAGTTGAAATGTGAGGTGAGGTGTACATGGGTAGGGCATTAGATAGGAATTCATTGACAGTCACAACCACAGGAGGGGAAGAGAGGCCATGAATGTTACCAGTACCTTGCGGGCGTAGATATCGGCGAGGGTGGCGCCCCATCCGCCGTTGCTGAAGCTGAACTGCACGATGGAGGAGCCGAAGAGCACGAATACGGGCCGACCTGGTGCCCGCGCACCACCGATCATCCTAGCTAGCCGGTTCGATTCGATCTTTTGCCGGCGGCGGCCGGCGGTTCTTGATTTGATCTGCTCCGGTACCTAACCTACCTAACTGGTGAGTCTCTCTCTCTCTCTCTCGCTCTCTCGTCTGGACTGTAAGTAGGACTGTAGCGAGGAGTAATAAAGCAGACAGAGGGCTGCACTGCACCGCGCTGCCTCTGCTCGGCGATTTTTTTTCAGGCGGAAATTGAATTGCTTTCTACGAAATTCCCAGGATACTTAATTGACGAGTCCCAAACAACCTTGCCACCGGTCCTCATCTCACCCGGCCCCTACTCCGTGCGTACCGATCGGATCGTACCTACACCAACACCATTATGGTTATGAGCTATTATGGTTATGGAGCGCCCTCCCCCAGCCCCCTTCTTTTCTTGCTGGTTCTACTGGAAATAAATTTTGATTCCATTCCATCTCATTTTATATCACCATTATTACATGTACTGCACACTAGAGATCAAGTGACACCCTCCACCTCTTTAGTAGCAGCGTGTGTCGGTGTTACTACTACACTAACAATCCTGGTATTTAAAGGAGCAACAAGGGGCAGATAGAAATTAGAATAGATAGACCCAGGCAAGAAAGATCAAGACCCACGCATAGTACTCCGTGTAACAGAGACAGGTTGCTGAAATTTCTAGGTGGGTTGTAATTGCAGTTGCATCGTCGTTGCTCGCTCATCGAGAACGCTTTTTGGGCTGCCCTGTAGCACGAGATATGCAGCACATGCTGGATCTCACAACTGGATCTCACAACTGGGCATGATAAGCAGCACAACATAACACGACACCATGTCTGAGCTATCATGATACGCTACAGGAGGTGCCGGATACAGCAGGGCACACAACCGGCACAGAGGCCCTACCACTGGCCTACAGTAGGGTGCGGCGATCCACAACAAGGAGCAGAGGTGGGGAAAGGGGGATTACCTGCTAGCCACGCTCGCCCGTGCCACGTGAACTCGTGGCCACCGACACCATCGACGCCATCTGGAGAGGGGGAGGAGGCGGAGGGGTTGAGGCAGAAGGGGCAAGCCAGAGGCAAAGGGGGCCAGCCGAAAGGGGCGAGACAAAGGCAGAGGGGGCGCCAAAGGGGGAGGTGCGCGGAGGGGGCGAGCTAGAGAGGGAGGCAGACATGAAGCCGAAGGTGGACGGGGAGGCAGATGTGAAGCTAGAGGAGTGAGGTAGAGGAGGAGCCAGATGGGGCGAGAGAGGTGAGGCAGATGGGGAGTTGGACGGAGGGCAAGGTGGAGGGTCGAGGCGAGGGGAACCAGATGAGGGAGAGAGACAAGGAGAGAGGAAGAGATTAGGTGAGGGAGAGATAGAAACAGCGATGTGAGAGAAAATGATGTGAGAGCAACGAGCAAATATGAGAGAGACAGAGAGGGCGAGCAAGAGAGCAATAGGTGAATGGCTATAGGCAAATGGTGGAGAGAGATAAAGACATGATGAATGAAAGAAATAAAATCGATTCCAAATCCAACTGATCGATTGCTATAAAACCCCCCTCGGCTACGTGTTTCTTCAGCCCACGAAACATTCTCCCTTTGCTCTCTCACTACTCTATCGAGACCGGATTTCCAAATCCGAACCCTCTGTTTATAACCTGTGCTAGTCTCAAAAAACATAGCACACATAATGGAAACAGTGATGACAATACATCTATATCATGAATCGAAAAATATTAATTAAGCAAAAAGGTATCAGCATTATAGCCAATTATTACAAATAAGCAACTTCATGGCTTAAGTTCAATGAGAAGCAGCACAAATGAAATAATAGCAGCATGATGAGCCCATCCATTTGCCCAACAAGTAATCGATTGGGGTACGTATCCTAGCATTCCGAATCACTTTCGTCATAACCACAAACAAAGAACTCGTAGACACCTTCAACTTCTGAGCACTTCTCTGTGAAAAGTTGAGATGTTGTAAGAGTGAGCACAAAATGTATTCCACAAGTCTTGAGAATATAATGCATGATAGCTATATGCAAGGCTAAATAATTCAAGGTATAATATGGCTCTTTTAGAATAAAGCAGTGTTTAACTTTAAATATCAATAGTAATTTCATAAAGCATCATTTGATCAAAATATAATTGAATAATAATTGAATTTGATATGATAACTAAACAGGTTCCAACTACTTGATTGGCTCCAACCGCCAAACCATAACCCTAGAGTTCCATCCACTCATGGATTCCCTAATCATCATTTATTTAAAATAAAACCATAAAATCTACAATGTGCAAGTGTACCTTGTCTGCCCTTGACCGTGGAGATAGTTACTTAAGTAGTTTTAACTCTGTAGAGTGTGTACAGTTTTACCCACAAGACATGATCATCTCTTGTTGCTATGCAGTTAACACACTTCCTTTGGTGCGTCAATAGAGAGATCATGATAAGGTCTTTACAATGTACAACCTCGCTATTAACCTTGCCCGCTAAGGTTTCACCACTGAAGGGTTACATCCACACAGTCAGAAGCCCCCCTCTTGCGTCATGTGGGGAAAACCTGTCTCCATTCGATACTCACATTCCAATGACTGGCGAAGCCAATAACGAGACACACAAATTAATAAGCCAGGTCGTACCCATATAGACTTGTGATTGTACGGTAAGGCTCGGTCCATGATAACACATGCTTCGGTCCTTAATTGACTAGGTCGGAACATTTACTTTCAAGGTCTCATGCATCCAATACCCACCAAACATCCATCCGCCCAGCCTAAACTATTTTCACTTTATTTTATTTAAATAACAACAACAATACCAATTGTCAGAACTTCAAAAATAAGTTTAAACAATATTTGAAATTATTTCCATAACGGCATAATACCAAAACGCTTAAACTGGACTAACAATTATACCGTCCCATGCTACTCTACTGGTTATCAACAAATAAAATAGCTATTATCATCTATGGTGACAAAGGTTCGACATAATCAATACTAATGAGGGTATAACAAATTTGAAATTTAACTATACCTTAAAACTATATTTAAAGTACATTGCATAAAAGTAAGTATGCATAATTTAAAACAACATAAGTATTTTATAAAATTTGAAATCAACATATTCAAGGAAGACTTTCCTTCATTGCCTCGTACTGCTTCTACCTCCAATTATTGATTCGACTGAGCTTCAACTACGTCGTCTACACGCGAAACAAGAATAAATAAATAAAACAAATTTTAAAAAAATCAAAAATTGAAAATAATGGTACTAGAAGGTAGATCTTGAATTTAGATGAATTTATAAATTTGAATCACTGGAATCGGATCTTGAACAAAGGAGAACGGGCTCCCGGTAGATTCTCAAATAAAAAATCAAAGAAAATGAAAGGGGGTGATGTGGCAATATTTGATTGGCTGGAATTTCAGATTTTTCTGGAAAATAGGAAAAAAAAAGAAATTCCACTAACATGTGGGCCCCACGTGTTAGTGGCTCGGTCCATAGTAGACAACGATCACCGAGGGGATTTTGGGTGACATGGCAGACTAAGGTGATAGGGTGGCCAAGTAGAAGGCTAGGTAGGATGGCTTCTAGCACAGTGTATGTGTATCATGGCCGATATGGCCACCACGTCGGACGTAGCGCGGGCGTGGCGCGAAGGTGGCCGATGCGTGGCATCAGCGACGATCTTGTTGAGTGGCGATGGTGTGGGGTGAGTGAAGCGTTTCGGCGGAGCAGCAGCACATCAAGTCAAAAGGAGATGCACCGAGGCTAAAGCGAGGCGGATTGGAGCGGGACCTGGGGCAAACGGAAAAGGGTGGTGTGGCGAACCAGATGTGACCAGCGGATACGGTGGAGGAGGCTCACTAGGGACGATAAAACGACGCGAAGAAGAGCCCGAAGCCAGCGGCGCTAGGGCTAGGTTTTGACAGTAAAATCACGCACGAAGCTCGGAAAACAAGAGAAGAAGAGGTAGTGGCCTTAAATAGGCACAGACAATGAGGTGATCAGCCCGGATACGGCGCTAACGGCCGAGAAATTTGCAACAGTGGGTGCGCGGATCCGACGATGGAAGAGACTGGCTCGAAGACGACAGCGCCAGTAGCTGACAGGTGAGCCCCACGCATCAGCGGACGCGGGTGCGAACCAGGCCGTGTGAGGCTGGCCGTGGGGAAGGCGGGGCATCAGTTCGGTGGAAAAGGCCAGGCGGTGCGGAAAGGCTAAGGAGATGGGCCGGGGCAAAGCCGAGGGAACTGGGCCAGGGAAACAAGCTAAAAGCGGAGCGGGAAACAGGCCGAGGCAAGGAAGTTGACTCGCACGGAGGAAAAAAGAATAGGAAAAAGAATTTTCTTTTAAGAAAATTCTAGAAAATTAAGAAAAACTAAAATAAATAGCAAACAAATTAGTAAAAAATCTTAGAAAATTTTCAAAAATACTTTTAAGCATTAGAACCCAAATAAATTACTTTGAACTTATTTAAATTTATGCTTTTGATTCAATTTAATTTACTTGCACTTGATATATCATTTTAAATTCACCAAAAATTTAAAACTTAAGGAAAATTTTAAAAAGCTAAAATTTAAAATGTTACATACTCTCTCAAAAATCAAAGTGTATGATAAGAAAAAGTCAGGAGGTGGAGCAAGAGAGTACACCCTCGCACTCCTAGTCTCCTCCTCCGGATCAAAAAATCGATCCGCGCCAACTCTCCCCAGGTATAGGAGACTATGGCATGGACGACCGTCATATGGATGGTACGTAGGGCATCGAGGATGCCTCTTACCTTCCCGAAGGAGTAAGCTCTACGCCAAACCTTAATACCGTTACATCTATGCAAGCAGTGCCCAAAGGATCCAGCGGTCGATAGGCATGATGCTGACAACATAAAGAATTATAGATAGAATCATCAAATTGAGGACAAGCGTGAGGTAGTGTCGGCATGTTTCGCCTGACAATGATTCTCCCTAGACGGAGTCCAGGGTTCGATAGAGGGGATCTTCGCGAAGGACACCTATGGGCTCTCCCGAGGGATCCACACAAACAAGAATCCAAGAACACGCCGATATACCCAGGTTCGGGCCCCTAGTGTGGGTAACAGCTCTACATCTTGCTTCTGATCTTATTTAATGTGTTTTGAGTGGATTACAAACGTACAATCTACACTCTATCTCCTTTTTACTCTCTGAGTTCTTCTTGAGCTCTCTCAGTGCTCTTCCCGTTCTCGTTCCTTCGTTCGAGTCCTTTTTTTTTCTCTCTCCCCCCTCTCCATGCACCGAAACTCCCTTATATAGGTCGGGCTGGCCTTGAGCAAGTGGGAAGATGACATCATACTGATTACACTTCATTTATTACACCAATCGCTGTAGCCCCATTCCCTGGCCCCATTCTTTGCAACACCGTTCTACTCCACCCGGTCCGCCCGGGAAGCGACTTGTATGCGATGGGTTAGGTGCAGGACGACAGAGGGATAAGCTATCTTGCCGTCAGCAGAGCCACGCACATTCAATGGTTCTGATACGGTGTGTCGGGGGAGAAGACTTCGAGGCGAAGCTCCCCCATTCCTTCAACGTACGCCTTCACGCTCGACCGACAGAAGACCTCCGAGTACCTTCTGACTCTGTTGGCCGACCACGCGCCCGGCCGATCGCTGGCGTCGGGGCTCGACGCTCACCTTTCACGGCCGCCACGCCAAGACTCATGGCCCTACCGATCGTGGCAGAGAGGATACCCTGGCGTAAAGTACACTAATAGGTAGTGTATAAAATTTGTAAATATTGTTAAGCTAAATTATCTGTATGTGCATGTGAATAGATCATCTCAAGCGACACGCGAAGATGAAAGCCAGAGGAGGGCATCCAACTTAACTTCAACACCGATAGTTCGATAAGTACATGACTATACAACGCTGAGGTAGATAGAGAAGAACTTACACAGTATATAGCTATCAAGGATCTTCTACTTAGAAAGGGTGAGAGTTCTAATTTTGAAAGAATGATCCAACATAGTTTTTGCCCATAGTACCAACACGTTAGTAAACAATGTATAAATATAAACTAGCAATGTTGAAAAAGAACTACACGAAAGATAGTTTTTCCTTTGCTTTGACCTCAAATATATGGACTTTATCCCACCAATGAGTAGCTTATATTAATGTTATCACACATTATTTTGGTGAAGACTACAACCTAAACAAAAGGATCTTAGGGTTTAGGCCAATTGATGAGACACACATTGGAGAGGCTATCGCTATACGTATACTCGAGGTTATTATTAGATTTAAAATAGAAAATAGAATTATTGCCATTACTCTTAGCAATGCATCATCTAACATGATAGCTATGGAGCATCTCGCATCGCACCTAGAGACTTAGGGTGTGTTTGGTAGGCACCAGCTCCACCAGATCCATGGATTTGGTGGAGCTGGGTATTCCTAGCTCCACCAGATCCGTGGAGCTGGAGCTATGAGTACATTAAGAGTGTTTAGATGTATCATCTTGTTTACATTTTATACCAAAAATATAAACTTAATTCACTTTATTTTAGCCTACAAGTTTCAGATCTCAGGTGAAACTGGGATCTGAAGCTCTACCAAACAGGCCCTTATATTAGAGGTTTTGTATTCCACCAAAGATGCATATACCACAGGTTCGATTATAAAATATGGCTAGTTCTTGAAGTACTGTAATTCCAATAATATAAGACCAAACAGATTCAACATTGACATGAATGTTAGATGGAACTCTACGTATACTATACTGAAGCGGTGCAAGAACTAGAGGAGCATGTTATCACTATCTTTGTCAATTGTAATTCTAATAAGCAGTTGGTTAATGATGCGTATTGGGAAGTTGCCAGTCTTTTTGTGATTTTTTTTAAATTTACGATGCAACAGGATTTTATCTAGTGCTTACTACCCAACTTCTTGCTTAGTCATTGAGTGGTTTTGGACTTTTGCCAATTCTTTCAAAAAAACAACAAAGATATTTATATTTTACAAGACATTCTTGAACCAATGGAGAAAAAAATTTAAAATATTTTCAACTATTACATATCTCTACTGTTTTGATACTATTTTAGATCATTGGAAAAAATTATTTAATTTGCATGGCCTATGAGAAAATAGGTGAAGCATTTAATCTTTTTTATGCCTATACTCATATTTATAATGAGGTTTTTACGGTTTTTGATAAATATTATAAAAAAATTGGTAGCAAAAGTGAAACAAGAAGAACTATCTCAATAACGCAACAAATATGAGGCAGATCGATTACTTCAAGTGTGTGAAAGAAGCTAAAAGGTAATATGCCAAGTTCATCTTCTGAAGCTCCAATCAGATTGCATTGGAATCTATGAGTAGAAAACAACCACCATCTCGACACGCCATTTTGTGGAGATTGAGCTTGACATTGAGGATGGCAATGAACTCAACTTGCTATTTTGGTAGAAGAATCATCAACATATTTATCCTGTGCTATCGCAATATGCATATGATGTACTTGTGGTTCCGTGCCCATTATCTCGTCGGAAGACACTTTCAGGTTGGTAGGGAGGATACTTGAGTCAAGGAGGTCGCCTCTCATGCTTGGGATGGTTGCCGAAATCACATGCCTTAAAAATTGAAAGTGTGCAGATGAGTGATCACAATAACAAATCGAGGATCTGGAGATCGCAAAGATGTTAGTCAACTTTGACCATCTCGATCTTGACTAGTCTATGTATATGTATATAATGTATGTAATTAATGTACTCTTTTACTTATCGAGGGTATCCTACATTAAGGTGTAAAGTTTTTAACAGTACAAATAGACCAAATCTAAACCAGCACGGTATGAAGCCGACACAACTTGCTAACGAGCTATGGCTAGACTCGCCAAAGATGAGTTGGACTGGCATAGCACGGCACAGTCCGGGCCTGTGGTCCGTCGTATCCATGTCGGCACGGCATAACACCCACGCGTGCTCCCATTAATAATTATGCTACCGTACATCCATATTTCCGATTCTAGTAGAGACTTGTTTCTTTCTTTTAGATGGTATTGCGAGGATTCCATTAAATCATGGACTCAGCGAACTCGCTGGCCACAAAAAAGAAACAAAAAGTTGACGAAAGACAGAGTTGAATCGTGCCGTAGTATATGTATGATCGATCCTGCTCGACTGCGCAGCATGGCTCGCCATCACATGGTCTGCCCTATTTACATAACAGGAGAAATTTCGCCTCCTTGAACATCACACCGTGCCTTGACAGATCCTGGTCACTAGTTTAACAGGGCGGCTTTCGTATTGCTGAGGGATGACGTCCGTCTAGATGTGGATCCTCGTCAATCCAATCCATCCCAGCACCAGCCGGCTTGCAAACTTCAACGCCTATAAACAAGACTCTGCCTCAGCCTGCCTGGAAAGCATAATTGACAAAGGCATCCATGTGCATGCCCATTTTCATCCCTAGCAATAAACTCGCAGACTCCAAATCGACATTTCTACCGCTACTCCACTGGGAATGTAACAGCGTAATAGACCGGTAAATTAGCGGAGAACATCAATTATATAGGGATTTTAAATGAAATAATTCAATTTCCGCAAAGAACTATTACTCTCCCTTCTGTGTATATAACCCTGCTTGCCTAGGTTCCGGCTGCATCTCCTCAAAGACTCGAGAAGCTGGCTCCAAGGGAAGCTCAAGCCCAGTAATATTAATTAATATCGCTCAACTTCTGCGTGCCCCAGAAAGAATCTGAAAAAAATTCCATGTTACAAACAAGGTTTCAAATTTTATTTTCGGATCACACCTCGGGGTGGCCGAAATCCAAAATTTTGGTGAGATTTCAGAATTTCAGATGAAATCCAGCCAAAATTTTAAAACTAAATTTCAAATCCGGTATATTTGAGGAAGAAATTTCGGCCGAAGTGAATGAAATTTCGGTCAAAATGGCCAAAATTTTGACGAAATTGATCAAAGTTTTGTTCTTTTCAACCTCCTGTCAAATGGACTCCTGAGAGTAGAAAAAATTGAGAAGAATATGAAAATATTATGCAAGTATTTATCTACATTTTCTATCTATTTTGAATGCAAAATACTAAGTATTTGCATATAAATTTAGTATTTGTTGGTAAAATTTTCACATGTATTCTTCAGAAAAGGCATTACAATTTAAGACCAAAATCCAAGTTAGGGTTTAAGGTTTAGGCCGAAATCCAAGTTAAGGTTTAGGCCGAAATACACCATTCAAGACCAAAATTCAAGTTAGGGTTTATGCCGAAATACAATTTAAGGCCGACATCCAAGTTAGGGTTTAGAGTTTAGGCCAAAATACAATTCAAGATTGAAATTGAAGTTAGGGTTTAGGCCGAAATACAAGGCCAAAATCTAAGTTTGGGTTTAGACCAAAATTAAATTTAAGACCGAAATCCGAGTTTGGGATTAGGGTTAGGGTTATATAATTTGTATATGTATTTTTTGTAAAATTTTCACATGAATTCCTCATAAAAGGCATTACAATTCGTCACAAAAAATTTGGTGTGAAATATAGTCCTACAAACAAAAAAACCGGTCCAAAACACCATCATATCGGTCCAATACACCGAAATTTCAACGAAATTCACTGAAATCGCCACTCTCGACATCACCTTACCCAACCATGCTCTCAATTGAAATGAAAAAAGCTCTCAGATGAGATGAGATGCCTAGGAATGCCATCATTGACATATGCTGCTGCTGCTACTACTACTGCTCCCATTTCTCAACCCCATCTTTCCAACCACCCCAGTCGGGCCATCACTACTTCTGCTGCCTTCATCGGCATTGCCATTCAATTCCAAATATACGAGTAGTTGCAGCTGCAGACTTGCAGCTCGACCATTACTTGCTTGCCTCCTGCTACCATCCTCTGCATGCTGACTCGTACTAATTCAATCATTTATTGCATCTATTGGTTGGAGCGTTGCATATAGGTATAGTTACTAACAACAAAACGGTAGTAAAACTATAGTAGTATTTTTAAAGAAAACTTACGTCAAATTTACTACGTATGATATTTTACTATGAATAATGGAGATTTTGGTTTAAAGAAGCAACGGAGGGTTACCCCTTCTGATCATCTTTGTGTTACTCAAAATTTGTCAAAAAGTTTACATAAGGTTGGCACTAGAGACTGGGATGCAATCGGAGCGGATACTTATAAATATCGCTCATCTTATAATCTGTTCCACACCTTTTTTTCAGAGTCAGAGTTGAACACTAACAGTGCCAAATAACTAGTTCTCCCTTTCTTAGGTCCTGTTTATTTCAGCTGGGGATTGTGAAAAGCAGCTTTTAAAAACTAGATTGTAAAAACTGGATTGTTAAAAAGCTAGAGATTGAAAAACTCATGGTTGTTTGGTAACCCAGATTATAGTTGGGGGCAATGGTGGGTAATTTTGGTTGAAGTTGGGGAAAGCTGGGGGCAATGGTGGGTAATTTTGGTTGAAGTTGGATGGGTATTGTGGTCTTTACAAAAAAGGGAAAAGTGGGAAGAGTGGATTGTGGGATTGCTACAATCTGCCTCCAGATTGTTATAATTTAGATTAAAAGTTTGTTGTTTGTTGCCCTTCCAAATTTTTAAAAGTCGCTTTCCACAATCAAATTGAAACAAACAGGGCCTTAATCGCTCCGTAAGCATTCGGTCAGTCGGTTAGACAAAAATCATCTGCTTTGTTTGCAAACCTAACCGGAGATGCCCTATATTTTACCAAAGAGAGGGGGAGAAAGGAGGGAAATTAAAGGGCCGAAATGGCAATCGAGAGGGGGAGGAATCCAAATGTGCGGAAAGTAAATTGTAAGAATTTAAAGTACAAAATTTAAACGCTAAATTTAAGATATAAAGTAAATGCTAAAATTAAATTACAAGAATTTATGTGCAAAATTTAAATGCTAAATTTAAGATATACAGTAAATATTGAAATTAAATTCAGAATAGTAAAGAAATAAAATTTTATTTCTTGGAACAAATGTTTACAAAGTCTCACAACAAAGTGGGCAAAACTCAAAGGAGTACATAAAACCTTCAAGAGGAGAGAATTACCCCTACCACTCTATTTATACTACTTTTGAGTTATCCTCCACCCTTGTATGAGTTCTTCTTAGCTAGCAAGAAACCTCATCAAGGGTTGAAATTTACTCTCTCACTCATACATGCGCTAACCCACAACCTAATACCATAACGAGTATGACACGCTTCTCAAAGTTGGCTAACTTGACCACTACTTTATCCTTTAAACTGCAATCCAATGGCTCTCCTTGATCCAAGCATCTCCAAGCTAGCATCTCAGTTGTTCCTTGTCTTCGGGCTTGCAATAACTCTGTCTTTGGTCATCCTTCGGTAATCCCCGACCATCTGAACCCTGACGCACCTCGTCTAGCCCCGGTCATCATTCATCTCACCATGACCTAGTACCATCCCTAACACCATCAAAAATAAGGCAACCTATCACATAGCAATGTCCAAAATGATATACAATACTCATCCAATTGCTAAAAATAAATCATATTTTGTTCATAGAGTCGGCACTACCGCTAGACATAGGCCAGTAGTACCGCAAGTTCGGTACTACTAGGTCTTGGCCGTCAGTAGTGCCAGTTGCCCTAGAACTCCTGATATACCTTCTTTGAAAAATAACTACTGGCACAAAAGGCCGATAGTGCCGCTCGGTCAGTAGTACCGCCATTACAAAGCTGGTAGTGCCGCTCCTGACTAAAAATAGCTCAAATTGCTTCAAGTCAAAATCTAATTCAAATCAAACTCAAATTTGAATACTCCTAGCTCAAATACAATCAAATACTCATCATCAACATGGGTAGACCTCTACATGGTCTTTTAATCTCCCCCTTGATTAGGGGTGGGCATTCGGTTTTTTCGGTTTAATCGGTTCGGTTTTTTCGGTTTTAAAATAATTCGGTTTTTTGGCGAAACCGAATTTTCGCCAAAATAAAAACCGAATCAATTAACCAAATATTTTGGTTCGGTTAGTCGGTTTTTCTGCTAACCAAATATGAATAGCATTAGGTAGATTAGATTTAGTCCTTCTCATATTGCAACACAAAGTATGGATAAACCCACACAATATTCATATGTCATTACAATATAAACATAATAGAACATATGAATATACTAAACATATGCATAAATGTATTATAACATGAGAATTATTTAGTGACTTTAGGAAGAATATTATAAAAGTAGTATTGTATATGCGCTTATTAGGTTATTCGGTTATTTCGGTTTTGAAAGCGAAAAACCGAACCAACACCGAAAACCGAATTATATCAAAACAAAATCGAATCGAAAATCGAAAACCTAATAAACCAAATAATCGGTTAATTCGTTCGTTCGTTCGATAATTGATTCGGTTTAAAATGCCCACCCCTACCCTTGATGAGTATATTGACAAATCACCCAAAAGGCATAAATTTGAGTTTGAGAAAAAGAACAAAGCGATTTGATTGCAAAACCACACTTGGTCCAAAGAAAGAGGAAATAAGATCATGACCAAGTTGACAAGTAGAATTTTAGAGCAAGATAATAGAAAGAATAAATTTTTCACAAAACCTCTAGATATCCAATAAAAATTCACAGAACCTCAAATATGCTTATGACCTTAAGAACTAGCAATTTCTCACCATGACCATAGAAACCAAGATGCATTTATATTTTTACCTTTTGATAATACCTTTTCTGCATTATCTCCCCCATTTGGCAATATAGGCATCAAGAAAGTAATTTCTCCCTCTTTTTCATATGTATGAATAAAATACATCCTGAAAGAGCTTTGAAAATTATCCAAGTGACCACATAGACAAAATATGACACCAAGCTACTCAAGTTCAGATTATACTAATCTAAAACATGTCCAAGTGCAAAATATAATATCCTTGCTAGCAAGCTCAAATAAGACTATGTCATTTTGCATGATTTTAACAAGTGCAATACTTAGCATAATCTCCAAACTAAAAGCAAAGCCATATAATGCATCAAATGGAAGTCCCAGAGTTTAATCTAGTCAACACTTTGAGGAAACTAGATATGCATAAAAGATCATTTGTACTCAATCATCTTTAATACAAATTTTTGTTTTAAAACTTTAACGCACATAGTGGGGTGCAAATGTTTGACATTATTTGCATTCTTTACCCACTTTTTTCTTTTTTATTTACATATTTCAAGTGTGATTGACTCAAGCCATCGCCGACCATCTTAAGAAGGAATCTTAAAAAAAATGGTCTTGGTCATACACAATACATTCCAAGTTTATCCCAAGTGCAATAGGAAGTAGTCTCTTGCATGTAAAGTGTTGAGATCAATTTGCACACAAAAGTCAATTTTTTTATCATTTTAGCACTTCGATTCATGAGCATGTGAAAGACTCTAATATAGATCAATATAGCTTCACCCAAGTTGCTTTAGGAACTCTAGTAGAAATCCAAGATTTCACAAATGACGACATGTGCGTCTAGTGAGAAAACATAGTAATTAAAAGCTACAAGTTTTATCAAGTTTTCATTAAAGCTTAATTTCCATTTTTTAAACTTAGCATGATGAAGTAAGATGAACTTGGACATATCTAAGCTAGCAAAGATCTTTAGAAGAGTTGTAAGGTGCATAACATGGATGAAAACTCATTTGCATAATAGATAAAGCTCATTAAAACAGAAAATAAATTCTATATGCAATGTATGAAACAGCTTCTTAAATTCCCCTCAATAAGTGAATCAATTTTAAGTATAAACTTGGTTCAAGTTGAGTTATTAGCAGAATTTAGCTAAAAGAATGTCCAAATGAATTCAACAAAAACTAGAAATACAGAATAAGGAGAAGAAGTCGAGAAACTACAAACTGAGTGGTTGTAGAACATAGAAAAGATAACAGAGAACACTATGGCTCAAACTTGCTCTCATCTTTCCCATATGACTGACATAGGAAAACTGACTCTGAAACCCAAACTAGAGAGTACACACAAACTCTGTCTACTCAGGGGACCTCAACACCTACTAGACCTATAAAACTATGAGAGAACTCAACCTAGAGAGAAAATGGATAATTAATTGTACATGATAGTAGCCTATAGAATGAGATGAGAGGTTCCTACAAAGCATTCCAAAAGGATGAAATGTGCATGAAATACCGCCAATAATATGAGCACAAAATAATAATAAGCATGATAGCTTGAATTGCGCATAAAATATCTCCAATAATATGCATGAAAACATGAAATGTGCATGAAAAAGTTTTTAGATTTAGTTAAAATTTAAACTAAATAATAAAACATTTCAACAAAATATCGCTGATATAAACCCATCCTAAAACATTTCTGTCGGGAATTGGATAATTTCCATAAAGACCATCATACCCCGGCAGCCAATCTTCGGCTGACCATACTTGCCCTTGGACGGTGTCCCCAAGGAAGATCCTCGGACAGACCAGCTGATGGTGGGCCTGCCCCGACCATGACCAAGCTCGTCTCCGAGCATGCGCCTCAGTTTCCCGAGCGTGATTGCTCGGAGAGATGCGACGGTCGGCCAGAGCTGAAGGAAGATCCCGGGCATGATCGGCAGGTCGTGCTTGGTCCATGAAGACGACGTGGAATTAATCACGCGGCCCAAAGGACCGTATGGCCACATTCTAAGCCTACTACGCCCATGTCACAGCATGGCGAAAAGCAAGGGAGTCTGTTATGGCCACGTCCGGGCATAGTAGTAGCATGTCATTCGGTTATAAATGATGTAAGACTGTAATCGCCTATACATACCCCGTTGTAAGAAGGAAAAAGAGAGAATTCCCATGGAGACACACACAACATATTCGCGCAAGTGTCTTATAAACCTTTCAGCAGTAGTGAAGCCACTGGACTCAGGGTTGTTATCTCCATCGCGAGAGGCCTAAACCAGGATAAAAATCTCCTGTCTATTATCCCCTTTTGAGCTCCCGACCATCCATCCTCCTAGCTCCGCAGCATCTTCGGACGCCAACACCTTCACAGAAAAGGGGCCCTGGTTGATCCCTCATTCAACAAGTAAGCTCGGCGCGGGATCCGTTCCCCAAACATCGACAGTTGGCGCTGTCCATGGGGATCGACTGAGTCCTTTCGTATGGAATCCCCGAAGATGCCGAATTCTCAAGATGGTCAAGACCTTTGCGTCTTTGACGACATTGAGGATGATGACATGTACTACGCCGACGAAGACGTAGTTGGTGTGGCTGACCCAGAAGGTCACACCGAGTCCAGGAGTTCTTCCCTGGCTGCTGCAGCGCGAGAGCGTTTCCTCCGCTGGCAGCGCGATTCCCTCTCTGATGAGGAAGAATACGACGGCCTCTATGATGGTCTGGATATCCCAAACCGTTCTGAGCTCGATCGTGAGACTGTGTCGCGCAGAGTTACCGTGATGTCGCCTTCGCGGTCCTAGTACTCCCACGATGTCAATATGGTGGGAAGAGAAGAAGATCCAGAGGTCAAATCCTCGGGGGCTGCTCGTCATCAACGATACGAGGCAGCCAAGAGTCATCTGGAGGCGTCCCTGGATAGAACCCTGGCAAGCATCCGTCGCCAAGCTCGTGGAAAGACGGGCGTCAAGGCTGAAGACTCGGCTCGTGGAAATTCTCGCGAGCGCCATTCTCCGGAGCACGTGCGCAACCGCCGGCCAAGATCACCCCCTCCCGCTCCCCAAAGCATCAAACGGTTGTGGGCCATGGCAACGGTCGTGCGCAACCTTCGAAATTTTTTCGGTCAGGCGGACCTGGAAGCCATGGGCGCGGTCGTGGCTGAGAATCTAGAAAAACTCATCGCCGACATGAAGCTTTCAGGGTCCCCTGGCAGTAAGGAAGCTCGGAGTGTTTCCCGAGACAACAAGCATCATTCCCCTATCCGCTCCCGTCGTGGCGACTCCTAGAGCCCTACTCAGGAAGACCGCGGGAGGCATGATCGGTGCCGCGAGGACGTTCGGAGCGGTTCCTGGACTACCTCATGGGATCAAGGGTACGCTCGGACCAGTCACGGGCATACCAAGTACTCTGCCTCGGGGCGGTCTTCGCCGCGCCGATATGGAGAGGTGTTCTCTCGCCTTGGCCCATGCATAGGGGGCCATCGCGGTGGTGACCGTCTCGGCCACCACACTCGGAGGGGTCATCATGACAGCCCAACGTTCGGATGCCGGGCTTTCTCAGCATCCCTCCGCGACGTCTCGTGGCCGAGCAAGTTCAAGCCCGGTCACATCGAAAGATTTAACGGGACTCAAAATCCGGATGAGTTCCTCTCGATCTACTCCACTGCAATTCTGGTAGCTGGAGGGGACGATGGAGTTATGGCCAACTTCCTCCCCACAGTCTTGGATGGAGCCGCTAGGACATGGCTCTTCAACCAAAGGGAGGGGTTAATCCGCTCATGGAGGCAACTCAGTGAAGTACTCCGGGCAAACTTTCAGAGCTACTACACTCGCCCGGGCAAGGAGCGTGACCTCGAGCGCCTAATCTAGACCAAAAAGGAATCCTTGAGGCACTTTGTCCAGAGGTTTATCAAGGTGAGAAATTCAATTCTGAGCATTTCAAATGAAGCAGTTGTCCGAGCTTTCAAGTTTGGGGTTCGGGACATCCGCTTCACGCAAGATCTAGAGATTCATCCAGATCTAACGGCCAACAAGCTGTTCCGTATGGCCGACCGTTATGCGAGCGCCGATGAGGCGGTCCAGTGAAAGAAGATGCTGGACGAGGGCAAACTGCCGCCTCAGTCGGGCCTGGAAGGCTCCACGAGCAAGAAGCACCCAGGCTCTGTGGAAAAGAAGATTAAGAAAAAGAAGAGGTCATCCGCGCCGGGCATGGTGGCGGCCATTGAGCATCATCCGCCATGGGCTCCACCGTCTCAGCAACCTGGGAGAGGAAGGAGCCAGCCGCCCCAGCGGCGCAACGACCAAGGTTGCAACGACCGAGGTCGCGGCGACCAAAGTCACGACGAACAAGGAATCGGCCCAACCCGACACCGAGTCTTTGAGTGTGAAGAAGGGGTACTTGTACGGCCGGTTGGGTCATAGGCGAAAGTACGCGGAGCCAGTGGGAGAAGCCCCACCGATGCGGAACAAGGAGTAAAAATAAAAAAAGAGACTCGCCGTGGGCAAGATGCCCACGAATCCCTCGCAAAGGTGCAAGAAGATGGCCAGGACAAGGATGAAGTTGGGATTCAAGTTAGTAATCTCGCACTCGCATTGGGCGAGTATGGATTCAAGGAACTCACTTTCGGACATTCTAAGCCCATTGACGGTGTAGAGATCGCAGCAGATGATCTCGTCATCGTGCGGCACTAGGGCTCCTTCGCCGTCGGGGATGCGCCAGGTGCCCGCGTCGAGGTAGCTGAAGTCCTCAAGTGTCTGCAGCCTCTCCTTGCTGATCTTGCTCGGGCCGATCTTCACCATGAGGAGAGGTTGAGGAAGAAGGCGCAGGGATGAAAGAGTTTAAGGCTTAGAAAATTTCGAGGTCTGATTGTGAGATGCAAGTGAAGAAATTCTCAGTATTGTCCCCACCGATATATATAGGCGGAGAAGTCGAATGGACCGAAAACCGCTCTCGCCCATTCGTGAACCGACGTGCGGCGGCGCAATTTTCAAAACTGTCCAATAAAGGCACGGTTTCCGAAAACTATTAGAACTGTACCCGCAAGGCTTCACGGAGAAGGAACCGTCGCGACCTTTCATTTCTTTCCCCGAGTCTCACTTTGGTCGGGTCTAGAGCCAGATGCTCGGCCCTCGCCAGAGCATGCTCGCCTACGGGCAAGAGTTGCTCGGATGCTGCAACAGTATTTCACTACAAGATTCCAATCCCTCATGTGAGGCTAAAGGCTAAAGGGGAAGGCCCCACAAAGTGAATTTCCACTTGAGCCTTAGGGCTAGCTATTGGGAATTGGATATTTTCATAAAGACCATCATACCCCGGCAGCCAATCTTCGGCCGACCATACTTGCCCTTGGACGGTGTCCCCAAGGAAGATCCTCGGACAGACCAGCTGATGGGCCTACCCCGACCACGACCAAGCTCGTCCCCAAGCATGCGCCTTAGTTTCCCAAGCGTGCTTGCTCGGAGAGATGCGACGGTCGGCCAGAGCTGAAGGAAGATCCCAGGCATGATCGGCAGGTCGTGCTTGGTCCATGAAGACGATGTGGCATTAATCATGCGGCGGCCCAAAGTACCGTACGACCACGTTCTAAGCCCACTACGCCCATGTCACAGCATGGCGAAAAGCAAGGAAGTCTGTTACGGCCACGTCTGGGCACAGTAGTAGCATGTCATTCTGTTATAAATGATGTAAGACTATAATCGCCTATGAATACCCTGTTGTAAGAAGGAAAAAGAGAGAATTCCCGTGGAGACACACACAACATATTCGCGCAAGTGTCTTGTAAACCTTTCAGCAGTAGTGAAGCCACTGGACATAGGGTTGTTATCTCCATCGTGAGAGGCCCGAACCAGGATAAAAATCTCCTGTCTATTGTCCCCTGTTGAGCTCCCGACCATCCATCCTCCTAGCTCTGCGGCATCTTCGGACACCAACACCTTCGCGGAAAAGGGGCCCTGGTTGATCCCTCATTCAACAAGTAAGCTCGGCGCGGGATCCGTTCCCCAAACGTCGACAGCTGGCGCCGTCCATGGGGATCAACTGAGTCCTTTCGCAAGGAATCCCCGAAGATGCCGAATTCTCAGGATGGTCAAGACCTTTGCGTCTTTGACGACGTTGAGGATGATTACATGTACTACGCCGACAAAGACGTAGCTGGTGTGGCTGACCCAGAAGGTCACACCGAGTCCGGGAGTTCTTCCCTGGTTGCTGCAGTGCGAGAGCGTTTCCTCCGTTCGCAGCGCGAGACTTTTCTCCCTCTCATCTTATGTTTTATTATTTCTTGTGAGGGTTTGGTTGGAGTGTTTTGAGTGGGGAAAAATTTTAATTTGGGTTCATTAACCCCCCCTTTAATCGCCATATTGGTCGTCCTTCAGTTCTAGACGATGAGATTTGATCTAGCCATTGGATTGTAGCTTGCGGCCCAGATCGCACCTAGCACTGGGCCAATGAGGCTTTGACGCATGGCGCACAGCATCCCAAGAGCCATGGATTGGGTGCATCGTAGACAAAGCGCTGTGCGATAGACCTGGTCCATACACCACGCATGTGTCAACCTCTGATTGGGTCGGTTTAAGGTGACATCATGATTTTGTCACGGTGATGCCATAATTTGGATTTTCCACTAGAAAATAATTTGGTCAAAAAACTTTTTAGTGCTGACATCATGCCGACGTCGTAATCTAGATTTTCATTATAAAATAATTCGGGTTAATAAATGAATGTTTGATTTTCTCTTTTATTTAAATTTTCAAGAGTTCGTTCTTTCTCATACGAGCTCCGATTACGATGATTAAAATTTCTAAAAATTTATAAAATTGAGATCTATTTAATGGTGAATTTTATTTATTTTTAAAGATTGTTTGCTCTCTATTTTGATGTCTATTTGGTGTTCTCTCTCATTACGCGTAGATATTGAAGTGATCGAATTATCCGAGAAGGAATTGTTGATTCAAGACCAAGGTCTAGAGCAAGAATAAGAGATTTTCTAAGATAAGTTGTGCTTTGATCATGTTTAACCCAATTTATAAAATTGCTATGTTGTTTTACGGGAGATTGGCACTACTGACACTCTTTAAAATTCGTGATTCACTGTTTGACACCCTGATCCACTGTCATAGACTCAGATAGACCCACATGTTATAGACACATCACAAAAAGCCAACGAATTGAGTGTCACTGGACTAATTTTCCCGTTGTTTTACTATATGCATGTTATTTTATGTGTATAACTGTTTCAAACTAGTTTGGGATCTAGTTAATCTACCTATTTGATCTATACCTTATTTTGTCATTTACATACCACGATTAATTGTCACCCTAGATTAGTTCATTAATAGTTGATTAATATTAGTAATCAACATAGTTTGCTTAGACTGTGTTAGTATGCTTAGCCATACCATGTACGTCACATGCTCTTTGAAATATCAGAAGTTAATCTTGACTAATGGAATATGGAACATGAGTATGAATTGTTGTGTCAGGTGTTGTCATACAATGATGTTGAGTTGCATTGACCAGGGATGTCACGCAATAAAGTTGACTTGTTGAAAGCACGTGGTGCTTGGTAATCAACTAGGGTGGTAGCCATTTAGATTAGAGTAAGTGGCAAGGGACAATGTGCCAAAGGTGGGCCAAAAAGGCAAAGGGTATGTGGAAGTCATGCCTTAGTCATCTTAAGGACTTAACCTTGTAAGCCTTTAACCTGAGTCAAACATGCAAGCACATGTCTAAAATGGGACGGATCTAACTGATTAATTTGTAATCTCTTAGCTTTGGTACTACCGGTGGTGGTGTGAGGTTCTTCTTTTAATGAACCCAGACGACGCAAGAGGGGGCCCTATTGTGGTAACCAATCTCTTCAGTGTTGAAACATTAGCGGGTAGTACCGGATTAAGATAAAGCATAGTAAAGGTTTTGTTATGATATCTTTGTGATACACCAAAGGAAATATGTTAATATTGGTTGTACAAAGTAATGTTCATGTCGTGTGGGTAAAGCGCATAACCTCTATAGAGTTTAAAATCTATTTGGATATCCGTGCTCACGGTATTGAGCAATACCTGGGAATTATAGTTAATGGTTAGATTTTTAAAAATGAAAACTTGGATGGGAAGGTTGGATGCTATTGGAAAGTTGAAATATGACTTAGGGCTGGATGTCATGTTTACATAAAAATATTGGAAGTTATTATTTACTATTATTTGTTTTTACAGTCTTTTCAATCTATGTATTGTATTCATTTATAAACACTGCTTTACTACAAAATAACTATGGTAGCCATTCTGTTGGAACAAGCCTTGCATATAGTTATGACAGAATTGCATTATGTGCACAACTTGTTGAGTACTTTAAGTACTCACCCTTGCCAACAATAACATCGCCAGTTGAGGAGTCTACACCAGTGATGGAGGATAAGTATTAGGAGGAGACAAATGTTTAGGGTGCTAGCCTTGTTAGTTACCTATGGTATACTGATGGGGTTTATCTATATTTTCATTCCACTATAGTTTAACTTATTATTCAGTTTAGCCTTGTGAGACATATTTATGTAAGTTCGACCATAAGATCATTCAACAATTTAATATTTAATATATGATGCATTTTATTATGTTTCCGCTGTGTATGATTGTGATATTCATCTATGTTGAGTCTGTGTGCACTAACGTGATCTTGGACAAGTGCGATATACACAGAGGGTCTGGATTTGTATACTCAGGTCTTGGCAGAGATGGTATCAGAGCCATACTAATTGTAGGTCCTTACCCTAGATAGTCTAATCGTGTCTTTAGAAGCTTCAAAATTATTTTTTCTTAAATAAGATTTAACTTGAAAGAATACTAAGTTCTTGATTTATCTTATTCTTCTATTCTTTCCCTTTTCTAAAATTTCTTTCGCTTCCCTTGCTGGATTAAGTTAAAATCTTACCTAAACGTCTTGAATAGAAAATGATATACCACACCTTAGGAGAAAGCACTGAGTTCTTATCGTCAACCCTGAAGTTTATGAAGAAAGGAATCATCAAGCTCAAGGAGGAGTGGATCGATGAAGTGTTATGGAAGCTAGAAACCCCAGTATTTCAAGTAACCGGTTGAAACTCATGTGTGGAAGTCGCATCTACTTAGTATAAGAGTGTCACTCATATAGGCGACAGTGTTGTGTACTTAGGTTGAGTTGGTTCTTTTGTGTTTACTAAGTGTGCAGTATGCGTTGCATGGCCCTTAGGCTTTTTAAGCAATCATACCAAATTATTAATATTGATTGCTAAGTTGTTAGGTTAAACCTATCTCTCCTGTATTAGGATATCTTTGCTTCTTACCTATACTATTTTCCTCTCCCTAACCCTGTGAAGAAATAAAAAAGATGGTTCAGACTCGTATAAACAACAGAGTCAATGGAAGTGGTAATCAACCCAGTGAGAATATCAATGATGGATCAGCTCCTCAACTACCATTACAGATGGATATGCTGAGTTTTAGAATGTTTTTGGCTGTTCAAACTCAGTTGATGCATGCAATGATGAAGCAAATGCAAAATATGACCAATCAAGCTAATGTCAATAAAGCGTCTCGAGCTGTTATCAATGATCCCTGTTCTTACTCAAGATTATCAGAATTCATAAGGACTCGTTCGTCGATGTTTTCTAAAAACATTTCACCTATGGAAGTAGAAGATTTGCTTAAGACCATTGAGAGGAAGTTACTCATTGCTCAGTATAAAGGTGATGAGAAAGTCCTGTATGCTTCTTATTTGTTGGAAGGAATTGTTGTTGAATGGTAAAAGAAATACTATGTTGCCCATGAAGCCCAGAGAATATCTCTTGGAATGAGTTGTTACCATTTTTTGTAATCTCTTTGCTTCATCGGAGGGCAGTGTGATCATGGTGAATTTAGATCAGAATGCTACCCATGCACCTTATTCAATATCTAGACGTTGTTCATTGAAGTATTGTCAACCAACAAGTCAAAAGATTGTGCGTGCATTCGATGTGACGAAATAGGACATACCGCTAATGAGCATGTAATGAATTGCTCTAGCTGTGAAGGAGATCATTATCCAAGAGAGTGCCCTATAAGCAACATCACATGCTACCTTCGTGAGGGTCAGATCATTGTCTAGCCCAATATCTCTTGGATCTGATATTTACCGCTATAACCCAGTGTCGCAAGAGAATTTACGAGTCACAGTTGCTCAAGAACTATCAAAAGGATGTGGACTAAAGACGTAGCACTTTAATCATATCAGCCTTCATTAGGAAAGCTGTAAGTGGCCATCATCAACAGCATGTTTCTTGTGTGGTAAGGAAGGTTATCAGGCCAAGGAGTGCCCTAAGAAACATCAGGTTGAGATTCATTGCAAAAGCAACATGGAGCTCGAAATTACGCCCAACAAGGTACAATTATGCGAATATTTGTGCTATTATTGTCATGAGGGAGGCCATTTTGTTAAACAATGCCCATGAAAGGAACAAAAGTATCCGTTAGCCACAGCTATTTCAAAAGTCACCTCAATCAAGTTTATAACACCAGTAGTGAGAGGTGGAATATCAAGAGCAGTTTGTTTGAAGAATTAGTAGAAGAAGAGGCATTTGAATATGGACTCTACCAAGGATGTCTAGAACAAGGATGCTACTTTATTCGATGTCGTGCCTTTCCCTATAAGGAAAAGTGATTAGTGATGAATTCCGTATAAAGATTTCCTTGTTTAAAGAAATAAGATAAAGATGGTTGATATGCTGGTATGTGAAGATTTGAAATAAAAGCATTAATGGTAAATGAAGGGTCGGATGTTTTTCTGAGTATATATCTATGTTGATGGTTCGCCTAAAAATGATGTGTGTGCAATGGTGATTAGTTCAGTGGTATTCAACGTAAAGCTTGTCAACCTAGAAGATTTGCCTTGTCCAAAAAAATACTCAGTTATTGCTCGATCTAACCTAGGATGTTTTGAAGTTCAGTTGCTTATTGATGGAGTAGTGTTCCAAGTGAATATTGTCGTGTTGGATGCTCAAATCTTAGATGTTATCCTTGGAATGGATTAGTTGTCCAAATACAAGGTTTTTTTGGATTGTAGCCGAAGAGTTGTGCTAGTTGGAAGCCCCATGGCGAGAAAGTGGAATTTCAAGTGACTATAGTTTATGATGGTTAGTTGATGGTAAACAATGTTTTGGTTGCCAGTTTAAAAGATGTGCCAATTGTTAGAAAACACTCGGATGTTTTTCCTAAGGATCTTCTTGGTCTATCGCCAGATCAAGAGATCAAGTTCGTTATTAAGTTAGTGCCTGGTATAGCACCAATAGCAAAAAGACTATATCAGATGCCTACTGATGAGTTGGTAGAGATGGAGAAGACGAGTGAAGAGTTATGAGAAAAAAGTTTTGTGAGATCTAGTTCATCACATTGGGAGCTCTTGTTTTGTTTGACGAAAAAAAAGATGAAAGCTTGAGAATGTGCATTGGTACCGTGCTCTGAATGAAGAGACGGTAAAGAATAAGCATCCGTTGCCCAAAATTGACGATTTGTTTGATCGGATAAGAGGAGCTAGAGTTTTCTCTAAGATAGGTCTTCGGTCAGGATATCATCAGTTAAGGATTCGTATGGTGGATGTTTCTAAGATTACGTTCTCTACGTGATATGAACATTATGAGTTTACGATCATGTCTGTTGGATTGACTAATGCTCTTGCATATTTCATGAGCATGATGAGTAAAGTTTTCATGGAATATTTGAAAAGTTTTTCGTAGTATTCATTGATGACATTCTTGTTTACTCTAAGTTGAGAGAAGAGTATGCAGAACACTTAAGGGTAGTTTTGGAAAGGCTGTGAGAGCAACAACTATATACTAAATTTAGTAGGTGTGACTTTTGGAAAGAAAAGGGTAGAATTCCTTGGACATGTGATAACTGCTAAAGGAGTTGTTGTTAACCCAAGCAAAGTTGAAGCAGTATTGCATTGGGAATAACCGAAGTCAGTTACTTAGATTCGTAGTTTTCTGGGATGGTAGGATATTACTATTGATTTATCAAAGGATTTTCAATGATTGCTAGATCACTTACACAGTTGTTGAAAAAGGAGAAGAAATTTGTATGAACGCTAGAGTGCGAAATGAGTTTTCAGGAGTTAAAGAAGTGTCTGACGACAGCACCAATGTTAATGTTGTTAGATGTTCAGAACAATTTCGATATTTATTGTGATGCTTCCAGATAAGATCTTGGACGCGTATTGATGTAGAATAGTAAGGTTGTTGCATATGTGTGTGGGGACCCGGATTACCAAATCCAGACCCTCTGTGTTTCCACCGTGCTAGTCCAGGAACAGCTAGCACACACAGTCATACAGTGATGATAACACAGACATATCATAAAGTAATTAACAACAATAAAACAAAAGAGTGTAAACATCATCACATTATTACAAGTATCGAGCCTTACGGCTTAAGTGTGAAAGTAACAGCGGAAATGTAGCAACAAAAAGAAGAGCCAATCAGTGAGCCCACAGGCAACCGACTGGAGTACGCTCCCTAGAAGATCGAGTCATCCTCCTCATCATAGTCCTTGCCACAAATGTCGAACGGTGGAATGCAAGCCCTTGGATAGCTAGCTCTGTCCTCATCATCTGCTTTATGGAATAAGCAGCCCCGCAATGAAAAGCGAGGGTGAGTATGCAACATACTCGCAAGTCTCGGAAACTTAATGCAAGTAACTAAATGCATGGCTTGAAACAAAGGAAGCATATAGGGCTCATTTGCATAAAGCGAAATTAAAATTTAAATACAGGTAATAATTTCATAAAGCAGCATTTTACCCAAATGTAAATAACCTAATTAATTAAATTTGAAGTATAACAATTTTCCAGGTTCCAACTACCTGGTTGGCTCCAACCGCCAAACTAAGATCCGGAAGCTCTAGCCGCTCACGGATTCCCAACCACATTTTCATTTTTAAACCAAATCCATCATTTTCCATTTTAAAACCAAAAACCAGAAAATCTACTATGTGAAAGCGTTCCACGCTTGCCCTTGTCCGTGGGCATGGCAACTCAAGTAGTTTTGACTCTGCAGAGCTTGTACACTTTACCCACACGACATGATCAGCCCTTGTCGCCATGCAATTAACACACTTCCTTTGGTGTGTCGGCAGGGAGATCATGACAAGGCCTTTACAATGCATAATACCGCTACCGACTCCGCTTGCTGAGGTTTCACCGCTGTTAGGGCATCCCACCTAGTACAGAAGCCCCCTCTTGTGCCTTGCAAGTACCATCCTGGCAAACCGCACAACCCAAATGGCGAAGTCAAATAGCGATACATGCAAATTACTTAGCCAGGTCGTACCCATAATAGACATGTGGTTGTACTGTATAGCATGGCCCATGGTGACACACGACCGGTCCTTAATTGACTAGGGCGGAACAATCACATTCCAAAATTTTGTGCATCCCGCACCCACCATTCAACCATCCGCCCCGGTCTAAACCATTTTTCACTTTTACTTTCAAATTAATACCAACAACACCAATTGCCGTAATTTCCACAATTCATTTTGAATCAAATATGAAAGCATTTCC
Source organism: Guadua angustifolia (assembly GCA_036346375.1). Lineage (NCBI taxonomy): Eukaryota > Viridiplantae > Streptophyta > Magnoliopsida > Poales > Poaceae > Guadua > Guadua angustifolia. Next base: position 35,047 of record JAYEVE010001654.1, read on the forward strand.
ATAATGGTAAGGTACCGAGCGTGATTAAGCATGGCTAAGCATTTTCTCTAGTTCCCATAATAAAATGATTACCATTAATTACAGATAATTAGTTTTCCTAAGGTGTCAAAGGTTGTCAAGTTGAATATCAATGTGGCATAACAAAGTTGGAATATAGCTAAGCATTAAAAGCAAGATTTAAAGTATGATCACGCAAATAATAAGCATGCAATAATTTAAACACAAAATAGCATTTCATAAACTTGGGTTCAATATGGTCAAGGAGACTTGCCTTCAACCTCTCCTTCTTTGCTACCTCGATGGATGCTCCTCTCGCTCAACATTGCGTCGTCTACACCTTGAAACACGCAAATCGAGGCACAAATAAATAAATCAAAAATAAATAAAATCCAAAAATTCAAAATAAATACACAAACAGATAGATCTTGATTTTAGATGAATTTAAAAATTTGAATCGTTCGAATCGAAGTTCGAACGGAGGAGAACGGGGCTTCCGAAGTTTTAATGGGAGAGAAAATCAGGAATAAATTAAAGTGACACATGTCGCTACGCTATTGGTTGGATTTCGGAAATTCGGATTAATCAGAAAATAGGAAATACATGCGCTGACTTGCGGGGTCCGCCTGTCATTGGCGCGGTCTACGGTGAACCAAGTTCACCAATGCTCACGGGTGATGCAGCACACCGGTATGAGGTGGCCTGCCATGTGGCGTTTAGAGCTGACGTGGTGAACACGTGGCGCGGACGTGTCACACACGTGTAAGCTAGGGTCTACATGGCACGAACGTGGCACCGACCTGGCATCCACGCGGCGATGACGTGGCGAACGGAAGGGTTTTCGCTGACGTGGCGATGACATGGCGCTGATGTGGCCAGCACGTGGCTTGCACGTAGCGCCACGCAGATCTAAAGCATACTATGGCTGTGACGTGGTGCGCACGTGGCTAACAAGTGGCAGACACGTAGATCTAGGGCATATGGTGGCGGTGATGTGGCGTACATATGGCAGACACGGGGCGGAAAGGGCTGGCATGGCGGCTTACCGGGCGTGACGATGCGGCACAGGAAGACGCGGCGACGTGGGACGATGCGAGGCGTTGATGGGCGATCGGATGGCCTCGAGCGTTTGAAGAAGCCCGACGGCGAGATGGCGGCGGGGACGCACCGGTGCTGAGGAAGAAGACGTCGCACCCAGCGAGGGAGTAATGGATCAAATCGAAGAGTTAGCGAATCTGGTAGAGGGCGAAGAGATGAACTTGCTGGTACCGAAAAGGGCGGCGGAGACTCACCAATGGCGAGGAAATACGGCGGAGAAGGTCTTTGGCTCAATAGCTAACTCCGGCGAGGTTTAGCGGTCTCCAGACGGCGTCTCCGCCGGTGAGAGAGAAGGGAAAAGATGCGGCGCGAGGTGGAGAGCACGGCATGGAAGTCGGAGTGCATTTTTATACCCTAGGGTTGCGTGAAACGGCTCGGAAAGCGAGGTTGGTCGCTGCGGCTAGGTTACGGGCGGCGGCGCAACTCTTGGGGCGACGTGGCGTGACGGGAGACGCTGGATCACGATCCAATGGCGAGGGAAAAAGGAGCGTTAGGGTTAGGGTTTACTGTGGGAGTGGCGGCGCGATTTCGGCCGTAGGATTAGTGATCGACGGCTGAGGTGCGTTAGGGTTTTTGGGAGTTTGGGCTGACTGAGAGTTGGGCCGAGCGAACAGTGACGGGCCGGCGAATGAACAGGGGTTTTCGGCCCACACGGAGGAGAAGGGTTTAGAAAATGATTTTTGAATTAATAAATTCCATAAAATCTGAATGAACTTCAAATAAATCAAATAAATAGCAAATAAATTCGGAAAAATCCCCAAAAATACAGAAAAATTCCCTGACTCACAAGGAACCCAAATAAAATAATAAATGATTAAATTGAAGTATGGATTAATCATATTAAATCCTTTTTGATTTTTGAAAATTCAAATTAAGCTGGTATTAATTCGAATAAAATCTCATGGGTTCGAATTTTGAAATTCAACACAAGAAAATTGAAAAATGGAATGTTACAATGTGTCAAGGCAATTGAGACCACATAATGAAAATTATCCAACGTATAATTTGGAATTAGCTACCGTAGTGCATGCTTTAAAGTTGTGGCATCATTATCTCATTAGAAATAGATGTGAGATATATACGGATCATAAGAGTTTGAAATATATCTTTACTCAGTCGGATCTCAACATGAGGAAGGGGAGATGGCTAGAATTGGTAAAGGACTATAATATTGGAATCCATTATCATCCTGGTAAGGCTAATGTGGTAGCTGATGCCTTGAGTCGTAAGAGCCATAGTGCTAATATACGGGTATTAAATAATCAACCAGAGTTATGCAAAGAGTTTTATAAGTTGAAGCTGGAAGTTGTTCCATAAGGATTTTTAGCTGCTTTAGAAGTAAAACCAACTCTAGAAGAACATATCAGAGATTGTCAAAAACATGATGAAAGGATTAACAAAATCAAGTCCAAGAAAAAGGAAGGCATAGCTGAAGATTTTGCTTTCGATGAGCAAGGTACTATGTGGTTTAAAGGTAGAATCTATCTATTGAACAACAAGGAACTTAAGCACTTGATTTTTGAAGGAGCTCATGATTTGAAGTAGTTGATTTATCTAGGAAGTGTCGAGGTGTATCAAGATCTTAAGGTTATGGTGGCCTAAGAGGAAGTATGAAGTTGATGTTACTTTATGAGATGTGTGTCAGAGAGTGAAGGCAATGCATCAGAAATTTGTTAGTTTGTTGCAATCATTGAAGAATTCTGAGTGGAAGTAGGAGACAAACTGGTAATAAGAAACAAATAAGAAAGGTTGAATACTTTCGTATTCAGCAAGACTTAAGGTATATCACAAAAGTGTAGTATATGCAGACTATGTCAAAGGAGGCTTCTACGGTTATTTTGCATAAAACAAAGTTGAATAGAATATTAAGTAGTAATTTGCAAATGGAATTTTGTAAGAGTAAGTTTGACGGATAAACAAATAAGAATAGCATAACATATAATAACTCATAGTCCTCCATGAATGTGAGAATCGCACCAATCTTTTGCCAATCCCTAGTATAATATGTGAAATAAAAACTTTCCAACAAATATCTCCAATTCAAACCATTTTGAAAATACCAAAACATCTAACTAGTATCAGTTCATCAAGTCTCCTACAATCGCGGGTATGGCTTTTCGAAAAGATTTAAACTCTGTAGAGATGTACAACTTTACCCAAAAATCATTACTTTTTCTTTTTGCCGCTATTTTCACGCTCATTTGGCGTGTGGCCAGAATGTTCATACGAAAACATTTACACTATCTAAGTTAACTTTGCACCAGCCCGGTGACGACAAACCCTTGTTATAGTGGCAGAAGATATTTGTACACCCATTTTACTCTCAATAGGCTATTCTTATTCTATAGCGGCGGAAGATATTTGTACAATATTATACTCTCAATACTTCATTCTTGTTGAATCCTCACTTCTCCATCATAGTAAGGCGTACACCGTTGTGTTGGCAGGCATTATTCCCAACACCTCGGTGAGGGCACCCCTTCGAGCAAACTTATCCAAATTGCCCACACTACTCCAGCCTTCCAATGCATAAAGTTAAACTAGATAATTTAATTGGTTTAAAGCTGTCCCATACCAACACTTGTGGTTGTACGGATATCCCTTGGATCATACAACACTATGTTCAGTCCTTAATCCGACTTGAGCGATAAACTCCCCTCCATTATGTGCAAGTCACATGCACATTCGGCTATTGCCAATAATCTTCCACGTCAAAACCATAGTTTTATTTTTATCAAAATATCAACAACCTTTAACGTTATATCCAACCTCTTTAAATTATAAGAATCAACATGACTCATCATTTAACATCTCAATACTAAGCACGGGTAATCATGGTTACTAAGTAAACATGTGTACCCATGTTGACATTAGTATTGTCTAACCTTATTCTAGGGTTATCAAGGTTCACATGTCAATAATTATTAAGAAAGTTCTATCAATGAGGGTTATATCTACCATTACCACAATATAGCGAATTTACTGAAAATATATGCATGCGTAAATAGATTTGATGAAACAAAATTAAAATAGTAGGATCAATATATATGATCAAAGGGGGAGCTTGCCTTGCTTGTTGATTTCAATAGTGAAGTCAAAGTCGACTGTTATGGACTCTGAAATGTCAAAGTCTACACGTGATTCGTCGCATAGCAATAACAGTAAGAAGCAAAAAGAAGTCAAATAAAATCAAATTCAAGAATGAATTAAAATAGAAGGTTCTAGTGATAAAAATATTTTAAATACTAATTTCTTATTATTTGAGTACATATGCTTGTGCTACGGATTAGGGATGGCAACGGGTCGGGTCGGGTACGGGTTTTACAAAACCCGACCCGAAAAAAAACCCGAATCAGAATACCCGACCCGAACCCGAATGACCTTTCGGGTAGAAATCTATACCCGAACCCGAACCCGACGGGTACCCGAAACCCGACAAAAATCACATCACAAGGCCTAAATTTCAGTATATTCAGACATGAAAACTGGATAGCAGATTAGCAGAGAAGCTACCACTATCAGTATATTCAGCAAGATGCAGTATATTCTGATAGCTACGAGGGTTCAACATTAAAAACTAGCAAGATGCAGTATATTCAGACATGAAAACTGGATAGCACATAGCAGAGAAGCTTCCACTATCAGGCAACATAAGAGATCATCCACTTGTGCTAGAATTAGATAGAAACCTACCCTCAAGAGAAATATGACACACTCATCAAATTGCTTCTCAATCCGATCCACTTCCATCTCGCATCTTGCCCTAACAGCTGGAGCAGTTTGTTCTACATTGTGAGGGACCACTACAACATACAGGCAATGAACATTCTTAGCTAGAATGACATGGTACTCACCAACTTATCAGAGGCCACAAAGCATTAGATGATAACAAAATGATCAGATGGATGAGTACCTTCCACATCCACTTTTCTCGTTTCATCCAAAACAAACTTTGCACGCTTTACCTTCAAGAAGAATCCCATGACTGATCCAAAGCACAATGGCCAGAACCATCATATACAAGGAACTCGGTTAAATACTTATAGTAGAAAGTAAGTAATTACCTGATTATAATATACTTCTTCAGAGACTCAAGATAGTAATTAGATCGAGCAAAGAAGAACACAAAGAACCAAGATTCTCCGTAAACACAAAGAACCATTCAATGCATTCCTTGGATCTGGGAGAAGCCGCGCAGACCTTGGATCTGGGAGACTGACAGCAGCAAAGACGGCACCTAGAGATGGCCGAGCTCGAGCTCGAGCTCGAGATGACCGTGCGGCCGAGAAGTGCTCGCCAGGAGTCTGTGGACTGCTCGCTCGAGATGACCTGGGCGGCCGAGAAGTGCTCGCCTGTGCCTGTGACTGCTCGCTCGAGAAGTGCGGCTGAGCTCGACTGACATTGCAAGAAGAAGGTGCGAGCCGCGAAAGCAATGGAGATGACTGTAAGGTACGGGCGTGGCGGCCGAGACTGGAGGGCTGGGCAAGGCCGATCTGAGATTTGGGTGGAGATTTGGATCTGAGAACTTGGAGAATGGAGATTTGGGTGGGGTGGCCCGGGAGAAGCAAGCCCTAGCGCTGGGAAAAGGGAGGGGGGTCTGGGGACACGGGGAATGGGAAGTGAAGCCCTAGCCCGAGCCGAAATGCCGAATACTTAGGGCTTAGCCGATTTTCGGGTACTCGATGGGTACCCGTGGATGATTATGGAAACCCGAACCCGAATTAATTAATTCTGCACCACCCGCCATACCCACGGATAAAAAATTGAACCCGATCCGAACCCGACGGCAAGACTATGGTACCAACCCGGGTTTGATTGCCACCCCTACTACGGATTTTAAAGTGTATATTATATCGGGTTAAGCTTCTAATAGGATTTAGATGCAAAGCATGTTAAGATAGAATCATTTTTGCAGCATATGATGATCTGGTCTTAAGGAGCATTCTTAATCTAGTTCATTGGCTTTAGCATCCATGTGTGATATCCTATAAATTTTCCATCCTTACGTGTATAGTAAACAAAGTTATTTAAAATCTTACTTAAAACTAGAGAAAAACTAACCTACGATATACTGTAGATAGCTAATACGGCGTCCACAGCGAGCCTCCCTCCCTATCGCTTGTTAGGTGGATCAGCAATCTCACAATGCCTACTGATCACAGAATGCGAGAGCACAAGAACAAGGAAGCAAATGCACACACAATGGTTTTGGTGCCGAGCAACTTGCTCGACGTTTTTCATTATGGGACTCAGTATTTAAAGCAAACAATGAGAACTAACAGACTCGATTAATGAACCAATCTACCAACTAACGAATCAAAATGAACTACTGAATCTGCTAACTAACAAATCTACCAACTGTCTTCCTGCATAGCTAAGTACAAGATTTATTCAACACATCACCCCCTAAATCTTGTACATCTACTGCTACTGAACTATGACCATCCCCACCTTTCTTCGAAGTTCCTAAAATTTCACTCTTTCGAGCGGCTTTGTTAGGATGTCGGTGAGTTGATCATTCGTGCCAACAGACTCGACCTTAACGAATCCGTTCTCCACGCATTCTCTTATGTAGTGATACTTCAGGTCGATATGCTTGCTTCGATCGTGGAAGACAAATTTCTACTGAGTGCAATGGCAGATTGGTTGTCAATCTTTAGAGAGAATGACTTGGATTCCTCGTTCTTGAGCTCACTGAGAAGTCTGCCCAACCAAACTCCCTGGCATGCTGCTGTCGTTGCCGCAATATACTCCGCTTCATAGGAGGAAAGGACGATGACCTTTTGCTTCACAAACTGCCAGCTCATAGGGCTGGTGCCAAGAAAGAAGATGTCGGAGGTGCTTTTGCACGTGTCAACATCTCAGGTGAAGTCACTGTCTGAGTAACCTTCCAATCGAACGACGTTCTTCCTTCTGTCGTAGCGACACCCGAGCTGCAGAGTGCCAGCCAAGTACCTCAATATCTTCTTCACAGCAGCCAAGTGCTCTTCAGTCGGTTTCTCCATGAACCGGCTTACGTACCCAACTGCGAAACTGATATCTGGTCGCGTGTGAACCAAATAACGGAGGCTACCCACAATGCTACGATAGGCCTTAGCATCTGTTGGTGGCGCTTGGTTGTCTTGGCTAAGTTTGCATCTAGGCTTCATGGGCGTATGCACTGGATTGCATCCTTCCATGCTTGCCTTCTTCAATATTTTCTTGGCATACCCAGACTGATAGAGAGAAATCCCATTGTCATCTTGTTTCACTTCTATGCCAAGATAGAAACTGAGCTGCCCCAAGTCACTCATCTTGAATTGGCGCTTCATCCCTCCCTTGAAATCTTCAATCTTGCTGCCGGTCGATCCAGTGATAATCAAATCATCAACATAAACGCTGACTAACAGATGGGACATACCTTTTCCTCGCATGTAGACAGCGTGTTCTGCTTCACTTCGCTGAAATCCGAGAGACAACAAGCAATGATCTAGCTTAGCATTCCATGCCCTGGGCGCTGATGGAGGTCATATAGCGCCTTGTGCAATTTGAGCACTTTGTCTTCTTGACCTTCAATGGTGAAACCCGGTGGCTACGCGACAAATACCTCTTCTTCAAGCTCGCCGTTGAGGAAGGCCGATTTTATGTCCATGTGATGAACACGCCAAGCTTCATAAGCTGCCATGGCAATCAGTACTCGCACGGACTCAAGACGAGCCACTGGCGCGAAGACTTCGTTGAAATCCACCCCCTGTCGCTGGACGTACCCCTTTGCGACAAGGTGGGCCTTGTGCTTGATGATGGCTCCTTATGCATCCTTCTTAACCTTGAAGACCCACTTGAGGTCGATCGGTCGGTGGCCAGCAGGCAAGTCGACAAGACTCCAGGTGCTGTTGTCCACAACCGCCTTCATTTCTTCCATCATCGCATGGTGCCAACATTCATGCATTTCAGCTTCAGCAAAAGTTGTTGGCTCCTCGTCGATGGCAAAATGCAGCTCTTCATCAACAGCTATGGGGTCGATTGGCGCAAGTCTGTGATCAAGCACATCTACTCCATGGCCTCAGCGGTGGGGGACACGAACTCAACCCCGTTGCTTTTACCTTCGGTGCCTTCCTGAAGCTCGAGTGGTGGCGTAACTGGGCTTTCCTCGGCACCATCTTGGCTCTCTTCGCATATGTCCCTTGATGCTGCACGAGAGTGGTTCGGTTCCTCCCATACCTGGATTTCTACCGTGAACGGCTAGTCATGGCTGCCAGCATCTGGTGTCTTGCTATTCTTCCAGTCCCATTTTGCAGCCTCATCAAACACGACATCACGGGAGACATGGATGCGATCACCTTCAGGGTCGTAGCACCTGTAAGCCTTCGAGCTAGCTTCGTAGCCAACGAATACCATGGCCTTGCTCCTGTCTTCGAGCTTCTTTAGGTGGGGAGTCACATTCTTAACGTAGGTGATGCAGTCGAAAGTGCGTAGAAAATGTACCGCCGGCGGCACTCCATGCCAAGCCTCGTACGTGGTCATTCCTTTTCACGCTCTTTGTGAGGCTGCGATTAAGGATGAAGACGGTGGTGGTAATGGCTTCGCCCCGCAGTTCTCCCGGCATGTCCTTCGACTTCATCATGCTCCATGCCATGGCTACCACGGTTTGGTTCCGACGTTCGACCACACCATTTTGCTGCGGCGAATACGGCGCGGTGAGATGACAAGTGACGCCATGATCTACGCAGTATTCCGCAAACTCTACCATGATGAACTCTCCACCACGATCCGTCCGGAGTACACGCAGCTTGCGCCCTGTCTCCGCCTCAACTTGCGTCTGGAATCGCTTGATAGCTGTTGCCGCCTCATCCTTGGATCGCAGGAGACGCACCCACATATACCTACTGCAATCATCGATGAGTAGTATGAAATATTGATGTCCTCCGTGAGTAGGCGGTGAGATTTTCCCACACAAATCGCCATGGACCAGATCTAGCAAGCCGGTAGCACGATACTTACTTGCAGACGGGAACGATGCGCGATGCTGCTTCCCGATGATACATCCCTCGCAGATCTGATAGACGTGATCAATTCTCAGGAGGCCGCACGCCATACCATTTCTCGATAGGCTCCGCAACGCGCCAAAACTGAGATGCCCGAACCGAGTGTGCCACAACCAAGCAGCGTCATCACATCTCACTGCTAGGTAGACAGGTTGCGCCACGTTTGCCCGTAGCACATATAAGCGGTTTGCACCGCGCTGCACCTTGGCAAGAAGTTGTCACCGTCGATCACGGATGCGCAGTTGCCCATCGTCGATAAGAACTTGACAGCCATTCTCATCGAGCTACCCCAGACTTATGATGTCGCTACGCAGCGCCGGGATGTAATAGACTCCAGTGAGAGCTCGGTGTTGACCGCCTCGTCCTTGGAATAGAACAATTCCACGTCCATAAATATCAACGTTTGAGCCGTCTCCGAACCAGACTTTGCCTGTGACTCTGGTGTTTAGCTCGGCGAAGATGTCCCAGCGCCCGGTCATGTGGTTGCTGGCACCTGTGTCCAGGTACCACGCCTCGTCATGCTTGTCGCTGGCATTGCCAAGCAACGCCTTGACATTGGGCTCTTCGAGGAAAACAGGCCCGGTGACACAAGCGCTGGCTCGGTGATGGTGCACGCCTGCATCATGAGAACCGTGGGCTCGTCATCATCGTCCTTGGCGAGATGTGCCTCATCAGTTCTTTTTGGCTGACGGCACTCCCTTGCCCAGTGCCCTCTCTTGCCACAATTTCGGCACTTGTCGCGGTCACCTTCTTTGGTGGGCATATCCTTGGCGTCGCGACCACCGCCGTCAGTTCTCCTCTTCGGTAGCCTACCGCGATGACGCCCTCGACCACCCCTCTTGCCGGAGCGTGAAGATTCCTCCCCTTGTTGTCGTTCCTTCATGTGCGCTGCCCACTCCTCAGTGAGTAAGAGCTTCCCGCTCGCAATCAACTGAGAGGATGGTGCACGTCGATCTTCCGTGGCCTTGAGGCGCCTAGTCACCTCCTCGATGGAAAGGGTAGATAGATCTAACAAGGTTTCAATCGAGAGAGCGATCTGCGAGAACCTGCCAGGCACCATGCGGAGATATTTCTCTACAACCTTGGCTTCTTCGATCGGGTCTCCAACGGCAGCCAACTCTTGGACGAGCCCATTCAGCCGGAGCGTGAAGTCTTCCACTAACTCATCGTCGCGAAAGTGGATATCCTTGTACTCCTTGAGAAGTTGCTGAGCCTTTGCCTTGCGACGCGATCGGTGCCGATGCGCATCACCTTAACGCACTCCCATGCCGCCCTAGCGCTGTCCTTGGACCCAAGTGTGGTGATCATCTCCGGCGGGATGCCCCGGAGTATGGCCTCCATTGCCATCTGATTTTCCTGCTCGTTGTCAGAACCGTGCTTGATCACCGTCCACAGCCCGCACACTCGGAGCATTACGCGCATCATCATCGCCCACTCGCTGTAGTTGGTGCGGGTGAGCATGGGATAATTCGCACCACCACCAGCCTCGTGTACCGTGTGATGGATCATCAGGTTTCGGTTCTCATCACTCCTGCCGCTGCCATCAGCGCAGCCGTCGGAGCGTAGCGGCGGTGGTGTAGCAGATCGCGCTCGGGAGATGAGCACGTCCTGGAGAGGATCGTTGCTCTCATACCAATTGTTAGGTGGATCAGCAATCTCACAGCGCCTGCTGATCACAGAATGCGAGAGCACAAGAACAAGGAAGCAAATGCAGACACAATGGTTTTGGTGCCGGGCAACTTGCTCGACGTTTTTCATTATGGGACTCAGTATTTAAAGCAAACAATGGGAACTAAGTCAACTAACAGACTCGACTCGATTAACGAACCAATCTGCCAACTAACAAATCAAAACGAACTACTGAATCTGCTAACTAACAAATCTACCAACTATCTTCCTGCATAGCTAAGTACAGGATTTATTCAACATCGCTCACACTCACCCTGTCACCCCTCCCTCTTTCGCTCACACTCTACCCGCCCCGTCTCCACCTCCCTCCATCCTCTTCGTCGGCCATGGAGGTGGCACGGCGAGGTCTCGCCGGATCTGGTCGTCTTTCACGGACCTCGCCGCCATTGCTCGTCCTCAACTCACCGCTGACGGGTTCACTGCTCCCCTGCCCTGTAAAGGGAGGCTAGGGTGGTGGCGGCTCGGCGGTGGGCAGCGGCGACGAGCGATGGGTGGGGTGGAAGGCGGTGGGCTGCGACAGAGGGAGGCACAGCGAGCAGCGGCACACTGAATATTAGGTTGGGCAGAGTGGCCGGCGGGGGAAGGGGAGCCGGCGGCGCAGTGAGGTGGCGAGGTTGCCACCGTCCGCAGGGGGAGGTCGAGTCGCTCAAGCTCAAGGCCCCGCCATGTTCAACCTCATCCCCGACGACTGGAGCGGTCACGCCGGGCCATGGCTCGCCCAGGCCGCCGTGCACCTCAACTGCCTCAAGGCCGTCCACCTCCGCCGCATGATCCTCGACGACGACGCCCTCGCCCTCGCCCTCCTCCTCCGCGTCCGCGGGCACGTGCTCCACACCCTACGCCTCGACAAGTGCTCCGGCTTCTCCACCCAGTCCCTTCGCCTCCTAGCACGCTTCTGCAGGTCTGCTTCAACTTTTACTGCCCAATTTTTACTTGTCATCTACTCACAAATCTTCGTAGGGTAAAGATTCGTCCATAACTAAGTAAAGATTCCATCTTTGCTGATTATTTTCGCCAAGCCAATCAAATCGCTGGGCGAACCACAAAGACCGGGTCTGTCTTTGTGACATATGAAAGCCATTCCTGCTGACGGGCTGCTCAGCTTATATTAGATTTGCCCCTCTCCCTATGATTTGAGCAGGAAGGATTGTCCTTACCACAAATCAGCTCATAATTAAGATGTACCCTTGATGGTTTCCTCCCTTGATCTGCGACTAACTTAATTAGTTAGTTTGTGATGTTGCTTCAATTTTGCTGTACGGGTGTTAGGTGCCTCCAGACGCTCTTCTTGGAAGAGAGCAACATCACGGAACATGCCGGTAAGTGGCTCTGGGAACTCACCATGAATAAATCTGTCCTCAAGACATTGAATTTCTACATGACAAATTTGAGAGTCTCATTGCAACACCTGGATCTGCTGGCAAGGAGCTGCAGGTCATTGGTTTCCCTCAAGATCAGTGACTGCAATGTTTCTGAGTTAGTTGGCTTCTTCCAAGCGGCAAATGCATTGCAAGAGTTTGCCAGGGGCTCTTTTACCGTGCAACAAAATGATACTAATAGATATCGTGGATTTAACTTTCCCCCAAGGCTCACCTCCTTGGGGCTACTCTTCATGGGGACAGATGAGATGCCCACAGTATTTCCAGTCTGTGTTGCAATCAGGAAGCTTGATTTGCAGTACACCTTTCTCAGCACCGAAGATTGCTGCCAGCTGACTCAACAGTGCCCAAACCTTGAGGTTGTGCATGTTAACTGAAATTTTTATTGATTTGTTCGGTGTTCAACTTCATCTGAAATGCCGTATTAATGCTTTCAAAAAAATAAATGCAGGTAAGGGATGTGCTAGGGCTTTCAAAAAAATAAATGCAGGTAAGGGATGTGCTAGGGGATAGAGGACTAGAAACTCTTGCTCAGATATGTAAGAAGCTGAGACGGCTCAGAATAGAGTGGGGCGAAGATGAACAGGGCCTTGAGGATGAACAAGGGAAGGTTTCGCATGTGGGCCTTTCTTCTCTAGCCCTGGGTTGTCCTGAACTTGAGTATCTAGCAGTCTATGCCTCTGACATCACGAATGCAGCTCTAGAGTGTTTTGGGATGTACTGCAAGAAGCTCTATGATTTCCGCTTTGTATTGCTTGACAGAGAAGAAAGAATCATTGATCTGCCCCTTGACAATGGTGTTCGGTCTCTTTTAAGAGGTTGCAACAATCTTCAGAGGTTCTCACTTTATTTGAGACCTGGAGGCCTCTCTGTTGTTGGTCTTGGTTACATTGGGAAATATAGTGGCAATATACGATATATGCTGCTTGGTAATGTTGGGGATTATGATGGTGGGATGCTGCAATTTTCAAGGGCCTGTGCAAATTTGCAGAAGCTGGAATTGAGAAGTTGTTGCTTTAGTGAGGGTGCTTTGGCCCATGCTGCACTGCTCTTGCATTCTCTAAGGTACCTGTGGGTGCAGGGATATCAGTCTTCCCCAAAATGGACGAGATTTTATTGCCATGGCATGGCCCTACTGGAACATAGAGTTCATACCTCCCCATCTGAAAGTTTTAGATGCCGATGACGGTAGACAAGTTGCCATAGAGCGTCAGGCTCAGATACTTGCATGCTACTCCCTTGCTGGTAGGAGGTCCGACCTTCCAGAATATGTTGTTTCTCTGCATCCATAAATGCCAGATGGGAAATTCATGGTGGCCATAGTACATATTGCCTGTTTCCTTCTTATTCGAATTGCCAGGTTGGTTTTTCTTCCTTCTTTTTGTAATGGTACTGCAAATTTTGACATTCTTTTGTGTTGAACACTATCCAAAGCTAGATGTTTTTTTTTGTGCAATGTGGCTGTTATGATCACATAATTTTGATTATGATCCTGTTGCGAATGGTGCTTATCTGTTGCAAATGATCGAGCGTGGATCAGCATGATTTTGCTCAGGCGGTTCAACCATTGCTCCTGGGATACTGACACAAGTTCTCAAATCAGGTGATGGTCCATTGCCAGGTACATTCTAGGCCTGCCTGTTGCTAAGAGTTATTGTTATGCTTTATTGTACATGTCCTCTCTCATGCTTGTCTGCATGTTATGATACTAGAGTGATGTGCATACACCTACTACACATTCAGACAGTTGTGGGTGTTTGTCTGAATTCGTTTTTCTGTGAACATATGATTTTGCAGTATTGCCATATTTCTTTGCTTACTTAGTTTCCATGCTCGCCAAGTTATGCAAGGACTACTTTGATGTTACAACTAGTGTGATGCTTCTTTTCATCTGGACATAATACAAGAGGTAGCAGGCAAACAATGGTGATCTCATATTTTTTGGTAGCCTGTTGTTTAAGAAAAGTTAGAAACAAGTGGTGCTTTGATTTCGGAATGTGTTCTTAATGTCAAGAGTTGTTAAAGATCATGTTAACCTCCTTCTAGAACACCAGTACTTGCTGGGGATTGAAAATACTGGAACTGAGCTTTCTCTAATTGTCAACCAAATTTTCAATTTCATTTGATATGCCATCATATACAATTCCACTTATTGTAAAAAAAAGGGAAAAATTAATTGGTGACAGTAAAACCTGAATCTTGTATACATTATCTTGGCAAACAAGCCAAAAAAATCAAAAAGGAGGGAAAGAAAATGCGTGGCAGGAGCAGCTAAGCAAAAGCACACTGAGCAAATCACCACTGTCCAAAGTTCCATCATTTGTTTTCCGTGCATTGGACTAAAGCCAATTACCCTTCTTGTAATCAGCTTCACTCCCTTGTTCTTAGCACTGCGGAAGATCTTTGGGTGGTGGAATCAGAGTCTCACTAGGTCTTTTCCCGTTGTCCACCACAAAGACCATCTTGAGTCCCCATGATGTGTGCACCTCGAAATGGCAATGCATAAACCAAACACCTGGAATATAATAACAGCTCAAGCAACTCGTATTAGGTAACAGAAGGAGACTTTTGATCTTAAAATTGTAGGTCTGAAATCTATACCTGGGTTGTCTGCCCTAAATCTGATCGCTGTCCAACCTCCAGTAGGAACTCCAATGGTATTTCTCTCAATGGGGTCGATAAGGTTAAATGTGGAAGGAGAGGTCTTGGGGTTGTAATTCCCAATCCCCCTCCCGACCACAAAAAAGTTAAAGCCATGCAGATGGATTGGGTGGCTTTCCGGTGATATGATCCCTGTATCCTGCAGTATGACCTGTACTGAAGCATTGTATGGCAGCCTGTAAACCCTGGTTCCATTCATGGTTTGAAGGTTTTTGGGGCCACTTCCTGTATAGTTGAACTTGTGTAGTGGTGTTGCTGGAAAATCTTCTGTGAACACTCCTGGAATGTTGTAATAATGGGCTTGGAGAATTGGGGTGGATGGCATAATGAATGTCACGTTGTTGATTGTGCCCACCACCCTTGTCGCATTAACGCAGTTTGGGCATGGATTGACACCCACACCAACGGTAAAGAAAAGGGAGTGCTCTACTGTCTGTGGCACATTGGCTGGGTACTCCTTAGAATTGAGGCTGCGGAGCGACTCAACAAATTTTGACACGATAGGGGTGGCATTTTGCGGCGGTGGCTTGACGAGAGTAAGGGGTGCTGTGGAGGAGACGGTGTTGGCGTAGTGCAAGGTAGCAGTGCCTGTTTTGTTGTCAACCGGTAGTGGAGCATCCATGAAGGGAGAGACTGAGAGAAGGTAGCGGCCAGCACTTTGGTCAGCAGTGAGAAGGACATTGGTGGTCTGGCCTGGAGTGATGAGTAGGGTATCTATCTTATATGGCTTGGTATAGAGTGCATCAACCTCAACCACAGTTAGTTCATGCCTAGCAACTTTGAAGAATAGGTCATCATTCATCGCAGCGTTGATGATCCGTAGCATGTATGTCTTGCCATTTTCAACATTGAACTTGAATCCATCTGCCCAGTGTATTGTGAACATATATGAGGAAAACCTTTTTGACTTTGTAGTGGACTGGACTAGCACATACTTTGCGATAAGTTGATAACTAGTAGTACTTTCATTTACCTTGTGAGGAAGCACAATGAGACATCGGTCCAGGGTGACCATTGATGGTGTGTGAATCAGAAATATTGGGTCCCACACCTAGTTGCATGGCCTGATTGATTACAGTTTCTGTGTCCGCTTTCCACCATTCTCCTGCAGCACACATTCAAGTAATAAGTGCTAAATGGGTTATTCTTGATAAATAATAAGATCAAGAGAACCAACCATATACCTAACACAACAATGACCTCCTTGTGAGGAGCGGGGAAGGGATAGGGCACACCAAGCTTGGGGAGTATGACAATAGCACCATGGATGGTAGCCCTTAGCCAGTTGATATGGGCATGCCAGAGGAGCGTACCCCGTTGGCCAGTAATGGTGAAGTTGTACACAAAACTGCTCCCCGGTTGGATTGGGCACTGTGTGATGTAGGCTGGTCCATCATACCACCCTGTCCGGATCTGCCTTATCCCGTGCCTGATTATGACTTAGTTAGCAAGCTATATACGTACTTATGTCGCATAAACATGGACAATAACTAGATCATTTATGTTTGCCATTCAAAGGAAAGGATGTATCGTCTGTTAGATCTGCAAGTTATGTTTTTACTGTATAACTAGCACACCTTGTTTTTCTTCATTTTGTTGCTTACAGAAAACAAAGTATACAAAGATGCTCATATGTCAATTACATGTTGAAGGACTGAGGTCGTCTTTTATGCGTGTTGAGTGCACCTGCAACTTTGAGGTGGTGATTTTAATTACGGTTCAACCATGGAGTGGCCGTGGACTACTTACCAGTGGATGGTAACGTTGTGAGTTACATGATTGACGACCTTAACCAGAACGTTATCATCTTCTCTTGCATAGAGGGTCGGCCCCGGGAACTTGCCGTTCACAGTGAGGATGGACTTGGTCGAGCAAAGCCGTGTCATCTTCCTCTCAACCACCTGCCCAAGTCAAACCATGCTAAATCATCATGACAGCTTGAGTGAGATGATCTGTAGCTGCCTCAGTGCGTAATGGTATGTTCTGTGGACCATTTTGCCGTTTTTATTGTCATGGCTGCACCTGAACCTTTATTGCTGCAATCCGGGAAGGCATGAATGGAGCCCCAGCGCACCATGCATGCATGTTGACTATTGTTGTAACCGGTCTTATAATGGATACAGAAAAGTAAGCATGTACTATTCACACTGCCAGTCTATATCTGGTTGTAGAAACTAGAAAGTCCGGTGCAATGTAGATGTGCTTTAGTATAACCCTGACAACATGCATGCAGATATAAAGTAAATGCGCATGGTCATTAGCTAACATGAAGCATATAGATATTGCTGCTGCAGTACGTAGTATAATATTTGTGTTTCTGATGATTTCATACATGATTGAAGTCAATGTGTGCAATGCATGACAAGATGATGAGGTGGTTCTCACATTAAACTTGTAATGCCGGGTGACGGCGTGGACGCTGAGAGCCTGAAGCAGGAAGCAGCTGGCCATCAGGAGCAGCAAGAGACAGCGAGAAGGCGGCGGCACGGCCATCGGAGATGGCTGGTCGGAGACGGTGTTGATGGTGCAGGCTGTGCAGAGGAAAGGGAAGGCAGCTAGCTAGCCAGGTAGATGGCCGCGCTGCCAGTGAGTGACAGTACCGTGCATGGAATGACAGGGCAACTCATGCTTATAATGGCCTTGGGGGAGGTCGTTGGATGGAGCAGGAGGCTCTGAGGGCGGTGTTGGGTTTGCAGCTGCCATGTCGTTTTTCATTTTAGGTGGGGAAGCCTTGCTTAACAAGGCTGTGGTAGGAAACCTGTAACACCGAATGTCATACAGATTGCACTTCGTCTTGATTCATTCATGTTGAATTTACCTGCAGCTGCACGCCACATTTCTTACAATTCCTGGCTAGCCCCCCGTTGCTGACTTCCGTTCTACCTTCGCTTGTTGCATACGACTAGTAGAAATGTGAGTTCTTCACTGTTGTAGCCCTTAAGAAATTTTTTTTTTTAGAATTAGTCCTCACGATTTTTTTTTTCAGATTTAGCACCTCAGCTCGTAATCCCCATATGGGGAGTGTTGCATTCTAATGCCGCGGCTCTCTTGAGCTGCAACACTAAATTCAAAAAAAAAAGTGCTACAGTGTAGCAATGCTGTGGAGGCGTGGTATATGTTGTTGAGTGGAGGCGAGGTATACATCGCTGGTGACAATTTCCATGCACAAGGAGCGCCACAATAATCGCGAGATGACATGTAGTGAAATACCTAATGCCGCATCTCCACTTGGTGGAATAACCGAATTCTCATGCCAAAATCCAAAATTTAAAAAAAAGCGGCACTATAGTATCGTTGTTTTTTCAATTTACTGTTGCAGCCGAGGGGAGCCACGGCATTAGAATGCAGCACTCCCGTGTGCGACATTAGCATTACAGCGTAGGATATGCAGGCCAACAAGCCAAATTTGAAAAAAATCACACGGAGGCTAATTCTAAAAAAAAATCTTAGGAGCTACAACAGTGAAGATTTCTAAAATTATTCACACAATTAAGTGACCATTTTTTGAGAATTGTGTTTTCTATATACAGCTCTAATGTTACAGCTAGAAATCTAAATGTATTTGTTTTACAATTGTAATAGCTACGGTGCCTACTTCTGATTATATACATCATTATAATCTAGTATCTTTTTTTTATTTTTTTCTTGAGCAACGAGGTAATTCTACTTTTTTAAAACAATTATTGTGGAAATTTATAGCGCCTCAAAGGCGCATTTTATATTTACATATACGCGTAGACAACTCTAACTTAACCTCGATCGATGGGTTGGGTGGCTGATGACTTTGCCAAAACTGCAACAACTGGGCGATCAAAGCTACCACCACGACTGCCCAACATCGATCCACGCCATTCTGATTTGGGGTTTGGTTCCCTGTGCTTGTCCTCTGCTCTTTACTCCTCACTAACCTAAGCACTTGAGCTGCTAGTTAACTTAGGCTAGCTACTATCAATTAATCAATCATATCGTTTGTTTCAAAAAAAAAAAAATCGATCATCGTGATCCTTCCACAGGATAGTAGAGTAGGAGTAGAAAGATCCATCCATCTTTAAGTAACTTGCAGTTCACATCCATGTATGTATGCCCTCGTGTCTGAATGTCGTACTTACAAGCAACCCACACTCACACCCAACATTGATGTACCACCATGCATGTACATGGGTATTGTAAACACTACATACCTAGACATAGGCAAAAATCCTCTCCTAATTATGCACCTAGCATGCAAAATATAGACAAGCCCTCTAATTTGTGTAAATAGTAATCAAAATTACATAAGCCGAGTATGACAGGCGAGCTAACTAACAGGTTTAGTGGCGTGCAAAATCTGATCCTATTACCTCTAAAAAAGAAAACTGATACTGTCACACGGAGTACGCATCAGGTCACTGTTAGCTCTGCAATAGCTGATCTTGGCAACCCAATAGGCGGCTAGCAGTACAACCAGTAGGCCATCACAGCATTAAATGTCGAGTAGATTAATTGATTGCAAGAGAAGCGAAAAATCAACAAGGGCTCCATCTATGCTGCTGGCCCATAGGGCGGAAACATTTCCAGATAACCAAACTGATATCTCGTTCTTTTTCACTCGAATCCATGCCTTCTAAAGTTTAATTATCAATAAATTTAAAATTATCTAAATTGATTATATAAAATTACACCATTAAACTTATTATTACAAATATTATCATAATATTATAATTTTATTACTATATTTTAATATACAATTATAAAACGTAATGGTCAAAGTCACATCTCAGAGACGATAAAAAATTTAAAATGTCAAGTGAAAAAAGGAACAGATATAGCATTGCTAATGAAATCATACATTTATATAGTAAACAACTAATCCCCACTAATTACAATCAATTTTCTTTCCCTTCTCTCATGCAACCACATTACCACTATTGTTCTGAAAATTGAGTGTTATAGATGTCTTCTTATTTGTATTGCCTTCTATTTCTTTTAGACTCTATCATGTGTTCACCTTGATTTGTTCAAATATTACAACCAACAA
Source organism: Guadua angustifolia (assembly GCA_036346375.1). Lineage (NCBI taxonomy): Eukaryota > Viridiplantae > Streptophyta > Magnoliopsida > Poales > Poaceae > Guadua > Guadua angustifolia. The sequence continues at coordinate 54,912 of JAYEVE010001654.1, forward strand.
AATGGTTTCAATAAATCCCTGCAGTCACACGCTGGTATCCTTCTTGCATTTAAGACAAGACATGCCCTACTTGAGTACTAAAAACCGATGATAATGGTGTGATTTTGTAATCGCTATAAAGAAGCATTAGAAATTCTTATAAAAAGGAAAATCATCTGGTCCTTAATCTAGTAGGTGCTACTTATGAACTACTAAATTATAGAGAGTAAATTTTATAAAACCCAAGGTTTTATAGCCATTGTTGCAAAAAAATCTCAGATATTGTGACTTGTGTCACTTAGCTCCAGGTATTATGGTCATAATATTTCACAAAACTCCACATCATTACAATTACTCCTCTACAATCGTGACCATACACGATGACGGTGAGTTATTCTCCTTGCTAGACGCCCCACCGCATGACGGAGGACCTCTCACATCACTACTTCTAGCGGCTCATTTTCGTCATGGCCATAATACCTAGGTTTTGTGAAATATTATGACCATAATACTTGGCTTAAGTGACACAAATCATAATATCTAAGGTTTTATGCAACAACAACAATAAAACCTGGGGTTTTGTAAAATTTACTCAATTATAGACATCAAATGTATTATTTAGACCTCTTTAGACTCAAAAGATATACACTTAAGTCAGAGTTGTCAGACCATATATCAAACGTTTGGTTTTGAACTTTTGATGGGTTCTGGTGCTAGCAGCCCGTGATGCTAGGAACATGGTTAACAAAACCATATCAAGCTCGAATTTTGACCCCACGGTGGTAGCGAAACCCGCTAAAAACAATTGAAAACCGAACTATACGGAAATTCAAATCATTTTGAAATCTGGTCAAACCAGGAGCAAATTTCGTGGTAAATGAACAAAAAGCGCTCGAAAATGCTCGAAAACTAAGTGGCTTTTGGTGAAACTAAGTAGTTTTTGGCGAAAAGACGGTTGAAAAATGGGGAAAATATAAAAAAATTGGAAAAATTACAAAAAAAATGTTGTAAAATTTATAAAAATCCATTAAAGGCCAAAAAATAGGAAAATGTAAGAAATATATAAAATAAGTATGGAGAAACACAAAAAAAATTCTGGTATAATCTTTCCTAAATATGAAAAAATACTATTTCATTTCAATACTACTCACATATCAATCCAACAAGTGCAAAAATAGGCATTCACCTAATGTCATATCAATACCATTTACATATCAATACCATTCACATATCAACACCATTTGCATTTCAATACCTTATAGAAAATTGCTTGTGTAAATAATTTGCAAAAAATTATTTGTGTCAAATTACATGTTGTACAACAAAATAAGTACATAATACAACAGGTGGTATAGAGTACAACTTCAATAGTAAAGTTTGGGTAGTTCATGCATGCATACAACGAGAAGTAAGTTTTTCAATATTGGGTAATATTAACATATTAAAATACACCATAGCACGATAAGTTCTATGTATACAAATATCGTTACTTGAACAAATAGTACCATTTTTGCGAGTCGTCCATTGCTACTTGACATACTTGAACAAATATTACTACCAAATATAATTAAACAAATATTGGTACTAAATATACTTCAGCAAATATTGCTACTAAATATAATTCAACAAATATTGCTACTAAATATACTTAAACAAATATTGCTACTTGACATAATTAAACAAATATTGTTACTTGACATACTTCAATAAATATTGCTACTTGACACACTTGAACAAATATTACTACTAAATATAATTGAACAAATATTGTTACTAAAATATATTTAAGTAAATATTGCTACTTGATATACTTGAATAAATATTGCTACTAAATATAATTAAACAAATATTGTTACTAAAATTGTTGAAGTAAATATTGCTACTTGACATACTTGAACAAATATTGCTACTAAAAATACTTCTAATTTCTTCTTTTGGATTTTCTAATTTCTACATTTTGAATGGCTCAAAAACGTCTCCAAACTTCATTTTTTTTAAAAAAATATTCACACTAGAGGTCATAAAGCAATCAATACTAATTTTAGAGAATTTTTGGATAAAATTTTTCAATTTTTGTGCTTTTCATACCGTAGCGGTACGGTGGCAAGGAATAAAAATCCTGGTGCTGCCTAGCTGGGGGAAAAGGTATAGGTCTACCGGTAAGTGAAAATAGGATAGGAGGAAACAGGATGCAGGAGGACAAAAAGGATGTGATATTTATTTAGTTATAGGCCACGCTTTGAAGGGAGAAGGGAAAAATAGCATCTATGTAATGTGAGCCTGTCGCGGTGAGGTGAAAAATCTAGCACCAATTAAGCTGCGGATATGTTTAGGTTGAGTTTATGTGCGCAATCGTACGGCCAATCAATTACTGACTTAGGCCATGTTTGTGATAGTTTATGCATAACTTCTGTTTGAAAGAAAAGCAGATTGTCTGCTGAATAGAAAGATTCTAAACAGTTTCTCCCATAATCAGAATCTGATTTATACACAGAATCAGAAGCTGTCACCCACCTGATTCTGCGGATTCTGACTCAGATTCTGCGAGTTCCGCCTCCCACGAGTCGTTGCAGGCATAAGGGCTTCCACCGTCATCCCTAGGCCCCTCCACCACCCTCATCCGCTCATCTGTCACCGATGCTGATTAACAATTAGCACAGACAATCAGGATTACCGAACAATCAGATTTTTTAGTCAAGAAATTCTTTTAGATACCGCTTCTCCGCATAACGGTGACTATAATCCAAAATTTGCACAATCAAAAGCTGTCCCAAAGGAGGCCTTAACTAGTGGTTGAAGATTACTCCATATTGTCTGTTCAACTAGGAAATTTTCCGCGGCGTAACACGTCGCGCGTGTCGTTTTTTCGAAGAAAAAATGTTTTTTTCAGTGGCGTTTAATTTTCTAAATCGTCAAAATAATGAGCGAAACGGGGGAAAATAGAGAAATAGAATTGTAGAAATATCTTTTTCGACGAATTATTTGGAAAATATTTGAGACCGAGCTGGGAAACCGTGGCGGGGAAAAAATCTAGAGGGAAAAGGGCGAAAAATTATTAGAGATGTCAACCTTTTTTTGTCGAGTTTAATACTCTACGCGTTCACCGAGTAATAATACATATTTTTAAAAATATTAAAAACTCACGGCATAACACGCCGCGCGTGTCGTTTTTCCGTAGGAAAATTTTATTTTTTTCTCGGCGGCGTTTTTTTTTTAAATCGTCGAAATGGGGAAAAAAGAGAGATAGAGTTGTAGAAATATCTCTTTCGATTTAATTATTTGGAAAATATTTGAGGCCGAAATTTGGAAAATCGCGACACGAAAAAAGTCTAGAGGGAAAAGGGCAAAAAATTATTAGAGATGACAACCTTTTTTTGTCGAGCCTAACACTATATGCGTTCGCGGAGTAATAATACATGTTTTAAAAAATATTAGAGATCGACGCGTTCGCGGAGTAATAATACATGCTTTAAAAAATATCAGAGATCGAGATGGGAAATCGAGGTGGAAAAAAAGTCTAGAGATAGAGCTGCACAAATATTTCTGGTGTCAAAAACTTTTTTTTGGGGAAAACGAAGAAAAGACATGTTTTAAGAAATATTAGAGATCGGCGGCGAACACGCCAAGTGTCGTGTTTTTCAGAGGGATTTTTTTTTGGCGGTGTTTTATTTTTAAATCATCGAAATAATGAGCTAAACGGGAAAAAAGTAGAGAGATAGAGCTGTAAAAATATCTCTTTCGATGAATTATTTGGAAAATATTGGAGACCGGCTAGAAAACCGAGGTAGGGAAAAGTCTAGAGGAAAAGGGAAAAATTATTAGAGATGACAACCTTTTTTGTCGAGCTTAACACTCTACGCGTTCACGGAGTAATAATACATGTTTTAAAAATATCGAGACCGACGCGTCAGGTGGAGTAATAATACATGCTTTAAAAAATATTAGAGATCAAGATGGGAAATCGAGGTGGACGAAACGGGGAAAAAAGTAGAGAGATAGAGCTGTAGAAATATCTCTTTCGACGAATTATTTGAAAAATATTGGAGACCGAGCTAGAAAACCGAGGTGGGGAAAAAGTCTAGAGGGAAAATGGCGAAAAATTATTAGAGATGACAACCTTCTTTTATCGAGCTTAACACTCTACACGTTCACGGAGTAATAATACATGTTTTAAAAAATATCAGAGACCGACACGTCCGTGGAGTAATAATACATGCTTTAAAAAATATTAGAGATCGAGATAGGAAATCGAGGTGGGAAAAAAGTCTAGAGATAGAGCTGCACATATATTTCTAGTGACAAAAACATTTTTTCCTGAGAAAAACGGAGAAAGGATCTAGACGTAAAGAGCAAGGACCTGAATGTTACGTTTTTGGACATGTCCGCTATCCTTAAAAATTAGAAAAGGGCTTATTCGCGATTTGAATTTAATTAGAGGTTCTTTTCGTAAAATGGCGTACGAGGTGTAGGAACGAGTTGGCATAGAGGGGGGTGAATAGGCAACTCTTCAATTTTAAATTTGTAATCAATATTAACAATTCTATCAGATAGACAATTTGACAATGTAACAACAGAAAGTAATAACTGAAGAGACAAATCAGAGTAACCAGTGTTCAAGAGTTCGCTCGGCGGATTCGTGGCGGTTAGGCACCGCCAAGCGCCAAGACCGTATTTATGGCGCAATTATGGTCTCGGCGTTTTGGCCTCGGCGTCGAGAATTAATATAATTCATATATATTATTGATTTTATTATGAATAAAATTTTTAGTTTTCTTTTCTAATTATTTGCAAATTGCAAGACATCAAATATTAAAGTACAATATTAAACTAAAATACTTGAACACATACTACTCAATTAATCAAGTAATAAACTAAGTGGTAAGTACTATATTAGGACTTAATGTACCCTATTTTGAGGGCATTGACGTGAATCTTTCAATCATGGTTATCAGGTCATGTAAACAGTAGATCAAAATGGTCTCTCCCATAGTTTTGTGCTAACCGCCACACCCGTCAAGGCCCGCCATGGACCGCAATTTCGGTCCACCACAAACAAAGCCGCCAAATTTGAATTCATTATGTTTATAGCCGCCAACATAATATCGGCCGCACTATCGCCGCCAAGCAACCGAATTTTCAAACATTGAGAGTAACAGCAACGGCAACACAATAGAAAATAAAACTGAATGAGACAAGCAATTTATCCCGTGGTTAAGAGCTTCACTCTTACTCCACGTTAAAGCACTTCTCACGAAGTATAGCTTCACTGCAGCTAGTCGCAGTAGCCACAGTATCCACTCGGGTAGCTCTTTCACAACCCCTGTGAGGTGAGCTACAAACCCTTCACAATAGAAAGTGGCCTTCCACAATCTTCTTTGGACAGGTCGCACTCTTCACTTCCTCCAAGCTGTCTAGGATCACTTTGATCCAAGAGTAATAAACTTTGCACAAGCTCTGTCTCTTGGTTCACACGCTAAGAACTCACTGCTAGACACACTTGGAGCTAAAACTCTTTTGAAAGAATGAGAATTTTGTGTTTGCAGATGAAGCACAGACTCTTTGAGTGAATGAGAGCTCTTTGAATGCTAAAATGACAAGGAGTTCATAAAGTTCTGTGGTAGATGGCTCAGGTAATGCTTATATAGGTGTTCTGATGAAAAATAGCCGTTGTACTTACCACAGTGACCGTTGCACGTGTCAGAGTGTCAACTTTCAGCTAAAGGCACGTTTACAGCGGACAAAAAATCTTAAGTTAGCGATACTGATCATGTGTATGACGGACTAAAAACAGAGGTTTATGTTGGACAGAAAATTTTGTCCGTCATACGAGTGAAGCGCAGCAGGTTTGGTCCGTCAGAGAAAAAGAGGACCACATGTATGGCGGACAAAATATTTTGTCCGTCATAGATGGGTCACAAAACAGGTCAGAGCTAATGATCAGTTTTATTTTCAAAAGGAGGTTTAAATCAAAGATTTAGAGATTTGACAGAGACTAGACCTTAAATTTTGACACATTAGATCTTTTGTCAGAGTAACTCTCATTAATGAAATATATCTTTGATCGTGGACGAAAAGACTGATCGTCAAAGTTTGGTTTGCCAGATAAATGTGTTGTTTTGAATATGTGCCGGACAAAACTTCAGTTTTGGAAGTGCACATGCATGCCGGACTAAAAATTTAGTCCGTCATAGATGGGTAGCAGACACACTTTGATCAGATGAACATAAGTGTATGGCGGACAATATATTTTGTCCGTCATATATGGACAATCAAGACACTTTGATCAGATGAACATAAGTGTATGGCGGACAAAATATTTTGTCCGTCATATATGGACAATTGAGACACTTTGATCAGATGAACATAAGTGTATGGCGGACAAAATATTTTTGAAGAGGTTTTCACTACGGACTAGAGTAAATTTGAACATGAGTTTTGGTCTGATGAAAACAACTAGAATTTGATCAAGAGAATGAATTAAAGATTATATAGATATTGGGCAGAATTGACTCTTAATTTGTGAAAAGAGCTTTGGCTAGATTGCGACAGACTAGAAAAAAATGACTAATTGAACATTTGTCCGTCACCAACCTTGGACACAAAGTAGGACAATGGATTTTGATTCAAAGCTTAGAAATGCTAAGATTTTTAACTCCAAGAATTCTAGTTATGTTATAGCCTTATGAACCAAATCACCAACTTGTGCAGAGTCCCTCTTTATAGTACAACCAAAAGTAAAACAATCCTAGCTATTTGACTTGAACCAACTCCCAAGTCATAAACTAGTAGACAAATACCTTAATCTATTTTTGTCCAGCCTGTTTCATCCATGATTTCCTCACATGCTTCTTGTACTTAGGAGACTTATTAACTTAGTCATTATCACCAAAACCATTTATCAAAAATAAGATAAAATTGAGGGGCCTAGATGCTATCACGAGGGACCCGAACGCGAATTTAGAGGAAAAAATCTTCCTCTCACAAAAAATCGCGAAGGAACTATTCGTAATTAACAAAAGGACCAAATAGTGAGAAAAGTTTTTGAGCCGAGCCGGCCGGCTCGGCTCAAACGGTGCGGAGGCCACGAATCTTTCCAGCTTTAGGAAAGGTTTTATTAGGAGAGGGGGTAAACTCAACCACTTTTTGCGATGCCATGATGTGAAGCCCCTGAAGTGATCGATCCATGCGTAGACAATCTTGATGCACAAGATTAAGGCAGCTCAATTAGAGAGAACATGTCATTCTATTTTCAAATTTTGTTTCTAATACTCTCTCTTTAAAAATATAAAGCATATTTTTTTAATAGTCTTGTCTTGTCTACAAGTATAGAATGTACTTTATACTTAGGGATGAAAACAGGTCAGATATCTCCCGCCCGATCCAGAACCAGATCCAAATACTTAAATCCGGATTCAGGATCGGATCTGGAGCATCCAATATCTGGTAAATACGGGATGAGATCTGGATCCGGATTTTTCCTATTTGGATATCGGATCGGATATTCGGATTTTTTCTATTCGGATATCAACAAGGCCAGTCCATTTTCATCATATTTTTTTCCATATCAGCCGATTTATATTAACAATTAGTTGGTTCTATTGATCCTAAAGTAGTATATTCTTTCTACGACGTTTATTGAGTTTGATTGATATATAATTTGTTACTATATTCATGTACTTGTATGGTTTTAATTCAATATGTATTACTCTATATATGCGTGCATTATCCGTATATCTTTATCCGTTTTTGACCCGAATCCGTCACATATTTGTCCCATATCTGTATCCTGAATAACCAGAATCTGTATCCGTATCCGGCTAGCCCATATCCGGTTTCGAATCCGGGGAAAAAATATGGGTTAGGATACAGGAAGAGCAATATCCGTCTGTATCCGACCCATTTTCACCCCTATTTATATTCTAATGCATACTAAGTGTATTATTTCCTCTATACTCCTAATAAATATATAGCTTTACTAGTATTATTGGCATACATGCATTGAATATAGTAGATAGAAGTAATAATTAGGAATAGTTTAGTCATTTTCAATGTACTTATTGATTCAATGTACTTGTAGATCTATGTATCAAAAGGCAATACATTCGATAAACATGGATGCATGGAGTACATGTCATTCTACAATTTCAAGATTACATTTTACTATTTTTTCTTTGCATATCTCTCTCATTCATTATTCTCAAGGTCAACTACTATATACTAAATAATAAACAACATCCGAAACCAATAAATAAGCTAATTAAGAAGGATAATATAGAAGACGGCCGTAGCTCATTTGGTCAAGAGCCAAGTGCGCTCACGGCCGATCGCGAGTTTGATCCTAGGGATCGGACTAGCGGGCCTCACCTTAAAAATATTACGTTTAGGTACACATGCGTGTGAATTTAGTGGGATAGTGTGTATCCACGCTCCAAGGTCAAAGCACCTCAAAGAAATATTTCCTTAGCGTGTGTAACGAGACACGTACACATGTGTGTGTGTGTGGTATGAGTATATGTGTGTGTCCTTGTACCTCTCAAAAAGAAGGATAATATAAACTTTTGATATTTGTCTTAGTTGTGGCGTAAAATCCTAGAATAACATCTATATAGAGGAACGGAAGTAGGGAGCATTAGATAGTTTTGGCTATTAATTAATTTCTTCCATACGGTTCTTTTATTTTCTCTTGACTGGAGTGATCATTAATTAATTTAATTTTTTTATGGTTCGGCCTTAGAGGGAGAGAAGAAGGTAGCCAGATATGTGGAATGTAGACCTAGGCATCGTGTCATGCTCGCCTCCGACAAGCCTAGGCACAGTCCATTGGCATGTTGTGCCACCTTCGTGTTGTACTAGTCCATGCCCAATCCATTTGCACTATTGCAAGGAGAGTAAAGGAGTCAGAGACATATGGGGCTAAAGCAATACACACAAATATTGGGGGCACTAAATTTATTCATTCTCTGTAAAAGGCATGTCGAGATAGTAGCTGATCTCTTCTCGTGGATTCCATTGCGACCTATTTAATGCTTTAGAAGAGAACTAGACGCCTTACCTTTTAGCTTCTTCTACACACTTGCATCACTTGAACAACATTATGCTTGTAGTATTGTTGAGGCAATTCTTCTTGTTTTATTTCTACTGCTAAACTTTTCATAATATTTGTCGAAAACTATAAAAACAACTCGTACCAAAGCCGTACCGTGCTAACATCAAATATGTCGGTCCTGTAGTGTGCCATGCTAGCCCAAGCACATCCTTTCAATGCATGCTGTGTCATGCCACCCATTATGTGGCCGCTAGACCCGGTACAACCCTCACAACAGTGTCGTACCAGCTCGATCCATGTGTATATGTGTTGTGTCGTGTTTGCTCGATGCCCATGTCTAGTGGAATGCACGATCGATGGACCAAACTGTTGGAAATATGCCCAAGAGGTCAATCATGAAGATGATTGTCATGTATGATTCTTACATTGTTCCTTTAATATTGTCATATTATAGATCATCAAGTATGTGACTTGGTCATGAAACTTAATTTAATTATGGCATTATTATAAATTGTCCCTTCTTTATTTATTGGGTGGGACACAAATAAACTTTATTCAAAACAAGCACATGAATTGATTGATAATCATGTTTCATAGATTATGGGTTTGTGATACCATTCAGACATGTGAATATATGTAAGTGTACACGCTATTGGACTGACCCGCTTATGAAACATCTTTTGAGGATTTGATTAGTGTGATAAGTTGTTTCATACAATGATAATGATTGATCCTTAGACCTAAGATCAACACAGTTTCCAACATGATAATGGTATACTTTGATGTTGTCTAACATTGTCCGTAACTAGATAATCATAAGGACAACACTCGGGTATATTTGAATCATGCAGAGGGAAGTGTATGATTAAAATGGAATTTGTCCTCCTCATGAAGGAATGATATCAATAGGGCACTCGATGAACAAACTAAAGAATGTGCAAAGCCATGCCCTAACGATTAAAGTTGTTAATCGATTGATCTTGTTAGTCTATTTCAGATAATCGAGAAAATTGGTTTAATAAAGACAAGGATGGCAGACCTCAACCTTGAGTTAAACCATGATATCAAAGTGACAAAGGGATCGATATGTATTCATTGAAGGTTTGTCGGATAAATGGCATTCATACCATTTGGGTAGTCATTATGTTCTGTTAGGAGCCGCTTGCGACTAATAAATCGAAAAATGGAGTTTATCAGTTTATTGCCAACATAGTATAAACCTCAAGGGTCACACATAGGAATAAGCTTAAGACAGATTTATGAAATCTTCTCTTGTGACATATATGTCAATGCGATTGAACATGATATCTGGTTGTTTACAAAATGGCAGTGAATCTGTGTGCAAAAACATGATTTTTGAGCAGAAATCACTGTAGCAGTGATGAATTTATTGTAGCAAAGGCTAAACACTGTAACATGTAGGCAGCACTGTAGCAAACCAACTCGCTATAAAGGATACTGCTCGAGGTAATCAGAACAACCGACTTTGCTACAATAAACCGGCCATAAATTCCTGCCTCCAGTTCAGAAAATATGAAAAATTTGTGAGAATGTTTTTTTAAAAAAATAGAGAAGGTGAAAAAGTCTCACCTAAACTAGAAAAGTCATGAGAGTCGTATTGTGGGGTACTAGCATACCGCCATACGGTGTCATCCGCTTGTTCATGTGGATACTTGAAGGTTGTGTTTGCTACTGCACGAAGATCCGATGTAGCTATTTCCGCTGCTACGTCTAGGCATTAAAGCTGTGAGCTTGCAGAGAGCTTCTACAAAAGTGTTGTATTTGCACTCTCAGGACCACCATACGCATTTATTGCATTTGGTATTTTCTAAATCTTGGTTCTAATGCATGCAATCGGTCCGAAAAAGGGAATAAAATTTTGAAATTTACTAGGTCTTTCCACCGCGATTCCCAATAGTGGTATCAGAGCAGATCGTATTGCATTAGTTCTGGATTTGCTTCATGTGTATGAGATATGCGTGTTTTATGTTATATGTTTATATGATCAACATCTTTCCAATAACCTAGAATCTTTTGTTAGCTTGATCTGATCATGATAATTCATTGATTTAATTATTTTTGCTTCTCTAGATGTATAAGATGTCATGCATGCTTACTTTTATTCATGTTTTATGATGTTTATTTGAAAATTGCCATGGTTGCTATATTGATAACATATGCTTTAGTTAGTAGCATACTAATAATATTGGTCCCTAATTAAAACTGAGTTATGATGATGTCTACCAATTTTGTCCACTATTAAGATTTCGATCATTAGTTGATGTGCTTACCAAAGTAAGGTATCACTAGCTATCTTAATAAGACAGATGTAAATGTCGGACACTTACAGACTTGGGAGTTGGTTTAACTCCGCAGGGCTATCAAAATGGTTTTGGGTTCTGGACATCAAGTTGATAGATTTATCATGAGATATTTTCTATCAACCAAGAGTTGCATGAGATGCAATTAGCGAAGTGTTTGCTTACCTAAATAACCTTGTTTCAAGCAGTGATGCCAAAGCTCACTCGGGCATTGTGAAATATGGATCTTGGACATGCTATACGCTTTTGGGACACTCTTTTGAAAAGTATAGCAGATTTTGCTTTCATATGATGAATGTTATAAGCATAAATATGTTTCTTACATACTTTTGTATATTTTATCTGTTGTAGATAATGGCGAATAGTTCAGTCATCCAGTTTCACATTGCGATCTGTCTTGAGAAGGAAAAATTGAACAGAACCAATTTTCTTGATTGGATCTGCAATTTAAAAATTGTTCTCAAATAGGAATGAAAGGACTATGTTCTAGAGAATCTTGTTCTCTTGTACTAGCTCTCGGTGCATCTCGTGCTGAAAAGGATGCTTATAAGAAGCATGATGATGATGCACTTGATGCCACATGTCTCATGTTAGCCACTATGAACTCAGAGCTTCAGAAGCAATTGGAGAACATGGGGGCATATGACATGGTCATGCACCTGAAAATTTTGTTTCAGGTACAGGCACGTGTTGAAAGATATGAGACAACAAAAGCATTACATGAAAGCAAAATGGTTGAGGGAACCTCGGTTAGTGCTCATGTGATCAAGATGATTGGTTACATTGAGAGCTTGGAAAGATTAGGCTTTCCATTGAACCGAGACTTGGCTACAGATATAATTCTCCAATCTTTACCACTATGTTACGATCAGTTCATCATGAACTATAATATGAATGGCTTGGAGAAGTCACTCACAGAATTGCATGTGATGCTAAAAACAGCTAAGAAAAATATCTAGAAAAAGACATCAGATGTCTTCATGATATAGAAAGAAAAAAACTTCAAAAGGAAGGGAAAGAGAAAGGCTAAAGGCAATGGTTTTACTAAAACCGATAGTTCTAGTACTAATCATAAGCCTAAAAAGTCCAAACCTAGCCCTACTTCAAGCAACTCGCTTTATTGCCAAGAGGTTGGCCACTGGAAGAGAAAATGTAAGAAATACCTAGAAGATCTGGGAAAAAAAGAAAGTTCGACTTCCACTTCAGGTATTGATGTTATAGAAGTTAACATGACCAATTATGTGTATTAGATACTGGTGTAGGAGCTCATATTTGTTCAAATATGTAGGCGCTCCAAAGGAGTAGAAAGTTGGCAAAGGGCGAAGCTCAACATCGCGTCGACAATGGGGCAAGAGTTGCTGCAGCAGCCATAGGAACTTATATGTTAACTTTGCCTTTTGGTTTGGTTCTAGAATTAAGTAATTGTTACTTTGTACCTACCATAAATAAAAATATTACCTCAATTTCATGTTTGGACATGGAAAACTATGAGTTCAGAGTAAAGGACAAGTGTTATTTGTTTTATCTGAACAATGTATTTTATGCGAGCTCTATTATTGAATGGGTTGTACTATCTAGACCTTGAAATACCGATCTATAACATATCTACCAAGAAAACAAGAGTTAATGATTTGAATCCTACCTTTATCTGGCACTATCGCTTAGGTCATATAAATGAGAAACACATTTTGAAGCTCTATAAAGATGGACTTCTTGATTCATTTGATTTTGAATCATATGATACATGCAAATCTTGTTTATTGGGAAAAATGACCAAAGCGCCTATACCGATATAGGTGAAAGAGCAAATGACTTATTGGCACTCCTGCATATGGATGCATGTGGACCAATGAGTGCAATGGCTAGAAGTGGCTTTCAGTACTTCGTTACATATACTGATGACTTTAGTAGATATGGCTATATCTATTTGATGAGACATAAGGCTAAAACTTTTGAAAAGTTCAGAAAATTTCAGAATGAAGTACAAAATCAACTTGGCAAGAAGATTAAAACCCTACGATCAGATCATGGAGGAGAATATCTAAGCCATGAGTTTGGTAATCATCTCAAAGGTTGTGGAATTGTTCCACAAATGACTCCACCAGGAACGGCACAACATAATGGTGTTTCTAAATAAAGAAATCAAACTCTGTTGGACATGGTTCGATCAATGATGAGCCAAGCAGATCTTCCAATAAATTTCTGGGGATATACTCTAGAAACAACTATGTTTTTCCTAAACAGGGCTCCATCAAAATCAGTTGAGAAAATGCCATATGAAATATGGACTGGGAAGCATCCTAGTTTATCTTTTCTCAAAATATGGGGTTGTGAGGCTTATGTAAAACATTTGACGTCAGATAAGCTTGCTCCAAAATCTAATAAGTGCTTCTTCTTGGGCTACCCTAAGGAAATTAAAGGGTATTATTTTTATAATAGTGTTGAAAATAAAGTGTTTATTGCCCGCAATGGTCTTTTCTTAGAGAAAGAGTTTCTTTACAAAGGAGTTAGTGGGAGTTCAGTGGATCTTGAAGAAATTCAAGATATACCTCAAACTTCTCCTACCTCTCTGGATCTATAGTAAGATCTACAAACTATTGTAGAACCTGTAGAAGAAACACCAGTCCCACAAAGATTGAATAAGATACGTCATGTACCAGATAGGTATATACTTGATGTGTATATGTTCCTTGTGAAGGAACAAAGTAACACACCATTGTTAGACAATGATGATCCTACTAATCAGGAAGCGATGGTAGGCCCGGATTCCATTAAATGGCATGAAGCCATGAAATCCGAATTGCAATGCATGAGTGATAATCAAGTTTGGAACTTAGTTGATCTACCCGATGGTGTAAAAACCATAGGGTGTAAATGACTGTTCAAAAGAAAAGTTGACATAGATGAAAGAGTTCACATCCATAAAGCACGATTGGTGGCAAAAAGTTTTAGACAAGTTCATGGTATTGACTATGATAAAACCTTTTCACCTGTTGCTATGATTAGGTCAATTCAGATTATCCTAGCAATAGCAGTATATTTCGATTATGAAATATAGCAAATGGACGTCAAAATTTCTTTCCTTAACGTAAATCTCAATGAGGATGTGTTGTGTCCTAAAGCAAGCATCTCGGAGTTGGAATCTTCCTTTTGATGAAGTTGTCAAAGAGTTTAGATTTATAAAAAATGAAGAACCCTGTCTTTACAAGAAGACAAGTGGGAGCGCACTTGTTTTCTGGTTCTGTATGTAGATGACATATTGTTAATCGAAAATGATATTCCAATGCTTGAATTTGTTAAGTCGTCATTGAAAAATAGTTTTTCATTGAAAGACTTGGGCGAAGTAGCCTATATATTTGGCATTAAGATCTACAGAGATAGATTGAAAAGGCTAATTAGATTAAGCCAAAGTACATATATTGATAAAGTGTTGAATAGGTTCAACATGCAAGATTCTAAGAAAGGTTTCTTACCTATGTCACATAGTATTAGTCTCTGCAAGAATCAGTGTCCTTACACAAGATGAGCGATACTACATGAATAAAGTTTCGTAGGCTTCAGCAATTGGATCTATCATGTATGCAATGCTATGTACACTCCCAAATGTCTCTTACGCCTTAAGCGTTACAAGTCGATATCAAGCAGACCCTAGTGAAAGTTATTGAACAGTAGTTAAAAACATCATCAAGTACTTAAGAAAAACTAAGGATGTGTTCCTTGTTTATGGTGGTGAAGAAGAGCTCATTGTAACTGGTTACACCGATGCTAGCTTCCAAACCGATAAGGATGATTGAAGGTCACAATCTGGATTTATCTTCTGCCTCAATGGAGGAGTGGTTTGCTGGAAGAGTTTAAAGCAATCAACTGTTACTGATTCTACAACAGAAGTTGAGTATATTGCTGCTTCTAAAGCAACAAAAGAGGCTGTTTGGATAAGAAAGTTCATTATTGAACTTGGTGTAGTTCCAAATGCTATAAACCCTTTGGACCTCAATTGCGACAACAATGGGGCCATTGCTCAAGGAAAGGAACCTAGAGCACACCAAAAATCCAAATACATACTACAGCGTTATCATCTTATTCGAGAAATCTTGAATAGAGGTGATGTCAAAATATGCACAGTGGCAACGGATGCCAATGTGGCAGATGTATTGACAAAGCCTCTCCCATAAGCAAAGCATGAGGCACATATTAGAGCAATGGGTATTAGATATATGAATGATTAGCTCTAGTACAAGTGACAGATTGTTGAAATATGTCCAAGAGGCTAATCATGAAGATGATTATCATGTATTATGCTTATGTTGTTCCTTTAATAATGTCAAATTATAGATCATCAAGTATGTAATTTAGTCATGAAACTTTATAATTGATTATGACATTATTATAAATTTCCCCTTGTTTATTTATTGGGTGGGATACCAATAAACTTTATTCAAAATAAGCACATGAATTGATTGATAATCACATTTCATAGATTATTGGTTTGTGATACCATTTAATCATGTGAATACATGTAAGTGTACATACTATTGGACTGACCCGCTTATGAAACACCTTTTGAGGATTTGATTAGTGTGATAAGTTGTTTCATACAATGATAATGATTGATCCTTAGACCTAAGATTAACACAGCTTCCTACATGAGGATGGTATACTTTGATCCACCGTATGCATTTATTGCTGCTACGTCCAAGCATTGAAGCTGTGAGTTTCGCAGAAAACTTTTACAAAAGTGTTGTATTTACGCTCTCAGAACCACGGTACGCATTTATTGTTTTTGATATTTTCTAAATCTCGGTTCTAATGCATGCGATTAGTTTGAAAAAGAAGATAATTTTTTTAAAATTTACTCAGTCTTCCGCCCGATTCTCAAAACAAACAGCGACAATTCGTAATGCGTCCTTGTCAGCTGTTGTGTGCTGGCAGAATCATGGGACTAGTTAGTGGTGCGTGCGCTTCAGCCTATTCAAGCTTTTTTTTTCTTTTTTCTTGAGCTTAACTGAAGCGTGCAACGAATTATATGGGAAGGAAATCCTGAGGAACGAGTCCGATGCATTGAATAGATTTAGATTAGACTAGATTAGATGGTACATTGCCATTGCATCCTTTTCCTTTATAGTTGGGAGGTGCCTGTCAAGGGTAGAGAGGAGAATACGATCGATATCGATGCACTCGTGATGCAGATTCAGAGATATATGCAGTCAGAACCTGGCATAATATTGATATAGACATGATATGATATGCAGTGCTTAATTTGCTTTCCTTTTATTGATTCAAAGCAAAGCTAGAGCTAACTAGCCATGTCCACCTGAGTGGCTGGCCTGTGTGTTATATATGTCCACCTTACATTGTTTTGAGTACATTACATGTCCCAGTTGGAAAAGAAGAAGAGGCTCCTGTCGTGGCTTTCACATCATAGGTGTGCACTGTAAGCATTGCAATTGAATGCCCCTGGCCTGAATACCTGCAAATTAGATGGTACGCAGTTGATGCGTTGCCATGGCGAACCTAAACTGAACTACCAATGTATTATGGACTATGGCGTGACAAAAAAAGCCCTTCACTTACCAATACATTCTAAGCCTAGCCGGCCCTAGCTTGATCACTGCACCGCAATTCCGACCTGACAACTAACAATATCTGGATTCTCGAGTAGTACTGAAGAAGAAGTAAAGAAACAATAAAGAAGCTTATGGATGGATCGAGTGGAGTATTATTTTTGATGTGACCAGGACAAGCACTTGCAGTCACTGTTACTGAACAACCTCGCATATCGATCCATCCACTATCTCCATTTGTCGTATCATCAAATGCAACTGATAGCTAGCGAGTAATCGGTCCACCGGACCGAATGAAGCTTAGGATACATGAAAGTTCAGAAATGCTTTAGAAAAAGCTTATTGCAGATCCTATATTATATTAGTACAAGGAAGATCCTCCTGACTACCCAAGAGAGCAGAGGAGAGGAGAGGAGAGGAAAGGTTCCCCTTGCTCTCTGGCTAGCTAAGCTTTATGTATAGTCGGCGGATACATAATTCAATCCATCTTTGCAACACCAACCAGGCTCCCTTACACTGCACTTTATATGAAGGACTCCGTCCAACCAAACCTGCAGATTGCCCACACGCTCTATATCTCTCTTACACTTTAGCATCTGTGCCGTCCCATGATCTGAAAATTACCAGTGCAACATGACATATCATATGCTTTAATCAGAGGCTTGGTAATCAGTATATGCACAGTGTAACACGGGGGGAGAAAAGGAGAGGAAAGAAGAAGCTAGCTTACAGATGAGGTAATAATAAAACAAAAGAATAGGACTGACCTCTCTTTTTCCCAGAAAATTAAGCAACCTCCCTGATTGGCTCAGTTCAGTAGTGATCTAGTAATCGCTTTCCATCGGGCACCACCGCGGCGCGCGCGCCCTTTGACGCCAGTATTGGATTATTTCTTTCCTTTTGCTACCGTGAACAACACAAATCATTAAATAATATTAATATATTGGGAGCCTGCACGTAGATCTTTTAGATAAGAGCGGAGAACAAATTTGGATTATTTTGTACCAAAAAATCTTCGAAAAAAATGGAATGTTCAGAGAAAAAATGGAATAGGAGGATCTTCCAACATCCAACACCAACACCTTGATGCTCTCCAGGTAGGGGTGCAATCAGCTCAGATTCAGTCGGATATCGCTTTTTTCGTATTCAAAACCATATTTTTGTTGGATTCGAAGTTGGATATGGATAGTGCTAAATACAAATAAGACGCGGTTAATATCGATCATGAATTCGATGCGAATACAGACCAGAATCGATACAGTACCAAATATTGTTTGTCGGATATTGCGTGAAAACTGATACTTCATATAGCATACATATAACAATGATTAATCAATCATATGAGTTTAACATGCAATAGGATTATCGTAATTTAATAAGCTATTTTATCAAGTAGTCCAATAAAGTTGCAAAAGTATCAAATATTCCTTTATGTTTTGCAAAAGAATACTAGGCAATAAGTAGAAGCATATTCTTATGTGTCAAGCTCCAATTGCGGCTGCACCAGATGGCGGGAGGGTGGATGGGATGGCGGTAGGAAGGAGGGCCTAGCTTGGGCTATTTGGTTGGAGCCAAATGAAGCTACTAGAATATGAGTTGTAAATATTCGAATAGAGTTATCCGGAATTATTCGAGAATATAATCAGAATATTCTCGATCCGATGGATAGTGATCTCCTGAATCCGATGCTAAATACGAAACTGATGCCGAATCCAACAACTATCCAACACGATTATCCGAATTCAATTTGAATAGATCTGGTCAATCGGCATCTATTTGATCCGGTTGCACCCCTACCTCTAGGTTGCACAGAGAACACGAGAGGATCTCCTGGTTACTACTCACTCTAGTCATAAATACATGACTTTTTGAATGTTGGCATGGTCTCCAAAACTTAACTTTAACTACAAATTTATAATGTAATATGTTTATAAAAGCTACTAACATTATAATATTATTTTCAAGACAAATATATACATGTGATTTTATGAGTCCAATCTAAATATTTAAAAATATATCAATAGTCAAAGTTTGAAAATTTTGACTGTATATAACCGAAAACGACATTTCTTTGTGACTAGGGGGAGCAGAAATTTAGAGTTGGATTGAAACTACCCTAAAGATTAGTAGCACAAAAAAGATCATCAACACATTAATGACACATGTAATTAAAGCCTACAACAAAAATAATATCCAATTTCATTCATTAACAAATGTCACACAACATACATACATTACAATGTATACAAATACCAAATTACAACAAAAAGGAAATACAAGAATTTTACAATTGCCCTAAGATCTAAGCTTTTGGATATCTTCGGCTTCAACCCTTTGAAAATTGTTAGTCATGCGCATAAATGAAAGGCAAGTAATGTAAAACTTAAAAGATAAAGTGTGTGCCATTAAACCCATATGATAGCATCTAGGCCCCCCAAATTATTTATTTTATGATTAATAAGTAGCTAGGGTTAATTTGTTTGGCCGTACTATAAAAGGAGATTATGCACAAGTTAGAGAATTGGTTCATAAGGCTAAGACAAACTAGACTGCTTGGAGTTAAAACTCTTAGTCATTCTGCTCTTTGAATCAAAATCTTTCCTCATTCAAAGTCCAAATATGTGCCAGATTAAATCTCATTTGTTCATTTCTTGAGATCGTCGCAAACTTAGCCTCTATCCATTCACGCCGAACCAATCTTTGCTATCTCAAAACTCAGTCCAACGCTGTTGTATTCCTCTTGGTTAGATTTCTCTAGTACCAAGTAGCTTGTTAGTCCAAGTATTCCTAATCAAAATCTTAACCGAGCTCTATCCATTCACGACGGGCCAAACAAACACCCTCATATATTTTAGTCCGGTGGAAGTCTTCTTCGTCGGACCAAATTCAATTAAGTCCGTAGTGAAAGTTCCTTCAAAGAAAAACTTCTAACCTAGCACTCTTCATTTACGACGGACCAAATATTTCAGTCCGGCGCGCATATAAAAGTTTTATCTCTTCGCCGACCAAAGTCTGGTCTTCCATTCCTTAAGTCCGTGGTAAGTAAACCCCTTGTTCAAGCAAACCGAGCGCACACCATCTACGCTGGACCAAATTTCGTCTTCACAAAATTTAGTCCAACGCTAAAGTAATTCTCTCGATTAAACTCATATTTTGTCAAAAAGTTCGTAGCTACTAATTCCTATGAAACCCATCTACGGCAGACCTAATTTTTTGGTCCTGCGCATATGTTGAATTCTCTTTTCTTCACCGGACCACAATTCTCCTAACTTCCTATGTACGACGGACTAAACTTTTCAGTCCAGCGTAAATATCCAAAATTGGTCCGGGGTACATAGGATCAGTATCGCTAGATTATTTTGCTAAGTCCATGGCAAACGTGTTAAGCTAAATTTTGACACTCTAACACGTTGCAACGGTCACTGTGGTAGGTGTAACGGCTATTTTCTGTCTAAATGCCTATATAAGCATTTCCTGAGCCATCTACCAGATAACTTTTTGATCTCCTTGACATCTTAGCAACCTTAGAGCATTCATTCACTCAAGGAGACTGTGCTTCACCTTGGAACTCAAAATCTTAACACTTTTCGAGTCCTTTAGCTCCAAGCTTAAGTCTAGTAGTGTTGTGCTGTGTGAACCGAGAGACAGGACTTGTATAGAGTCTATTATTCTTGGATCTTCATGATTCTAGACGGCTTGGAGGTAGTGAAGGTGCGACCGTTCCAAAGAAGATTGTGGAAGGCCACCTTGTTTGTGAGAGGTTTGGAGATCACCTCACCGGAATAGTGAAAGAGCTACCTGAGTGAAGACCAAAGCTACTGCAAACTAGCTTTAGAGGAGTTATACTTCGAGAGAAGTGCTCTAACGTGGAGTAGGAGAGTGGCTCCGAACCATGGGATAAATTCCTATCTCTTTTGTACTCTTTCTTGCATGTTGACCTACTTTCAGCTGCTGTTATTGTTAGTGCTTTACATTTTGTTATCTTACTGTGATTAGCTATCCTCTTAAGCAAGCAACTCATCTTGTAACTAAGAAGTTGAAATTTGAAAAGTTGTCTATTCACCCCCCTCCTCTAGGCCTACTTAATCCTTCACCATATGAGATTGTTATTGCTAGTCGAGATACTAGACTGTACGGGGCCAGTCTACACCTTTCACTAGTTAGGGTTTTCATCATTCGGTTGCAAACAGACCTATTTTCATCGGGTAATGATAGCCATGAGTAAATAGTACCCAAAATATCATATGGTAAAAAGGGTAAAACCCCTCATCGTAAAAAGGTAAAGTGACCACGATTAAAAAGGGGTGAACCCAGTTGAGCCTCCCCTAGGCCCCCTCATTTCCTTACACGCACAAGCTAAAGGAGCCAGAGTAAAAAGGCCAAAGGAGCCAGAGCAAGAAGGCCAAGGAGCCAGGGTAAGGAGCAAGTCAAGCATCAAGGCCACAAGCAAGGCATTAGGGAGGCTGGCCAAGCGCACCACCAGCAACCAAGGAGCAAGGAACACAGCACCGCATTGCCAACCACACTCTAGCAATCCCATTCTCCCAACACAACATCCGTCAGATAAGACGTACACATACATTCCATTGCTCAGCCTTAGAGACATATAATCGACGTAGGAGTCTATGGCAATCAATAGAGAAGCTAGAATAAACTAGATTTCAGATGGGGACCACAATAGAGGCAAAGCCACGTGTGTCTGGAGAACTACTGCACTCAGTGTGCAAACGAACTCCAGGTGTCATCCCAGCACTACCAATCTATAGCAATCGACCCATAGTAATCATCATTAACCAAAGACAAACCCTAACTTTGCTTGAAATCAGATCCAATATCCCAGTGAATGGGAGAAGGATGAAAGGGGGAGTCAGCTTCACCATAGCGGGTAGGGGGGCAAGGAGCCGGAGATCGGGTAGGCAAGGAGGCGAGGTGGCCATAGGCCAAAGTGGTGAGGAGATGAGGCGGTCGGGGCCCGAGGCGGCGTAGGCACATATGACGATCTCACGACAAGACCGATGGTGCAGACACGGCGGAGACCCAATGGCGGGAGACAGGCGGAGCAAGCATGGAGGTGACCAGGAAGGAGACCTCACGATAAGAGACCGATGGTGCAGACACAGAGGAGACCCAATGGCAGGAAACAGGCGGAGCAGGCATGGAGGCAACCGGGAAGGAGACCGAGGGGCGCTAGTGTGGGAGTCAAGAAGGGAGAAGAAGGGAATAATAGGGAGGGCTGAAGGGATAAGATCAATTGGTAGAGAAAATAGAAAAAAAACATATATGTATATTGTGATAATAATAAGAAGAATATCATAATAATGGCTAAATAGGAAATTAAATATTACTAGCAACCACCATGATGATTAAAATATGAAAGCCATATCTAGGCCAAGGTGTGACCTAACTTAAAATCCATTAGACTAAAATATGACGAGTTAAAAATAGCCCAAATCAAAATAAGCTAAATTTAAATTAAGTCAAAATTTAATATACCCCCAGTCAAAATAAGCAGTATACATATATCAATTTATTAGAAGTCAGGGCAAGGTTGCACACCATAAAACATGTAAATAATCTAATAACACTATGCAAAATAGTATTCTATGATTTCATAAAGTAAAATAAATCTGGCAGGAGATCACCTTTAGCAACCATATGAGCACGCCTATTTTCACCCAAATTTAGGCAAGTAATCTCTTGATCATATTTAAGTAATTTCAATCAAAGATATTTGATTATATATGATAGCACCCATGCATTGGAAAATCTCTTTTAAGAAAATCATAAACCGGATGTTGTTGGAAAGATGGTTAATTTGGTGATGAATTGTTGAGGCAGTGGTTGATTATTGTTGTGTTGAAATGGCTGTTGGAAATATGGTTGATGATGAGCTGTTGAAGCAGTCATTGATTCTTGATGTGTTGAAATGGCTTGTCCAACGAATGGAGCCGGTAACGTGTGTGTGTGTGTGTATGAGGTGGGTAGAGGGTACCATAGAGATGGATATTGGCCAGTGAGGCCCTCTATATAGGCTAGAACATAAGGATAAACCATTACAGTTAGGTATTGAGTCGTAATTCTCATACCAATTATAGTGTGTGGAAACGATTAGAAAAGATTGTTCTACGTGGGTGTTATGATCTCCATAAGAGTGAGAAGCTAGGTATGCCGGTAGGCCCAGTGAGGGAAACTATTTTAGAACTCAGTTGCGGTTGATGGTTCCAAGGCACTATATTTAAATGCCACGAGATACATACCACCGATGTGCATTGAAGTCAAGGTATACACTGGTATGCTGTGAGTGGGTGGAGAATGTTAGTGAAGGACACCACAACTCGTTAGCTGCCAGGATTGGAGATCGTAATATCTGAACAATGATAAACATTCTGGATTCTCAACTGAGCTTGGATTCACTATGGGTAACGTGGTACAAACCTGCACAAAATTAAATCATGAATTCATATCTGTCTCCTAGATTGTAGGCTATGGAAGCTAAATCTATCTCATATAGAGTGCTAATAGCAATTCAGAAATTAAAATATGAAACAAACGTTTTCATAATAAAACTCTATTTTCCTAAAAAAAGATATTTAAGAGAGAAAGTTGTACATAAGATGGATGATGGAAAAAATTCATATGATGCATTTTACTATTAATGCTTGCTGAGTATGTTGTACTCGTCCTTGCTTAATTCTCTCTTTGCTTAGAAACTAAGTCTTACGGATTCACCTGCAAGGCATCAGTTGAAGATCACCCACAAGATCAGGGTAATGAGGAGGAGGATAATTACCTGGAGGATTGGATGGAGTAGTGGACCATACGGCAATGACAGTCGATCCTTTAGGTATTCTAGTGTTTATGTATATTAACTTTTGTTGTACTAAGTATTATGTATGAGCTTGTAACTCTAAACTTGTAGCCCTGTATAGCAATGGATTGTAATAAGTTTCCATTTTAGTCTCTAATTTTTGTTCGGTTGCAACATACGGTGTATTAACTGATAAAGTATCAGGTGTGTCCGATATTTTGTTAGATAATATGCTGAGTTTAATATTATTACCTCAAAATAATGACAGTATTATTATCGTTCCCCTAGGCTAATTATACGAGTCACCACATGAAGAGTTAGCTTTTTTTGTCATAGGTTCGACTGCACAAGCTGTAGCCTCTTCTCTTGTTTTGGTGGCTAGGAGCTTTTTTTTGTCGTTTGTTGGTTTTTATTTGCTTTTTTGTTTTTTCTTTGTTTTGTTTTCATTTTGTAATCTCTTGATCCTCTTCTCCTTTTTGAACAAATGGCAGATCTCTTTTTTATTTTAAATAATATATTATTGTCTAGGTTAGAATAATTTATGTTAGTCTTTGTTCACTACTAGTGGGTGGGTTATACATAGAAAGTGAGGGGTGTGAGAGTGGTTAGATATTTATTTAAAGATTGATAAAAAGTGTCTAAAATTTAGCAAAATTCAGTCGCATGGTAAATAGACAACCCAGTAATTATATATATTATGCCATACCTTCTTAGTAAAAAAGCTACAATGGAAAAGGTTGATGTCTAACACAATGCTTGATTTCCATGTAAAGAAGACTTCGACACTTGAGGCAATCTCCTCGCTTGTAAAGTTTGACTCTTTTTAGGTTAAATTTAGGGGATGCTTTGTTTATAGCCCAAATGAACCAAGTCAAATTATTTTGGTATGGCCAAAATTAGGACAAAGCTGAAATTTGACGAAAAGAACGTTGTTTGCATCATGACCAAGTCAAATTATAGCATTAGCAAAATTTTGGTGAGTGATTTTCTTGCCCTTGGATTGCCCACATATGACATTAGAATCCATTGCCATTAGCAATTTTTTTATGAACATTACAAAAATATGGTGGCAAACCAAACAACAACTGTTTTTTTTTATGTTGCCAGTATTTCATATGATTTGCAAAGGTATCCTCTCTAACTTGATGCTGGCATTGAAGGGTGAGAGATCCTCTCTTGTAGGGCTACTTATCGAGCTTAACGAGTTATTATCAAGCTTTTTTCCAAATTAATATAGGTCGATATAAAATCATTTTATTTGTTTATTTGTTATTTAAGTGGTTATTTTAAATTCGAGCTAACGAGCCACTATCAAACAGAGCCACATTAACCTTTTTTCGCTCAAAATGAATTTATTTTAGTTTTAAATCTATTAACTAATATAATTGAAACAATTTTAATTAATTCGATTCCAAAGTTTCTTTAACGGCTACTCTCTTGTACGGACGCCGCTTGCTCCCTGCCACATGGCAGCTTTTTATTTGCTTAGTACATGGCAGTGGGTCCTACGTATATTAGGTCCGAAATAAAATCAAAACTAAGCAGCAATACCTAGTAAGGGACCCAGGGTTAACAAAATCATATTAAGCTCAAATTTCGACCCCCAATGATAGTAAAAATCGTGAAAAATTGTTCAAAAATTGTTAAAAACTGAATGGTTTGCAAAGTAAAATAAATTTGAAACCTGGTTAAACCGGTAAGCGATTTTCACGGTAAATAAATGAAAACCACTCGAAAATGCTTGAAAACCAAGCTATTTTTTTATGAAAATTACCAAAAACCGAGACACATGAAAAATAGGAAAAAATATAAAAAGTGAGGAAATTGCAAAAAAAATATTGTAAAATTTTTAAAATTCCATTAAAGGCCAAAAATAGGAAAATGTAAGAAATATATTAAAAAAGTATGGAAAAACATGAAAAAACTCTGACATGATCTTTCCTAAATATGGAAAATTTTCGACATGATCTTTGCTATATTTGAGACAATTACAAGTTGTAAAGTAGGTATTTAGCAATAATATGTCAATAAATAATCACCACTCGCATATCAATCTAACAAGTGCAAAAATAGGCATTCACATAATGACATACTAATATTATTCACATATCACATACATTTCAATACCTTACAGAAATTGCTTGTATAAATAATTTGTAAGAAATTGCTTGTATCAATTTGTATGTCGTACAACAAAATAATTACAGAATATAACTAGTGGTATAGAGACAACTTCCATAGTAAAATTTTGATATACCATGTATGCATACAACGAGAAGTAAGCTTTTCAATATTGGATAACATGAACATATTTAAATATACCATAGTACGATAATTTTTGTGCATACAAATATCGCTACTTGAATAAATAGTACCATTTTCAGGTGTCGTCCATTACTACTTGACATACTTGAACAAATATTACTACTAAATATAATTGAACAAATATTAGTACTAAATATACTTCAACAAATATTGCAACTAAATATAATTCAACAAATATTGTTACTTGACATACTCCAACAAATATTGCTACTTGACATACTCCAACAAATATTGCTACTTGACATACTCCAACAAATATTGCTACTAAATATAATTGAACAAATATTGTTACTAAAATATGTTTAAGTAAATATTGCTACTTGCATATTTTAATAAATATTGATACTAAATATAATTGAACAAATATTGTTACTAAAATATGCTAAAGTAAATATTGCTACTTGACATACTTGAACAAATATTGCTACTAAAAATATTTCCAAATTCTTCTTTTTATTTTCTAATTTCTATATTTTGAATAGCTCAAAAACATCTCTAAAATTTGTTTTTTCAAAAAAAATATTCACACCAGATGTCAAAAAGCAATTAATACTAATTTTATAGAATGATTGGATAATTTTTTCTAAATTTTCTGAATATTTTGAATTTGAACTTGATCAGTAAATCGAGTGATTTTGCTTTTCATACTAGAGCAGTACAGTCAAAACCACGGTTTTCAAACGATAAACTGCGGTTTTGTAAAACCTGGTCCTGCCTTCGAGATCAAATAAAACTTACCTATCCGTAAAAGAAGACATGGTAGGTAGGATGTAGACCGAGGTTAGTCCTTTTCTCATGGAGATGAGCGAGTGAACAAAACAAAATGCCCCATCCTAGTTGACAATGGAGGCTGCCGAGTCATGAGTTTGCCGCCCGTAGAGCAGAACGCTGGCCGAATAGCGTTCATGGAAGAAACGTGCTACCAAGCTACACTACATCCCTTTTCGAACACAATTTCTATCTTGTTTTTCACATCGTAATTTTCTTCTCTTCTCTATCTGTACAGAACCTTCTTTATCCTCTTTTGTAATCAGTTTCGCTACAACACCTACTGCTCTAGCTAATTGTCCACCCCTTCCACGTGTAATTTATATGTTATGTATAGCCGTGCTTAAGGGCACCTCAAGCCCGAGGACATAGTTCTCCCATAAAAAAAATCATATGCCATATAACAATTGTACTAAGGGGTGTTTGGCACAGTTTCAATTTCATCAAAATTCGTAGAGTTAGTGGTGCAGAGTATTCTTAACTCCAGAAATTTATGGAGCTGAAACAGTGGGAACATTAAAAATGTTTAGGTGAGTTATCTTATTTACATTTTAGACTAAAAATATAAACTTAATTCACTTTATTTTAGCCTACAAGTTCTAGATCTGAAGTTTTACCAAACAGGGCCTAAATATAGTAAAGAAATCTAAATCTTTAGATCTGTCTAAGATTTCGATTCTTAATAAAAAAATAGAATAGAAAAATATAGGACAAAAAAATAAATCCACTCTAGAACAACACATTCTTGTTACCACGAGTTGGATTAGCCGCTACGAATGATTTGACTGGAATGAAATTTGGAACAGGTTGAAAGTTATCCGCCACCCACGGCAAGGGCTCTCCCGGGTGTGTTTTTTTTTCCTCTCGACGAAGTATTCTCAATGTAGAATGCTTGTGAATTCTGGTTGGAGAAAACAGAGAGAAGGTAATGAGTGAGAAAACAAACTATTTTTTAATATAAGTTGTACAAATATTAAAATAAACGAAGAGATAAATAATCATCATCTATCCTTTATTCATACTTTAAATTTTAATATCTATACAACTTTAAAAAAAATTAAATACATAAAACAGAAATGGCGGGATTAACTATTGGCCGTTCGGTTTCTTTTTCAACCACTGTAAAAGATATAGGACCCGCCGTCATCTAGCAAACGAATTAAACGTTGCCATGTGGCTGGGAGCATAGCTAGGACGAACACCATCAGGACAGTAGCAGCAGGATCTCCGGGCAGCCGTACCTTAGCTGTTGCTTCGATATACGTGTAACATTAATGTTTACGTAAAAAGTAGATTAAAGAAAAAAGAAAGGATAAAAGCTACTCCCTCCGTTTATTTTTATAAAGCGTATTTTAATTTTGCACAAGGATTAAGTTTACGTTGAAATTTAGAAAGATACGAGAAAAAATGATTTATATGCCCCCACTTAATTGTCTTGGAAGATGAAAGATATACTTTATGTGGGTGGTACTGAATAAATGCATATGGATGAGAGAAAATAAAGAAGAGTATAGAAGGAAAGGTCTCATTAAATCTACATGCAAGCCTTACATTTCTAAATAAGACCATTCAAAAAATAGGTCTTATAAAAATAAACGAAGGGAGTATTTTTTTTATAAGGATATATACAAGAAGATCACCTTAACTTACTCTAAATATCACTACACCATGACCCAAATATAACGACAGCATGTCTATCGGCAAAGGGCATATATAACATCGATCGATGGCCTCGGTAAAGGATTTACCGACAGATGATGCCTGTCGGGAAAGACACATCGTTAAAGACCTTTTAAGCCAGACAAAACATTACCGATGACGATTTGTCCACGATACTACACTTTTACCGACAGACAAATCTTTACCGCAGACAATCTTTACCGACAGATAAATCTTTGCCGATGACGCTTTTGCCTCGAAAATGCTATTTGCCGACAGACGCTTTTGCCTCGTAAAATGCTATTTGCCGACAGATCGTTAGACAAAGATAGTGTATACCATTGCAAACAACATATTTTTGTATGCATGAATCAAGAATATACATTTGTCATATCATTCAGATTTGAATTTTTTACCATACATTTCGACACATGGAGAGAAAACATAAATGATCATTCAGATTTCATTCCTTATCATAGACTCATAGTCCAAAAGGTCACATGAATGCATTACACAGATATATGATCATTCAGTAACAACACTAATTGTCCAAAAGATCACATATAATTACTAGTAATGTAACTAATTGTCCAAAAGATCACAAGGGCTAGACCTCTCTTTAACATGTCACTAATTGTCCAAAAGATTAGTCCATCTATATAACTAGCTGGCTATACACTAATTGGATCTCCAACACTTCACAAAAAAATTCCTTTCTAGAAGCAATGGACAACATCATTCCTGCACACCCCGAAGTTCCTTTCAAGAGCACCGATGGTCTTACTCCTACACACCCTCGTAAAAGAATAAGTGATATGGTTATGAGACAAAGCAATGATGGTCATAACAAAACATTTTAGGACACTGCTATCACCGAGTCGAGAAGAGATTAGCTAAACAAACCAAAACAGGGTAAACTAACAGACTAAACAAAATGACTTCCTATTTAAGCCCTTTAGAGACCGACGACTTTCATAATCGACAAGCATTTCTACGAAGCTAAGGACAAAACACCATTCCAGAGATCAGCAATCACACGCCTAATAGCTTGTGCCTTTTTCGGATCAGAACAGGGAATAGCAACCTCTTGATTTTGCAAAGCCAGACAGAACTCTAGTGAAGGAATACTCCCATGAGCAGCAGAATCACCCTCCTTCACACATCATTGATTTCCACGATCACAAGCAAACAAAAGACCTCCAGATTTTGTTGAGTCTACTGATCTGACATATATATATACTCCTACATGTGTACTGGGGCCCTTGGGGGGAAAAAACTGATCTTCAATAGAAATATACAAGAAGCACCCACTGTGCACACCTCCCCTCCACGTTAGAAATATACAAGACATACAAAATTCCAAACGGTTTTGATATTTGTAACTTGCCTGATTCTTTGTTAACTCTAAGTCGATTTTGTCATGGCAGCTAGATTAGCTCTAATACACATGTATATATATGAAAAGACATGCTTCGTCATGGAATGCAGCGTAGAAAACAGAGTTAGCTAGTATAACTTAAATCAATGAGAAAGCAAGCCAGTGAAAAATGCATATTGTGTAGTGATATCAGTGCGTGCACATATACCCTAATCAAGTTAAAACTTAAAAGGAAGAGGAATACCATTGGACAGAAGCATTTGCCTCTAGACCAAAAAAAGAAGCATCTGCTTATTTATCTCACGAAGTTGAATTAGAGGAATACCATTGGACAAACTACAAAGGAAGAGAATTGAGAATCTAATAGAGGAATACCTTTCTCGCTTAGCACCGATGGTCTCACTCTGCACACCTCGTAAAAGAATAGGTGATATGGTTATAATCAACAACAAAGAAACTATTAGAAAACTGAAATTTTTTCAAATCATCAATTATCTTGTGAATGTACTATCTCCATCACCAAATCATATAGGCATCATCATCATCATATAGGCAAACTTAAACATATAAAAAAAATCTCGAACTATCAGGTGCCTAAACCCCTACGATATATACGGCAGATTTTCATTGTGTAGGTACTCATATGGATTAAGTTGTGTAATCCAGTCAATAATTCGTAAGATTTTAGTATGAACTCCACGTCTACAACACTGAATTCAGTGAGCTCAACATATATATATATGGTCCCTTTAACTTATTCTCTTTCACCAATGCACTCAACCAGACCGAAATAGAATGATCCAGCTGCCATGCCAATGCTCTTGATTCAAAGTTAAATGTTGCAGAATCAACATATTATCTTCCAGGATGAGGCCTAATGATAACATAGTTTATGGAGAATGTAGGTCTCATTGATAGAGTTTTAATGGATTCGCTCAAACAAGTAATTCTTCTGAGCGAAGGCCTATAATTAATGGAAGCTCAGATAACCTTGCCCGAATTTGGAGAAAATGCATAGAAAACTGTCACTCCAAGACATTGCGGCAGCTACTCTGTGATCATGGTAAACTAGCATCTGTCAAAGAATGTGAAGGTAACATTTTATTGTGCTTGCTTTCTTGTTCCATTTAATGATTTTATGCCTTCCATGGTCAGGGCTCTAGGTCCTACCTTCTGGATTAGTGCCAGAGCTGCCATACCATGTAGGGTAGCTCCACTATATATGTATAGAGTTGATCAACAACTAGAGCCAAAATAGCTGGAGGTCTTGCATTCCAACTTCCAAGATGCTATAAAAACTATATATAAGTAATTTGCTTAACAAGTTGAACAAAACCACATTAGATTTGTTGCTCACAGTTCCTATTTCATGGTAAAAAAATTGCAATAATCTGAGTTGTCAGGGGTTCCAAATCCAGGTTCTAGCTGTCTAGCTTCTCACTTGGAGTCATAATTTCGTAGTTTAAGCTTCAAAATAGAAACCGGAGCCAGAGCTTGGTGGTTGGCCAAACAGAAAATGACATTTTTCTTATATATACTGTACTTGGTTGAATTAGCAATAGTTTTCTTATATATACTGTATTAGAAATTTTGGAGAGGAAGTGACCATAAACTAGTAATATAGTAGTAAAGATTGAATGATTACAAAGAACTACACTATTTTTTTATGCCACATTCGAAACAGCGTGTAAATTGATGCGAAGAAGAAACAGCTATACCTGTGCCTTGGAATGAGTTAACTTCTTAGGAGCTTTCAGCTGCCATTGTCAACATCACATTAGTTGGCAGTTCTGCAAGCTATATAGCTTATAAAGTTCAATGATTTCAGTTCCACACAACATATATCCTATGCAAACATTTATAATGTTAGTTTTATCATCCATTAGTAGGGAGGCAACCAAAGAAGGTCAATTTCATCCTCAACACCTCATGGCCACCATGGCTTTTGATCCCCAAATCATAATTTAATGAAGCAAAGTAAATGAAAATATTGCATTACAAACCGGTGATATAGAAGTCCACGGTGAATGAAAGCTATGACGAAAGAATCACCCAGAGAATGACAGAGAAATGCGAGATGTTGACTGGTATAAGACTTCTTGCTTTACAATGAGACCACTCAAGTATAAAAGCACCATGCACCTAGATTACTCAAGATAGAATTCAGTTACTCCATATCTTCAACCATCTGAAATATCTTCACCGGTTTACTCAAATATCAAAGAAGGATTGTTGCTCCAAAGGCACAAAGATCAAAAGAGGTGTTAACGTAAGTAAACTATCCTATTTCCCTCAACTCTCTATGATATTTTGATGAAGCCAAACCCGATCCTAGGGGCAAAAGTTTTGTTTCTTTCTTGTAAAGAAAACAATCAATAGACTTCTTTTCCAAGTGTAAAGATAAAGAGCAGATTGTTCAAGTAATGTAAGGGCAAAATCATCGAGATAAAATAAAGTTAGGAAGAAAAGCAATAGGAATTATCTTATCAATGATAATTGGAGCATGTGTCCTCTTTCTTGGAAAAATATGACAACTTTTCACTATATTGGCATATTAAAGTTAGGCATCTGCAAATTGCAAAGCTTTTTAACCAAATTTAGCAAAAGGAATGAAAAATATACAAACAATGAATAATTCAGTACTACCGTTTGCCTCTTAATGAAAACAATGAATAATTCAGTTATCTGTTAGCCTATTATGCAAACAATAAATATTTCGATTATTTGTTAGCCTATTAGGCATATCTTGTATATATTTCAGTATTTCAGATATCCATTTTCATGTAAGTTCCATTACTAGCATACCTCAATCCTCGGGGTTACCTATATGTATGCTAATTTCTACTATAGAGCTGCAACACTTCTACACACAATTTGCCTAAAAAATAAATCATTGGAAATACTAAATTTTATCACAGAGTTATTGTAAAGATTGATTCAAACCCTCACTGTTTGAAGACAGACATCAGAATGGGAAAATTAGTGGCAAGAATTGGCGTGTTGCTCTCTTTGTGTGCAAGTGAACGACCAACAAGAGGCATCAAGTAGGCCTGGGCATTCGGTTTTTTCGGTTCGGTTTATTCGGTTTTTGAAATTCGTAAACCGAACCGAAACCGAATAACTGAAAAAACCGAACCGAATAAACCGAAACCGAATAACTGAAAAAACCGACGATGCTGATTTAGACGAGTCGGCTGAGGTGGAGCCGAATCCGCTCGGATTCGGGACCTTTGAGGGGACGACCGCCGAGGTGAGTCATAAAAAGAACCTAGAGGCGGCGATTGGGGTTGGGGCGGCGGGCGGCTGGGGCGGGCGGCTGGGCGGAGTCTGGTACTGGGGCAGCTAGGGGCGGAGCTGGTGCGGCGATTGGGTGATGGGCGGTGGGGCGAACTCGGGTACTGGGGAAGCAGGGGCGGAGCTGGTGGCGACAGGCTGGGGCGAGCTGGTGCGGCGATTGGGGGTTGGGGCGGCGGGGCTGTGGCGTGAAAGGGGGCGGAGCTGTGGCGGCGCGCCTTCTTGTGAGACGATAGGGATTTTGGCGATTGCGGCTGGTGGCGGCTGGGGGCGGAGTTAGGGTAAGCAGCGAAGCAAAAATTTCGGTCCAGCCCGCGCAAGTTAGGGGAAAGTAGCGATTTCACTTCGCTTCGCGCTCGCGTGAACATTTTCGGCGGGACAGCTTTTTCGACAGACCGATTGACCGCGTAAATACTACTACCGACAGACAGTGCGACCCAATAAATTATCAGTTTTACCGACAGACCGTTTGTCCATACTAAATGAATTACCGACATATAATCAGTCGTAAGGAATTACCGACAGACTGTTTGACATTGAACATCAACCTTTCCCGACAGAAGTCTGTCGCTATATTTGGATCATGGTGTAGTGTATACGCACATCAGTTTTATCTTATATAAAAGAGTGAGAAAAGAGGAAATAGAAAGGAGCCGGCCTTTATTTATTAGCGAGCATCATATGTGAACATAGGTACTATTATCGGCTAAAAATAGGTGTTAGAGCCGACATGAACAACTCTTAGTGTTGAAGTTAGTGTTTTACCATAGCCATAAAGATGAAGTTATTGCTGGATGCCCAAATTAAATGTTTTAGTGTTTCTCTAAAGATAATCTTTAGAAATGGTTATTATACAAGCTGACTTCATCGCCTACTTTAGATGATATAGATAAAAGATGGAGTAAGCAGTAGAATTTGTTACTTTACTTGCTCTAAGAGGTAGCTTTGGAATATAAATCAAAGGAAGATACAACAAAACATGCATTGAGAAAAGGGAGGTTGTTTCCAACTTCATTATATGGCTTGAATGATATTTATTTGATTTCCATGCATTTGTGCTAAGGTATAAAGGACCAGAGAAGTAGCATCTAGTACTAGTTATTGACGATATGGATACTTTTAGATATAACTATAGAAACCATACATTGTGATCGATTTAATGGTCGCAGCTATGGTGGTCCACTTAAATCCGCCGTGGTGGTCTTCGCCCCCAAGATTTCAAGTTGGTGGTCATGGACGATATGGAGTCCGTGATCGCGTTCAAGATTTTGGGGGGCGCAATGATTCAAATAGCCGCGGTGTTCTTGGTGGTGGCGTCCAGAATGTTGGAAATCCAGGGGGCTGCCGGATTGTGGCGCCCAGAATGTTGGAAATCTAGGGGGCTGCCGGATTGCTTACGCGAAGAAGATTTCTGATGATGTTTTCGCTAAGCAATTCAATGAAAAGGGGGAGAGCTCTGCGATCCAGGCTGGTAGCAACCAATGCTTCTCTTTTTTTCTTTTTTGTTTTGTTTAAGGGCTGTGTGCTTTTTATTAAGCAGAGGCCGGGAGAAATTTTAAGGACTTGTATCATCTTGATGTAATGTTCTTGAAATTAATAAAATCTTCCTTCATCTAAAAAATACATTGAAAGTACCCTGTCTTTGGACTGGCTGAGGGCCCCCACCAGACATCCTACCGGGGATCACCTTACGTTCAGTAGTCGTCTACGGATATCACCTTAGGTTTAGTAGTCATGATCAATTTTTGTGCGCTGTCATATACTACATTTACTAAAATTCGAAGGTTTCGCGGTCAGGGAGTGCGTCCACATCAGCCAAGCATGCACAAAGGCCCTAAGGAAGTTCGGTTTTGTGTTCGGGTCCATACGCTGGCCATCGGCGCCTCCGGCTTCCTCGCTCGACACGTGCATATGACCAGTGAAGCTTCCGGCGTTTTCACGTATTCCGCTCCGTATATGTAGCACACCCTAAAACCCACCATAATAGACACAAGACGAGAGCGCTCCAAGCTTTCTGCCCCCCCCCCCTCCCCCGGGCCGCCCCCGTGCCCGCCTTTGTACATTTCATTCCGGCAAGTTTCTGAGGCTAGAAACATCGATCATCTAACCTTCAAACATGCCATGACTAGAAATAAATCCACAACCAAAATAGGGCTTCCTTGTTAGTCTGATCTGCGGTTCCTATTTGTGGGACACAGATTTCCTGTCATTACCCATGCGACAGTGGTCCAATAGCAGAGGCCGTAACGGTAGACGATCCGCTTCCTCATTTCTGTTGGACGATTTCGAACCATCTCTTCGACTGTAGCTCCTCCGCGGCTCATCCTCTGCGAGACCAGTGGTAATCGAGGGGCTCCGTGATCGCCTTTTCAGAACGACCGCCTGCTATATGCAACGTCAAATTAACCATCCCAACACAATTCTTTTGGACAAGACTAATCTTCAGAACGAAAGACGGACACCTTTTAACTAACACAGACAGCAGCATGTCCCATGTTTATAACCTACGAAAATAGGAACAGTTCCTGTTCCGGTGAAACTAGGGCGTATCACTCCTTAATTTCGATTTGGTACGTATAACTAATACTATAATCTAAAGTGAGAGAAGCTTACAGATTCAACATGCCGCTCAAGAAAATATATTCAACGCGCCACATATATGCACACACTACACGCACTCTCAGAATTACACGCTTCCGCCTTTCAATATAGTACTTAACGAGCATGTCATTCCTCTTTATTACTTTGGGCATACTTAATACTGATTCTAATCACTCCGATGCGATATGGTTGAATAAATTCATCATACCCCTTTGTTTTTGCTATATACCATTTTTCCATATGTAAAAAGAGTTTATACACAAATTATGCTATAAAAAGTGGATTTTAATAAAATTTTTCATGAAACTAACTTTGGAGTATCTTATAATCAATATTAGAGTATGTTGAAAAGGATAAAAGGTATAACATCATTATTTAAGCTATATATTGAAAATAAGAGTATATACTCCCCAAGTATAGAACCACTTATATTATAATACAAATTAGAAATCAAAGTAGTGTTTTAGAGACTATTTCAATGTCCAAAATGATATGTATTCCTGACCAATGGAAATAATTAATAATGAATCGGTATAACCGTTGGGGGATTGAAATAAGAGAGGTACTTCCATGCTTTTCTTTTTAACAGATGCACAAATATTAAAGTATGAACGAAGGTTAGATGGTGATTACTTATCCCTTCACTTGTTTTTAAATTTGTACAACTTGTATTGAGAAAAAAATTATTAAAGCACCGCTGTTAAAGTAATCAATAATCAAGTCTCTATATCGATCACTCGGTAAATCGACCAATCAAGGAGGGGTAAGATAAATGTACAAATTACAAACAATTGACCACCACTACGTATGCTTTCAGGTTTTTGCACAGTTTGATTGTCCTCCTCGATCGATCAATACTCAACCCCCGAAATCAAGGTGACATGCCATATGTGGTTGCCATCATGTTGTTGCTAGCCTAGCTTAGCTGCCGATCAAATCGTACAGCAGCGGTGCACACGTATACTACGTACCGTATAATTTTACAAAATCTTAATATTATTAAGATCCTAATAAAAAATTATAGGATCATGATCAAAACTTTCATACGATTCTACTGATTTATTGTAAATAATTATTTGTATGTCCCTGTAATTGTAAATTTTACCTTTTATTTCTTCATATCCATTATAATTTACATAAATAATAGATTATCTTTTTTTTTTGGCACTACATTTTCTAAACAAAAGTTCTGAAAGTATAGTTTAAAATTTTTGATGTGTTAAGATACAAGGTAGATTTTTTTAAAAAATATTTCTTTAACAGAATCGTATATGATATTAGATTCTACATCGATTCTGCAATTCGTGATCCAACTGAAGAACCTTCGATCTGATTCGGGATCGCGACTCTGACAACCTTAGCAATGGTAGTTACACGTACAACTATATATACAAGATTATTGCATTTAGTTCCGCAGCTGCACGTGTTAATTCTCGTGTTGTTGCTTTCAGATCAGATGGAAATTAATTAGCCAACATACACTACTACAATCATGGTGCTGAATAGCAACGTAGACAGCAACATTAGGCAGCAGATCCAAGCTGGTAGGTGCTGCTAGCCCCAGAAGGCCAGAACTACAATCCAAAGCAAGCAGCTCGAGCGCTCATAAGAGAGAAGAAGTTAGCATGCATGAATGGCATTATCATTCATGATGCACTACATTTCTTGGGAATATTATTATCATTGTCATGGTTGGGTTGCCCAGCACTGCACTGGGCCTGGTCCATCCAGCTCAGAATTTGTTATGCCGATGCATCAATTTCACCTACTACACCTGGCCTGCGCTGCCGCTGAGTCCATTCTCATCTCCACCTTCCTCGCACCAAGCGTGCACCCACATATAGATGTCGATCGATCGATCTGTCGTTAGTTCACCTGATCACTCCTAAACTGCAAGCCATGATCTCTGCCATGCATGCAAATGAAAGGTTAAGGTTAGGACTTGTTCCTAAAATTTAGCCGAAAAAAGTCAGCCGCTAGGCTTCTGGAAAGATGCTCAGGATATGATTAAACTCAGTATACATGTGGTCTTAGACTCCTCAGCAAATGCAATGTGGGTTAAGCTTAGCTGCATGCTTAAATGTTTTTTTATTACCCAACAATGATAGGGAAAATAGAAGAAAAGTTTTAGAGTTACACAATAAGCTAGCTGTTTAAATATGTTCTCTTGTCTTCTATCTGTTGAGATCTGAGATTGTGGGATTTGGTTTGTCGCTAAAGTTGAAGTACGAAATATACAATTACATGCTGCATATAATATATACGTTACAGCTTGCTAGGTAGGTACCTTTGATGGAGAAGGCTGCAGAAGATACGGTTAAATTTGTTTGTCTGGTGTGAGCTTGAAAATGAGCTGGTCATCATACGTATGAAATGAAGAATTAAAGGAGGAGGAAGAGAAAAAGCAACGGAAACAAGCATACAGCAAACAAATGCGGTTATGGGAAATGTGCGACAAGAGTTGGTAAAGCGAAAGAGGCAAGAAAGGAAAAGGGAAAAGGAAAAGGAAGGCACCAGTGATGAGGTGAACTGCTGAGGTTGCAGCGGCAGTAGCTGAGTGTGATGAGTGAGTAGACCTCTCTTGTCTCTTTTGCCTGCTCAGCTCAGCCTCAGCTCAGAAGAGGAGTAACAGAATAGGAGTGGTAGATTAGATAGCAGAATACAACAACACAACAGAACAGAAAACTAGAAGAGTAGATTCCCCCACACTTCCATTCCATTCCATCTGTTGCTTCTCCTCCCCTGGACTTCTGCACTGGTGTTTTGTCTTCTTACTCCCAAATCCACTCCACTCCTAAATCGACCAAGGTTCACTCGCTCACTGGCTCAGTCCCAGCAGCAGGAGGCAACCAAGAATCAATGGAGCTGCGGCTGCGTTGAGTGAGTTTGGTTGTCACGATGGATCAGCCGCTGCCCTCCGTCTGTGGCCTCCACCCGGGCGTCGCCGTCACAGGTTTCTGCCCCGCCTGCCTCCGCGAGCGCCTAGCCGGCCTACACCCTGCCTCCTCCTCCTCCGCCTCCCACCCAAACTCCACGGAGCTCCGCCGCTGCAAGTCCTTTTCCTACGGCCGCTCCGCCGCCGCCTACTTCGAGCCGCAGCGCCGCTCCTGCGACGCCCGCGGCCCGCTCATCCACCAAGAATCGCCGTGCGTCCCGGAGGAAGGGGAACAACAGATCGGGGTTTTCGGCTCCACGGGGAGGCCGATGAAAGAGCACATCAGCCAAGATTCCTCCAGGAAGATGGCCAGCACCCTCGGGGTCTTGGGCAAGAGATGGCAGGAGTGGCGCCGCAAGAACAAGCTCAAGAAGCAGGGGGCCGCCACTAGCAGGGCCGCCATGCCGCCGGAGAATCCTCGCCGGCACGAGCACCACAGTTTCGGGGTCACGCAGTCGGAGGTCGCCGTCGACGCGCTCGGCCGGCGCTCCTGCGATGTAGACCCCCGCCTCTCGCTGGACGCGGGCCGCTTCTCGGTTGACGCTCCAAAGTATTCGCTGGTGGACGAGGGGCCCCGTGCTTCCTGGGACGGGTACCACGGAGGCCGGTCTGTGCTTGCTCGCCTGCCCCCGATGCTCTCGGTGGTCGAGGACGTGGCCATCCCACGCTACGATGGCCAAATCCCTGTGGAACAAGACGACGAAGTTGTGCCCGGCGGCTCCTCCCAGACAAGGGATTACTACTTGGACTCCTCCAGCTCCAGCAGGAGGCGTCGGAGCTTCGATCGGTCGTTCGTCTCCGGTCGCAAGTCATTCTCCAATGCCAATGAGCTGCCCAGGATGATGATAGCTGCTGCCAATGCCAGGGTTTCACCAGCCGTCGGCGCAGAGTTCTACCACTACCACCATGCCCAGAACATCCTTGGCGATCATCAGCACTGGGAGCAGGGACCGTGTTCTCTCCGGGATGATGATACCTCAGAGAGGTTTGAGCTGGCATTCCGGGATCACACCAAGGGCGTGCCGGCAAAGAAGTCCAAGAAGTGGATCAAGGGGTGGAGCATTTGGGGCCTTGGACATAAGAAGAGCGGCACCAGGGAATCTGAAGCTTCCAGTGTGGCTGACAGATCGTTCTCGGAGTCATGGCCGGAGCTCCGTGCAAGGGGTTACAATGGGCAGATGCTCCGGTGCAATAGCAGCGTGAGCGCGAGAAGCTCTTTCGGTGCTAGCGGCGCGGCGATTGGTGCGAGCGGGAGGAGGAGCAGTGTGGAAATGCGTGTGAATGGCTCAGGAGGACGAGGAGGGATGAGGTTTTACTGGAGAGGAATCTGAGTGCGAGGTATTCGCCTTGCGGGGTTGACAATGGCATGATTCCTCCTCTTCTAAATCCGGCGGGCGGTGGCCAATTCAACCGGCGGAGTCAGAATGGAACGGCTGGGAAGGGAGGGCCTGCTCGTTCGTCCAATCTGCTGCCTAGGAGCACGCTTGGACTCTACTGATCGATCTAGCAGTAAATGGTCAGAGATGAATTGAAGGCAGGTTTATGTTGTTCTAGCTACAATGTGCATAGCTTGTATGCTAGGGCAGGCGGCATCGTCACAATCATACATTCATACTTCTCTTAGGCTGGAGAAGGGTTGCAAGTGAACTAACTTAAC
Organism: Guadua angustifolia; assembly: GCA_036346375.1. Classification (NCBI taxonomy): domain Eukaryota; kingdom Viridiplantae; phylum Streptophyta; class Magnoliopsida; order Poales; family Poaceae; genus Guadua; species Guadua angustifolia. Next base: position 95,244 of record JAYEVE010001654.1, read on the forward strand.
TGGTGATTGTGTTGCCTTTTACTTGTTCTTATTTCCAACTGGAGGTGGAGTATATCATTCAACTTTACAGCCTTGAATCTTGTATGAGATATCTGTGTTTGTTTTTCTCCGATTTGATCAGGTATTCAGGTGCCAGACAAATTGTTTCACTTGATCTGTTGGCGTTGACTCGCTGTTGCATGCCACTATTTTCTTTTTGGTCCGCGTCCGCCGCCTAACCCACTCCACTCCACTCATCGCCTCCTCCTCTCCTCTATGTGCGGTGCGGTGCCTGCCCCGAATCTATTCTAGTTCACGGTTTCGAAGGCTGACGCACGCACTTCCTGCACCGCGTCGGCTCGGCTCGGCTTCCAACTCGACAGATCTGCCGCAGCGTGCATTTCAATTTTCGCCGAATTTCAATGGATTTTCGTTGAAATTTTGGATTTTAGGCTTTTGTGAAATCCAAACTATCGGGCGAATAAAAAAAAATTGAAATTACTACAGTGTTTCATTTTTTCGGCGAATTTCATGAATTTTGGCCGGATTTTAAACCTTTAGGGCCGAATTTGATCGGATTTGGTCTAATAACCCATAAGAAAGTCATCTTCTATGAAAATTTGTTGAAAAACCGAATTTTTGAGATATTTTAAAATTATAGTAGAAACACTATTAACTTTTTATAAAATTTTACAAGGTTGATAATGAGCTAAAAATTTTATGGTACTATCTTGAGCAGTGTAGAATTATACAGAAAAATTTTTAGAATAATTGAACTTCATTTATTATCTTTAAAAAAAATCATAAACAGAATGAACATAATTGGGACAGTTACCTTGTTAGAATTTTGTAAATTTTCCTGAGTGTGATCATAATCTAAAATTTTTATGAGAGATTAAGAATTATCTCAGTACCATTATATAAAAAAAAATTAAAAATTTAACTTTGTTTGTTTCCTCAATCAAATCTATATAAGCACTGAACTTCATTTGTTATATCATATTTCAAAAATCAAAAAGAGAAAGAACATAAATGGTATTGTGCATTGTAAAAATTTTATAAATTCACTGGAACGTGATCACGATTCAAAATTTTTATAAGATATTAAGCATTTCCTTATCACCCTTTTGTAAAATTTTCAAAAATTTTAAACCTTTTTTTATTGCTAAAGCAAATCTATATATTGATCATCAAACTTTTATCAGGATGTAGCACTGTCAAAATTTTAAAAATTATTTAAGTATGATAATCATCTAAAACTTTTATATAACCATTAATGCTACATCAGGACCATCTAAAAAAAATTCAAAATTTTATAACGCGGTTTGGATAATTTTTCATTTCGTTTAAAGTTTGCTGGTATCCGTATCCGACGGATAGTGAGCTACCGAATCCGTATCCATATCCGTATCTGATCCGATACTATTCGATAAATATCCAATTCGATAGAATCCGTATCTAAAAATATCTGGATCAGTCGCAAACTATCCAATCCATTTTCATCCCTAGGAACGAGTGTGGAGGACACACGTGGTGTGTCACATGGGTTAGCACTTGTCAAAACCACCGTTTTCTAGTCTAAAGGATTAAAATTAAGAAGTAATTGTAAACCGTATGGCATTCGATGAACCAAAATTAAACCGACTCTAGAGTCGAGCGAGCAAAGATATACCGATACGGTGGGTCGGACCGGACCGGACCGGACGGGGCTCTGCGGCTCTGCGCCTCAGCGCCTGTGTAGTCAGGGCCTGTTTGGTTTCCCGCCTAAACGAGCCACGCTTAAGATTAGTAGGCTGCCACAGGTGTGGCACGTCTAAGTTGACTGAGGTTAGCTGCTGTTTGATTCCCTACCACGCCTAACGATAGGCACGTCTAACTTGAGTGGAAGTGCGGCGCTCATTTTCACCGCCACAGATTCGGCAAAATTTTTGTTGGCGACTCAACCGCGCCGTGCCTAAGGTCCTGTGGCGAGCCTCACCTGGGTAAAAAAGCAAACACTTACCTAACCACGTATGGTATATCTAACTTAAGTTATAGCTCATTTAAGCAGGAAACCAAACAGGCCCTCAGTCACTCAGGAGAGGCAGGTGGAAGCCTCAATCATTTCACCTGAGCCCGACTAGTAGCTCAATACCTCAAATCCTCGATCCATTCCAACAACAGGACTAGAAGAGGAAGCGGCGGCGGCGGCGGCGGCGAGAGGAGTTCTCTTGGCTCGGTGCAATCGGCAAGATAGATAGAAATTACGCTCAAAGCCGATCTAATGTGATGATCGGTAAGAATCTAAATAGCTATTTAAAGCCGATTAAATTGGACGTAACTATAAGTTTAAACAGTTTGTTAGAGCTTATTAGATGGTTAATAAAGGTATATTTTCTCGAAAAATTCGATGTGCAACAAGATCGGAGAAAACCAAATATGACGTAATAGGAGAAGATCAACAAACGGCAATGCGCAATTTTATTGATCAACGATGAATTATAAAAGATCTAAATTACAAGACTATTCCTAGTTGACAGGTAAAGTAGATAAAAAAAGTAGATGTTTGATCGATTGTTCTCCTGTGTCAGCTTGTCTTTCATCCCCTTTTATAGTAGTATGTATATCGATCGTATCTTTCTCCAATATATTATTAAATATGATCCGTATCGGTCTCCACATCCTACAGATTAGACTCGTTATTTGGACCGATATCAGCTACACATAAAAATCTAACTTCTCAAATCAGTCATATATTTCGAAATCTCCAACTTCTATACTAGAATTATCCAGATGTGGACTCCACGTTCCAAATCAGTTATACTGACCCCGGTTTGCGATTCACGGTAGTTTACAGTTAATCTAGTAACTGTGCTACTGCTGGAAAAACAATTGCGATTGTAGCTTCCTTCTAAATAGGGGTGGATATCGAACCAAGTCCTTATATTATCGAGTTTTTTCCGAAATTGACACAGTTTGATTTAATATCATTTTATTTATAGTTTGCAAATATTTTTAGAATTGATCTAACAAGCCGAGCTAAGACAAAATCCAATTTTATTCGAAATTGACACATTTTAATGTTTTATCAATGAATAAATGTAACTAGAGCAATTTTAAACTGAGCTAATAAGCCCCACAAACGAGCTTTTTTTCCACCCAGTTCTGAACCAGGCAGCAAAAACACCGCTTGTTGAATTGGAAGGAAGACCGCTCTCTCCCATAAAACCATCGAATGGCATCAACGAACATTTTGTATTCAAGCAAACTGTTTCATAAAACCACTCTTCTTTTCGAACATTGTGTATTCAAGCAAACATTTTGTATTCCTCATCTATCCTTTCAGGGGGGTTTAATGGATTAAAATATCGGTTCAAACACTAGATGTGCTGCATATCCAGACCTGTTGATTTCTAATGCATCATGTACTGAATACTGATAACTGAAAGATGGAAAAGGTTTGGGAAGAATAGAATAATTCTTCATTGAATACAGGAAAGTCATACATATAGACAGACATTACAACATATATGGTAAGCTATCTCTAGACATGGAAACTATCATCTAATTGATACACATATATATAGCAGTGCATGCGCCAAAGCTGTGTATGGCAAGGTGGATATATGAGTTCTAATTAGGCGCGCTCGTTCATACATGGACATGCTATAGATGGTAGTCTATGATTCTCAGTAATCTCAACCGCGAGCAACATGGACGGTGAGATTGGTCCTGGACTTGAAGACGGAGACAAGCCCTTGGTGAAGATGTTGCAGATTGATGTGATGTGGCAATGCAGAACACGGACTCCGCCAAGAGCAACACGCCATGAATCTAATGAAGGTCAGATCTCTACATGCTTGGTGCTACTGAGGCCGGACCGATTGGTGGAGAGGTAAACAGAGTCTACATTGTCGCAGAGAGACGATGGTAGCTCTGGCCAAGAGGTTGGTGTAGTTCGAGGAGAAGTTGACGGAGCCAACAAGCTTCTCGCCACACCATGAGCAACTCCGCGACACTCGCTCTCAAGATCGAACGGACAAGTGTGTTGGCGCTTGAGGACCAAGAAAGGAGATTGTGACCGAGAAAAGCACAATAGCCAGGAAGTAGAACGCCGAGTGTCGTGACATCCGCCCAGCCTACATCGGTGTATACAAAGTGAGATCATGAGGACCACCTCGAGTGAAATAATGCCATAGGTAAGAGTGCCTTGAGGTACGGAGGATCCGTTTAACTCACCGAAAGTGATGATCACGCGATCATGCATGTAGAGGCACGCTTGTTGAACGGCATGGAAATGTCCGCCTGGTGAAAGTAGAATCGCTATCATAGCCTAAAGCCAAACTCGACAGAGGGTAGGGTCACTGACATTTCGGGCCACCATCAACGGAGAGTTTGGTGCGGGCTTCAAGAGGAGGTGCAAGGTGGCGATCGGACATGCCAAGACGTTGGAGAACTTCTTGCGATACTTGGCTCGTGAGCGAAGAGGCCGTACCGTGAGCCGAGAGACCGCAATACCCAAGAAGTAGTGGAGATCACCGAGATCGCTCATGGCAAACTCTTGCTTGAGGATGTCGATGAAAGCGCCAAGAAGGGCCGTGTGGAGGCGGAGGATGATGTCGTCGACGACTGAGGGAGATAAGCGGTGTCGTTCTTGAAGAGTGGTAGATGAACAAGTGAAGAGTCGGTCTTGGAGTTGGTGAAGCGTTACGGAGGTGATGAAGCCGTGAAGCGATTGCATGCCGGGCCCGGGCTTGTTTTTATCCATACAATGACTTGTTGAGACGGCAGACATGATCACGGCTTGGCCTCGAAGTAAAACGGCTTGGACGGTTGTTGGCGAAACCGCCTCGATAAGGGTGCGGATTGAGGAAGGCGTTTTGAAATCCACCGATGGATGGGCGCATCTTTGTCAATTGCGATGGAGAGCACAACGAATGGTAGCGGGTTTGACCAACGGGTGAAAAGTCTCATCGTAGTCAATGCCGTCAAGTTGGGAGAAGCCACGAAGGACCCAACGAGCTTTAGAAGCAAGAGAGAGCCGCTTGAGTGGAATTTGTGTTTGTAAATCCACTTGTCGGAGACGATGTTGGCGCGAGGAGGCGCCACCAATTCCCAAGTGTGATTATTGACAAAGGCGTTATACTCGACGAGCATGGCCGCTTTCCAATGAGGATCTTTGAGAGCACTGCGGTAGGTCTTTGGTTCTCGAGAAAGACCGCTAGCAGTGATGGCATGGAGCTGGAACAGCGGAGGAGGAAGGGTGCCGTCCTTGCTTCTGGTCACCATGGGGTGAGAGGCGGCAGTGGAAGCGACATCCTCACCATGAAGCGCAGCAGCCAAGATCTCGGGAGGAGCCTCGATGGGATGGTGGCGGATGGCGTGGTGAAGACATGGCGCAGGTGGGAATGGGAAAGACCTGTGGTCGAGGTCCCCATACCAGCAAGATCGTGGTCGAGTGGGCCATATCATCACGGTCCGGGAGAACCGGGAGCAAAAGCGGCAGAGCGGCGCATTGCTAGCTATGCCAGCGCTTGGTAAAGAGGCGGCCGTGGCTGCCAGATCCACGAAGAAGCGGCGTAGGGTAGCACTGCCAGCATGCGGCTGGGCGGGCGGCAGAGAGAGCGCCTGCCAACCGAAAGCTAGCGGCGAAAAAAAGCGGAATGTCGTCGGCAGACTCGCATCAAAAAGGAGTATTCCGAGGGGCAGTGGAGGATGTCCCGCAAACGGAAGGTTAGTTCATCAAATGTAACGTGCCGGAAGTGAGAACGCAGCAGGCTGGCCAAGTCAAGACACCGTAACCCTTATGATTGGCGTAATAGCCGAGGAAGACACACTCGGTGGAACGAGGGGCAAGTTTATGGGGTGTGGTGGAGGAAAGGTTAGGGTAACAACGGCATCCAAATACGCGGAGGTGAGCATAGGATGGCGATGAACCATGAAGGGCTTGGTAGGGTGTGCGGTATTGAGAGTTTTAGTTGGGAGGCGATTAAGGAGGTAGGTTGCTGTATGGAGAGCTTCGGCCCAGTAGGAAGGAGGCATGGAGGCTTGAAAAAAGGAGAGTGCGGATAATATTGTTGGTAGATCAAGAATCCGCTCAGCTTTGCCATTTTGTTGGGAGGTGTATGGGCAGGAGAAGCGCAAATGTATGCTGCGTTGAAAGGAAGAAGGTTCTCGCTGCAGAAGAAGTTGTCAAATTCACGCCCATTATCACATCTGAAAAAGTTTGAATGGTGGCGTAAAACCGAGTGGAGACATAGGCGTGAAAATGGCGTAAAGTGGAGAATGTATCTGACTTAAATTTGAGAGGAAAAGTCCATAGATAATGTAAAATCATCAAGATGACTAAATAATATTTAAAGCCAGATACACTATGGATAGGTGACGTCCACAAGTCACAATGAACAAGTTCAAAGGGTTTTATTGTGCGAGACGCAGAAGTAGAGAAAGGAAGGCGAACATGTTTGCCTAACTGACATGCGTGACAAACATGCGGCACAAGTTTATTGGACAAAGCTAAAAAATCGGCAAGATGGGACAAAGCTTGATCGCCAGGATGTCCCAGACGCCGATGCCAAGCAATCTGGTTGGAGGAGGCAGCAACAAAGGTGATTGGCGTGGTTGTAGTGCGAAAAGGGTAGAGGTCACCCGATCTATTGCAAGCATGGATCCAGTGTGTGGTGAGATTAAAGATCCAGTTTTATGACAATTCATTTCTGTATCCACCGTATGCTTGAACATCGACAGAAGAAACATGGTCGATTTATCAAACTCAGAATGCGGATAGGAGCGTCAGATTAACTGCTTCCAAACACTTCAGCAACTAACGTGTCGTTCTCATGTATACATTCAGGTCAGGTGTACTGAGGGAGTGAGTTTCAGGTAGTACGTCGCTCGGTACATCATTCAGTAAGCTAAAAAGTTGTTGCCAACTAGATTACCTATATACTATGTTGTTACATGCATGCATTTCAGAAAGACATTCTAATTGTCTGCACCTGATATGTTATTAGAGTGTCCTGTTGCTGTGACGAAATGACTGGTTTTTGGGCACCCCTCATAAGCACAGCAGGGGGAAATTCTAACATGCTAGAACAATACACAGGTACTGCATCAGCAACATAGAATACAGCTAGTACAACTCAAATAGATGAAGTACAAATATAAGTAATACGCAGGTATTTGGCATTTGAGAGAGGTGTTTCAAATTGGAAAAGCAAATACTGAGCAAAACAATTCCAAACTGACAAGAACAGGGGGACCAAGACCAGCCCAAACCTTTTGACAGTAAATCGTATCATGCTTCCTTTTTTATTCACGTGCCGTTTGTCTGACCAGCTTATAAACTTTCCTCCATCTTCTTTCCGTGTCAAAATATAAATGTCATGAAAGGAGAGAAATGCCATGTAATAGTGTTTTTAAGAGATTCGTTGGATTTGATGAAAATTAATATTTATACAAAATTCTACAAAATAGATAAATTCGTTGGCCACATGCTGTGTTCACTAGCCACACACAAAATGGAACTATCAGACATTTCTTTCTACAGTACAACAAGAGATTCCCAAATATTCTTTCCAATAGGTCAGAAGTTGACCAAGGAATAATAATCTTACTAATGTTGGCAAAGTTTATGGGCTCCCGTGTGTTTGAGCCGACCTGGCTTGGCTCAAAAAAAAATTCACGTTTAGATCCTTCTAAAAATCCGTAATTACGTATAGATCATTTCCGTGGTTTCTTACAAAGAAAATTTTCTAATTTAGAAAAATCGCGGATTTTTCGTGAGAGAACTCTAAATAGATACCAAAAAAACATAGTGTCGTTTGGATCATTCCGGCTATTTTTCACGAAAAAGACCTTTTGATTTAGCGTAATCGCAGATGCGTTTGTATACTTCCAACCGTTTCTCGCGTTTCCTTCACGATTTTAAAAAAATAATAGACAGAAAAACCGAAATTATTTCCAAGAAAAAACAACGTATGTCCGGCAGGATGGGCACGTTTTTCCCTTTTCATGTGTAGGTCTCTCAAAAATTGCATAATTACGTGTAGGTCCTTCACGCGGTTTTTTACTGATATGACCTTCTGGTTCAGAAAAATCGCGAATTTTTCGTGAAAGGATTCTAAATAAAACCTAAGAAAAAACGTAGTGCCGCTTGGATCATTCCGTTATTTTTATGAAAATGACCTTCGATTTCAGTTTAATCGCGGATGCGCTTGTATCCTTTCAACCGCTTCAATGATTTCCTGATTTTTAAAAAACGCTCGAGAAAAAAAAACTAAATTATTTTCACGAAAAAACAACACACACGACGACATTACAGCTTAAAACTATCCTAGTTGTTACTATCCTGTGTTTGAGCGAGCCGCTGCACAAGGTTCTCGGCACGCTCTATGGCTCGTCTAAAAAAAAATTTCACGTTTAGGTCCTTCTAAAAATCCGTAATTACGTATAGATCCTTTCCGCGGTTTTTTACGAACAAAACTTTCTAGTTCAGAAAAATCGTGGATTTTTCGTGAGAGGACCCTAGATAGGTACCAAAAAAAACGTAGTGCCGTTTGGATCATTCCGGCTATTTTTCACGAAAAGGACCTTTCGATTTAGTGCAATCGCAGATGCGTTTGTATACTTTCAACCGTTTCGTACGTTTCCTCCACGATTTTAAAAAAAGAACATACATAAAAACCAAAATTGTTTCCGCGAAAAAAAAACAATGCGCTGCTCGGCTTCGGATCAAAGGACATTTTTCCTTTTCACGTAGGTCCCTCAAAAATTGCATAATTACGTGTAGGTTCTTCACGCTGTTTTTTACTTGAGACGACCTTCCGTTCAGAAAAACGTGAATCTTCGTGAAAGGATCCTAAATAAATACCGAAAATGTAGTGCCGTTTGGATCATTCTCGACTATTTTCATTTAAAAAGGACCTTCGCTTTAGTGCAATCAAGGATTCGCTTTGTATCCTTTCAACCGCTTTACGCGCTTTCTCGTTGATTTAAAAAAATGCCGCATTTAAAAAACGTAAATTATTTCCACGAAAAAAACAACACATGCGACGACACGCCGCGAAAACTATCCTAGTTGTCACTATCCCGTATTTGATTTGGTAGCCGCGTATGTCAAAGATAAAAAATTCACGCTTAAGTCCTTCTAAAAATCCGTAATTATATATAGGTTCTTTCCGCGGTTTTTTACTAAGAAGACTTTTTAGTTCAAAAAAATCGCGGATCTTTCGTGAAAGGACTCTAGATAGATACCAAAAAATATAGTGCCGTTTGGATCATTCCGGCTATTTTTCACAAAAAGGACATTTCGATTTAGCGCAATCGCAGATACGTTTGTATACTTTCAACCGTTTCGTTTCCTCCACGATTTTAAAAAAAAGAATGAAAAAACCGAAATTGTTTCGCGAGAAAAAAAACACGCAAGATCCTACCGAATCAACACGTTTTCCCTTTTCACGTGTAGGTCCCTCAAAAATTGCATAATTACGTAGGTCCTTCACACGGTTTTTACGAGACGACCTTCCGCTTAGAAAAATCGTGAATCGTCGTCGTGAAAGGATCCTAAATAAATACCAAAAATGTAGTGTAGTTTGGATCATTCCGCTATTTTTCATTAAAAAGACCTTCGATGAAGCGAATCGCGATGCGGTTGTATCCTTTCAACATGTTTTGCGCTTCTCGGTGATTTTATTAAAAAACGCTTAAAAAAAAACAAAATTATTTTCACGAAAAAAACAACACACACGACATATTACGCCGCGAAAACTATTCTAGTTATCACTAAAATGTAACATTGTGAAGGAATCCATGGTACACGTCCGCAATAGGAATAAGCTATCCTACCGACGATCATGTCTGGATGGGGAGAAAATGGCACGCCGAGATTCAGGATTTTGGCTTCGTCTCCCTGGACAGTACCAAGTTAGAGTAAGAGCCATCGAAGCGATCTCAATCATCAAAAGTTGTTCATATATCGTTCATGATTTTGGCTTTGTCACCCTTGACTAGGTTAGCAATATTGATTTAGGGTTGAAAAATCTGAGGCAGGCTGGTAATCTGGTATCAATTTTCGTCGATTATCAACCAACTAAAGAGAAAAGTCGAACGGATTGTAAAGTCAAACTAATTTGAAATTTATGGTCAAACTAGGCCAAAAAATTGATAATGGGGTGATAAGGTCAATAATGGACCAGTTTTAATGATTATTGAATGATTTTTAGGAATATCGGCAACCGAATGGAAAATACAAAAAATCATGGAAAATGGAAAAAAAATAATTATAGAAAATGGTGGAAAATTAGTAAAAAGCCAATAAAGGCTCAAAAAATCAAGAAAATGTTAGAAATGAATAAAAGAATATGAAAAAATACGATAAAGTTTTAGCATGACCTTTCCTAATTTTTAAGACAACATCAAGTTATGAAGTACACATTTTGCAATAATAGTACAACTATGGAAAAATATGAAAAAATTTCAGTATGACCTCTGCTATATTTTAGACAATCTGAAATTGTTAAGTAGGAATTTAGCAATGATATCCAACAAATAACATTTTATTTCAATACTATTCGCAAATTAATCCAACAAATCCACATTTTAATAACATTAATTTCAATACCATATGCCATGATATTTGCAAGCAACATTTCTCACTGAAAATTAATGTTCGCAGATGGCATAGCTTCGTCGTCCTTCCATTATCACACATATACCATGTTAGATCTAAATGAATGCTATGTTAGTAAAAAATCAAGTTGCAATAAAATGAAGCATTACCTTTAGAGCTATGAGTAGTATTGTTGGTTGTACACTTGGTTCGCCATGTTATACTCCTCTGTGGATATCATCAATAATTCTCGTGTAGCTAGTAACTATGCTTTATATTTGTGCCAGCTTTATCCGTCTATGGGCTAGTCGTTTGCCACTGTTGGTACAATATGGTATAAAATTCAGGGTCTTGCCACTCATAGACCCATTGTGTGGGAGGTTATGCATGAGTAGGCAAGATGGTGTAGTCGTATTAGCCATATGAGCCATAACTCCCTTACGTCTCGGTGACGCTAAATGAGCTGGAGCTATCCAGCAGTACGTCATGGCTATATCGATGATCTCTTATCTTGCATGTAGTAGTGATCCTCTGAGATTGTAGAGCACCATAGTGTTTATCCTGTGTGATATGAGTGAATTAGGTCTCCCTTGTAAATTCTATGGGGCACTGTCCTTATGAGCGGGAAGTGAAAGGGATAGAGGCACCGCCAACTCTCCAATCCATTCTAAAACTTCAACCTCCACCCTCCTTTCTTAAATTGAGCGAAGGATAATTTTTTATGTCGGCTACTTTCTTGTGAGAAATCGACCGAGAAATTTTCCGACATCTAACTCTCTAATCTGCCAAGGCCACTCTGCGATAAATCTCGAGCAGTTCTCTCTCTAGCTCTGCCACAGTAATCACGCCCTTTTTAACTCTAACAACACCACAATTATGAAGATTCAACCATTGAGTGGTTTCAACACTAGGCACATCCAAATGATAAAACCCCAATCCTTTACCAGCACTACCAAAATAAGCAGCCTGAGGCAAGGTTTTAGACCAAGTGGGGCAAACATTCATATGATGTCGAACCTGACACAAATAAAAGCGATCAGAGGTTTTGACAAATCCCCACAAAATACCCGGGCTCTCCACAATTAAAGCAAGTTAGACCACGGTACCTTGGATCAATGACTATTCGATCTTCAGCCTTGTCTGCCTCCCGATTTTGTTGCTGAAGCCTCCTACCTTGCTGCAAATGAGTTCTGTTTTGCTGCTGCTGGGGCCTTCCTTGCTGCTGAGGACGTGCTTGAAGAGCTCTCCCTCCTTGCGGCACTTGTTGTTGAGGGCCAGGACGGTATTGTTGAGGTAGGGAGGCGGGGAGGTCGGGGATACTGCGGACCTGGAGGTCGGGATCTGCGGACTGGAGGTCTCGGGGCTGACAGCTGGTCTTTGTTGAAGTTGTTGAGGAGGATGATAGCGAGGCGGCCTCGGCGGACGAGTCTCCGGCTGCCAAACCCAGCGACCGCTCACCTGATCATCCGCCATTTTACCACGGCGCACCACCTCCGCAAAGGTCTCTTTCAGATTTGAAGCACACAGATCTCTGGCAAAACTAAATCTGACCGGATTTGAACCAATACGATCCGATTTTCTCACTGGGAAGCAATCAGATAAGGCAAAATTCCTTCGCTGAACCAGTTCCTTTTGAACCCAGAAAAGCACCGCACTCTGAGATGAAACCCTAGAATTTACTATTGGGGAAGGAATGGCCCAGAGCTGGCCAAAAAACTCCTCAATCTCTCCCTCATCCTCCCTCTGATTGAAAGCAATTTCCACCCATGAATCAACCCGCGATTGACTACCTTGTGGCTCCACCACGGTGGGGACTTGAGCACAAGGGCAAACACTGACTCGTGGGGACGAAGTTGTAGCGTAACATACCGAAAACACCCCTGAATCAGCATTTGATCCGGATCCCGCCTTCTCCGAATTCGAAATCACATCCTTCGATGATGTCGATGAAGTAAACTCCACCACCTTCGAACGGAGGTCATCAATGTCTGCGGCGGCGGGGAAGGCAGATCGTGGGAAATGCACCGCCTCCCCTTTACCATCACCATCGCTACTCCGCTCTCGGTCTTCAAATCTGCGATGGCCTCGAGAAGAGCATGGGAGGGGAGGAGGAGGAGGAGGAGGAGCGTGTCTCGACTCTCGAGATTTCTATCATGCGCACTATCACAACTCAAATAGATGAAGTACAAATATAAGTAATACGCAGGTATTTGGCATTTGATAGAGGTGTTTCAAATTGGAAAAGCAAATACTGAGCAAAACAATTCCAAACTGACAAGAACAAGGGGACCAAGACCAGCCCATACCTTTTGACAGTAAACCGTATCATGCTTCCTTTTTTAATCACGTGCCGTTTGTCTGACCAGCTTATAAATTTTCCTCCATCTTCTTTCCGTGTGAAAAATATATATGTCATGAAAGGAGAGAAATGCCATGTAATTATGTTTTTAAGAGATTCGTTGGATTTGATGAAAATTAATATTTATACAAAATTCTACAAAATAGATAAGTTCGTTGCCCACATGCTGTGTTCACTAGCCACACACAAAACGGAAGTATCAGACATTTCTTTCTACAGTACAACAAGAGAATGCCAAATATTCTTTCCAATGGGTCAGAAGTTGACCAAGGAATAATAATCTTACTAATGTTGGCAAAGTTTACGGGCTCTCGTGTGTTTGAGCCGAACCGGCCGCGCAGCTCGGCTTAGCTCAGCCGGTCGGCAGGCTCAGCTCAAAAAAATTTTCACGTTTAGATCCTTCTAAAAATCCGTAATTACGTATAGGTCCTTTCTGTGGTTTTTTTATGAAGAAGATTTTCTGGTTCAGAAAAATCGCAGATCTTTCGTGAGAGGACCCTAGATAGATACCAAAAAAAACATAGTGCCGTTTGGATCATTCCGGCTATTGTTCACGAAAAGGACCTTTCGATTTAGCGTAATCGCAGATGCGTTTGTATACTTTCAACCGTTTCTCGCGTTTCCTCCACGATTTTAAAAAAAGAACAAACAGAAAAACCGAAATTGTTTCCGCGAAAAAAAACAACGCGCATCCGGCCGGATCGGCACGTTTTTCCCTTTTCACGTGTAGGTCCCTTAAAAATTGCACAATTACATGTAGGTCCCCCTTCACGCGGTTTTTACGGAGACGACCTTCTGGTTCAGAAAAATCGCGAATCTTTCGTGAAAAGGACCTTTCGATTTAGCGCAATCGCAATCGCGGATGCGTTTATATCCTTTCAACCGTTTCGCGCGTTTCCCCGGTGATTTAAAAAAAAACGCCGACGAAAAAAACAAAATTATTTCCATAAAAAAACAACACACGTGACGTATTACACCGCGAAAACTATGCTAGTTGTCACTAAAATGTAACATTGTGAAGGAATCCATGGTACACGCCCGCAATAGGAATAAGCTATCCTACCGACGATCATGTCTGGATGGGGAGAAAATGGCACGCCGAGATTCTGGATTTTGGCTTCGTCTCCCTGGACAGTACCAAGTTAGAGTAAGAGCCATCGAAGCGATCTCAATCATCAAAAGTTGTTCATATATCGTTCATGATTTTGGCTTTGTCACCCTTGACTAGGTTAGCAATATCGATTTAGGGTTGAAAAATCTGAGGCAGGCCGGTATCAATTTTCGTCGATTATCAACCGACTAAAGAGAAAAGTCGAACGGATTGTAAAGTCAAACTGATTTGAAAATTATGGTCAAACCAGGACAAAAAATTCGATAATGGGGTGATAAGGTCAACAATGGACCAGTTTCTGGCGATTATTGAATGATTCTCAGGGAATATCGGCAACCGAATGGAAAATACAAAAAAATCATGGAAAAATAATTATAGAAAATGGTGGAAAATTAGTAATAAGCCGATAAAGGCTCAAAAAATCAAGAAAATGTTAGAAATGCATAAAAGAATATGAAAAAATACGATAAAGTTTTAGCATGACCTTTCCTAATTTTTAAGACAACATCAAGTTGTGAAGTACACGTTTTGCAATAATAGCACAACTATGGAAAAATATGAAAAATTTCAGCATGACTTTTGCTATATTTTAGACAATCTGAAATTGTTAAGTAGGAATTTAGCAATGATATCCAACAAATAACATTTTATTTCAATACTATTCGCAAATTAATCCAACAAATCCACATTTCAATAACATTAATTTCAATACCATGGCATATGATATTTGCAAGCAACATTTCTCATCGAAAATTAATGTTCGTAGATGGCATAGCTTCGCCGTCCTTCTATTATCACACATATACCATGTTAGACCTAAATGAACGCTATGTTAGTAAAAAATCAAGTTGCAATAAAATGAAACATTACCTTCAGGGCTATGAGAAGTATTGTTGGTTGTACACTTGGTTCGCCATGTTATACTTCTCTGTGGATATCATCAATAATCCTCGTGTAGCTAGTAACTATGCTTTATATTTGTGCCAGCTTTATCCGTCTATGGGCTAGTCGTTTGCCACTGTTGGTACAATATGGCATAAAATTCAAGGTCTTGCCACTCATAAACCCATTGTGTGGGAGGTTATGCACGAATAGGCAAGATGGCGTTGTCGTATTAGCCATATGAGCCATAACTCCCTTGCGTCTCGGTGACGCTGAATGAGCTGGAGCTATCCAGTAGTACGTCATGGCTATATCGATGATCTCTTATCTTGCATGTAGTAGTGATCCTCTGAGATTGCAGAGCACCATAGTGTTTATCCTGTGTGATATAAGTGAACTAGGTCTCCCTTGTAAATTCTATGGAGCACTGTCCTTATTAGCGGGAAGTGAAAGGGATAGAGTCACCGCCACCGGAGTCACCACCATCGCTGTCCGTCTTGGAGCTACTGTCATTAGACTTTTGGTACGATGAGTTCTGACGATTCCTGAAAGTGATATAAGTTATCATTCCCTACATAATGTTCCTCCTCAATGGAAGCTTCCCTTTCCTTTCGATGAAACTCTTTTTTTGCTTTCTCCCTCGTCACAACTGCTTGGTGTTTTCTCTTTCCTACGTGATTATCATCCACTGTCTTATCTACCTATTCGGGAATGCTTGCAGCCACAGTATTCTTTCGCAACGTAGCAGGGTCAACCAAGTCTGTCACAAGGTGTGATGGGAGGGTTGTCACTCACAGTGTCATCCTCATCAAATAAGGTGTCAGCATTAATTGGACCTTCATTTGTCAATCCACTGTCGGATTAGATTTTCAGCGTCACACAATGTAAATTCCATAAGACGTTAGAATGGATTGTCTTTAACTGCGGACCTTTGACTTTCTTCAACTTGAATTTTGAGCCGTGGATTGTAGTTAACATACATTAACTTATGGAGTTTCTTGTAGGACATGCAGTTGCAAATTTTAGTGTGGATAAAGGTGAATGTGCTCCAATTATGCCGACCAAACTTTTGGAGAGAGGGTGTGTCCGAACTGAACACGCCCCACCAATATGCTGCAAGTTAACAAGTAAGTATGAGATTCAAATACGTAAATAGCATTACATTTAAGACAATATAAGGAAAATACCGAGGTTGTTTTTGGATCATGTGACATCCGCTCAGCTAGAGTACTCATGAACGTTCTAACCCTCTTTTTGCACATATCGGCCTTGTGAAGAGCGTCTATGGTGCTATCAGTATCATCAACAAGCGCTTAAAAAACATCCCGGAGATGTGGCATAAAGGTGTTGGTCGTGCCTGTAAGAACCCATCCACATAGAATAGAATTTTCCATATGACTACTGTACAAATCCTATGATTAATAGTTAGTACACATGTTTACAACGTGAATATCACGGGTACTTATACCCGGGAAAAGTCAGTCTTCGCTGGTGTTTGAACACACGGCTAGAATGGCGGCGGTTCTGTGTGCAATGGTGAGGTGGCGCTAGATCTTTTCTTGTGCAGGTTGGTGCAGGAGAGCTGAGGCAACGTGTGACAGTGCTGAGCAATAATCTATAACTGATTGGTGTACCGGTTCAATGAATTTTGTTGAGAGACAGAGAGGAAGTATCGGGATAGCTCAGAGCGAGAGAGAGTCAGCACAGTGAACGGGCCCACATAGCGGTGACAAAAAAGAGATAAGGGATGAGATGTAGTAAATGAGCCAGCAAATTACAGCAAGATTTGTTAAAACTTTTTGACTGGGTTCTACAGGTAATTATTATCATTTGGTAAAAATTTGAGGTTAAAATAATATACCTAAAATTTATAGTAATTCTGACAACCTTATCTGCTTAGAAATCCTTTTTCTGAATTTTGTTTTATTTGAAGATAAATTGATGTAAAATATTTTTGAAACATTTTTCAGAGTTGGATTTGAGTTGAGAATTTTCCATACAAATATCAAGTCAAAATCTTGTATATTTATTTTATAAAAGATCTGACATAACATTTTTTAGATTTTCAAGGTTTCTATTTTTGAATTTTTAAAAGTAGTAAATTATATTATTATTTTTCATATTTTTACCATAGATAAATACTATTTTTATGATATTATGGTAAATTTTTAGCTGCATATAATGTCTGAAATTTTTAATAAATTCTGACCATGCACTATTTGAAGTTCAAAAGGTATCATTTCATTATCCTTTATATTAAAATTGGTTTGAAAGGTGAAATGAATCACCAGAGTGTTCAGGAAATTTAATATCAATTTTTTAAAATTTTACCTTTACCTTTTATCTTTTTACAAGTATCCATCCATGAATTCTATTTATTTGATTTTTCACACAGGTCATCAATCCAAGAAAATTCAAATAAAAACCAACAATGCCAAGAAAATTCACAAACAATCATACTCAAATTAAAAATATTTATTTTTATTTTATTGCATTTTCTAGGATATTACAATGTCGTACGCGTAGTGTGCCTAGGGGTTCAAGCCGATAGCTGCACGAAATCAAGAAAACATGTCAGCACAAATATGTAACGTATATACATAAACAAGATATTATGTGCAAGAGAAGATTGTATTATTGGTGTTCGTGTAAATGTCTCGCGTTAGGTCATTCATTATTAGGTCCATGATGTTCATATATAAGTCGAATATATATGGAGAGTTTTGGAACAAGCTATCAAATTCCTGTCATATTATGCTATACCGTAATAGTACCTCACTCAACGTAGCTACCCTGTCTTGATTGACAAATTGCAAGAAGGCGTACAACGGTTCCACAGATTTAGCAATCAATCGAAAGTTGTCCTACCAATCCAAGCTTGAGAAGTAGGAGTTCACGAACCTCCCTATGCGGTATCAATAAAGCGCGATAATAAAAATTCCTCCTAGGCTATCCATTGCAAGACCTTATCCTTATGACGAAGAAAACTATTCAAAAATATGTAGTCTGTTCTGAAACGAGTAGCATTCCATTTTATCAACTTACCCCTAATATGCTTCTTCATTGTAGCATGAAGCTTCGAATGGTTGTACAGCCATTGAGAGATTCTCCTTGCACTCTCAATGACAGAGGCGTGGTCAGAGAACTCTCCAATCTACTTTAGCACCAAATTAATCGTGTGGACCACACAAGGCTACCGCACGATGATGTGGTGCCCTTGTGCGATGAGTCTATATGTCTTCTTGTAGTTGAAATCATTGTCCGTGACAATTTGCACAACATTTACCGGACCTACCTCATCGACCTCAAGGTAATTTCCTGCGTTAACAAACAAAATGTAAAACCCCCATTACATGATGTGTACTTCAAATAGATTTCGTAAGAAGAGCAATGAAAGTAAGTACCTTGTGCAAGTACAAGGCATCCTGAGTTAGGTCCGTCGCATCCACAGATTTGTGGAAGAATATAGTGCCATTGCAGTGTATCATGAGGTTGATAATATTCATGTGTGTCAGCTCGGTCTAAGAATCGCACATGATTGTTATGTCGTACGTAAGCCAATCCAGCTTGAACCTTGTTAGTTTCTCCCATATGTCTGCTTCGTTGGCGTCTAAATATTTGATGTCTATGTCTTTCTTAGTCGAAGACGGGACACCCTTGCCTGCAAATAAAACATATGATAAAAATATGAGCTATTAATCGATGTACAACTGGACAAAAAATTGAAAGCTCACTTACCCTATTTTTTAGTTTCCCTGACAGCGCTAACAAAGTGGGAATTGTCTGCTTTCCTCCCTGCGATACTAGCCGTTTGGACAAATTTGGCCCAAGCCAAGCCAATCGCCTGCTTTGCATTCCTGTTCTTCTATATCCACTTCCCAGTGTCAATCCTTGTTTGCACAGAGCCATGGGTTGTACCAAGGTTATAATCCCCTGTTGCCAGTCTTTCCTATTGCGAGGAACTCTGATACATCCTCGGCAACACACTGTTGCCCTCTCCTCTAGCCCCCTAAAGGTGACACTATCACTACTATGCTCATACTTGTCACCTGACTAACTGATAAATTCTGCCTCCGCACTCGAGGCAGCCATGACATGCTAGAGTTGCTCCTCCTCATCAACATCACCCGTGTACTCTGTATATGAACTTCTTCTCGATGAGTAATCTGCAATTGTTGCTTCCTTTCTGAGCCTTTCGTCCCTCATTCCCTTTCTCTTATCTTTAATCATGTCTAGGTCATGCTAAAAGTACTCGCGAACATCTTTAGGAACTTGAATGCAATAGACAACATTCTGTATTGCGCCCTACCAAGTGGTGCTTTAGTTGGGTTGAACTGTCCCCTTTCTTCTCTTAGTAACAGTACTTGTATCGAAATCCGGTCCCCATCTTGTCGCTGTGCTCCTACACAATGTCGCTCTGGTTTACCATCTACTAATACATAACAACTAGAAATCAATATATACGTAGTTTACATTACAAAAACAAAATCGGTGCATATCGTGTCAGAAGCAATTTTTTGTCACAAGCATCCTAGATTTACTACATCTAACAAAAAATGAACAAGCATCCGGTGTCACAAGCAAAACCCATCTACCTAAACATCCTAGGTTTACTTTATGTAACAAAAAATTAATTATTACCATGCAACCAAACATACTTACCTAACATCACAACAAACAACCTCCACATACTACATCACAACAATCATTTTTTTGCCAGCCAACTAAACATATTTAGCTAACATCACAACAGGAGCAAACATACTTAGCTAGTTCCAGACTTGTCAACCTCCACATAATCTAACCTCACAACCCAACACAATTGTGGATTACCACTCGGCTTTAACCAATTTTTGATTGGTTTCACTAAAATATCGCCTGATTCAAGTCGAAAATCGACATAGCCGTAGGTGTTCTCCATCTCCAGTGATCAACAGAGATTATCAAAGAATATGGAACGAAAATCGCTAAATAATGACCTATTTTAGATCTGCACCGTAGGAAACCAAACCCTAGCGAAAATCGATGCTTACCAAGCGATTATCAAGGATTGGTCGGCGATAAGGCGGTCGGCGAGCGCTGGATCTGGTCGGAGGCAGCGTGGAGCAGCTCGAGGAGTTGAGTGGGGTGTCGAAACGACAATTGGGGCTATCGAAACGAGGGTTTCAAGACCTTTTTTAATACATGCCTTAGTTCATGGGCAGGATGGGCTGAGGTCTGAGCCCATTACTGTGTATTTTCATTTTCATTTCCTTTTGTATTTTATATATATCCGAGTTTGGCTCAAAAACACCCCACAGATTTGATTTTTCAACTAATTTTCATCCCAGATTCTAAAACCCTATTAGTACTAATTTCAAGGAGCTTTTGGATAATTTTTTTCTAAATTTCACAAAATTTTAAATTTGAATTTAACCGGTTTACCAGCTGATATGAAATGTCTAGCCGACTCGATGCATCTGATTATCGCGATTATTGACGATAATGCGAACCATGCCCTCGACAGTTCTTCGTACTCATACATAACCAGAAGAGGAGTAGGAAAGAGACGGAAAGGGGACGTACGAGAAGAGACCGTCAGCTTGGCCACCGTCGCCCGGAGCGCCTCCATCGTGGAGGGCGAGGGAAGTGGCGGTGGAGGCCGTATGTTCAAGCAAACTGCGTCGACGATTGAATTGAATTGAATGGGTGGATCGCCTCCCCTCAGCGTTTGAATCCAACGGCCACTCTTGCTCACCAGTATCATATTATATTCATATATGTGCGTGTCCGTGTTTCTTCTCTTTCTGCTCAGCAAGCGTTCCAACTATGTAAGTAGACAGCAAAAATGATGGAGACGACAGATAACACTACTGCAGCTCCATTCATCACAAATTAAAACACTTTGATTGACATCTTTTCGCTACTATAGAGTTCTTTCAGGGCCGTCATTCGAAGGTCCTCTAAAATTTATTATAGTATCTGATAATTGAGGTGTCAGTTCTCCTTGCTCCCCGATTTTCAAGGGGTAAAGTGTCACTTGGGTAGGTGAAAAAAAGAATCTTGTATGCCACTTGACTGCAAAAATCATATGGCCTTATATTTAACTTGAAGGTTTTCTCACAAATAGCTTTTGGACCTGTGCAAGTAAACAGACAACAGTTTATTATATATTCGATGCAACATGGCAGGCGTATATAATTCAGCAATTGGTTTACCTGCTCCAATGTCAAGAACATAATCACATTCCATGATCCAAGCCTAGCAAAGTTTGGGAGGAACCCTTTGTAAAATGCCAGAGGTCCCTGCAGAGAAAACTCTTATTAGCTACCTGCTTAGAGTTCCTTGTATATCCAATAGGTATAAAGCAGGTGCTAGACATAAACAGATTTTCCAGTTCCTAGTCATTTCTTTTCTTCTTTTTTCGAATTTGTTCCCAGTCATTTCTGACTAAAAATCATGGTTTTCATGGCACCTCGGCGAGGCGAGTTGCCTTCGGGGCGCCTGGTCGCCTAGGCGCCCGCCAGCAGCAACAGCCAAGCAAGCATCAAATCCATCAATATAAACTCCTCTCATCCTCTGTTCCTCACTCCTCAGCCAGTCAGCCCTTAGTCCTCACTCGATGCCACCACCAGCCAAGCAGCAGTAAAGCATCAAAGTAGCAGCAGCAATCGCCACCACCTCCTTTGCCACCAAGCTGTCCACCTATGTCGCCTCCACCGCCACCGGTGTTGCGCCACTGCTGTGAGCCAGTGACGGAGATGGAGGGCAGGGGCTTACCGGATCTAGAGGCAACGGGTTGCAGCGGGCTGGCAGGGAAGGCAACGGCTGGAGGTGACGTGATCTAGAGGGCAGCAACGCCGCCACGGGCTGCGGACGACAGAGGCGACGGAGAAGGTCCTCCCTAGAGTCTTCACGCGCTAGGGTTTATTGCCAAACCCGACTCCTCTGCTCTGCCTTGGCCCTTTCCTCCTTTAACTAGCATCATGTTGGCTCGGCGCTTGCCCGGCTGCCTTAACAGCGACGCCTAGTTGCTCGTCGTGACGCCTAGGCCAACTAGGCGGTCACCTGAAGAGCTCCAGGCGAGGCGATGGGTCCTGGTGGCCTCTTCCGACCGCTGGGACGCCTAGGCAGCGACTAGGCGTCGCCTCGGCAACGCCGTGATAACAGTGCTAAAAATCACTGCCAAAATGTGTTTTACTAGCTAAGAGACCTACAATTAGTCAGTACAAAGGGGACAGAATTTTCAACAAAATCTGGACTTCAAGATTTGGTTCACACATAAATCAAATGGTAGTTGCTAGGAGAATAAAGATTATTCCTACAATGGTTGTCATGAACAAAAAGTTGGATTGTACATGATGGCATCGAAACAATGGAGTACCACTTTTTTATTACCAAGACAAACCTATGTTTAAGTAAACAAAAACATCCGCCATGCACAATTTCTGCCTAAGAAAGGTCTGGGTGGCAAAACTAACTACTCCCAATAGAATGTTATAGCTGGGAACCACCAGATAGTTGTCACTCACAATGACAAGTTGACAACTATCAGGCAGCAGTTAAATTCAAGGAGGTTGCACAAGTGGCCAATGAATTATACTGATTCATTCTGTTCTATCAATAAATGTCAGTATGAAATCAGAACGATGTTAATTCTCAATCACTGTCCAAATGTTTTTGAAAGATCATGTTATATGTATTTATTGCTCATCTAATTGTGACTCAAAAATCATGAACAGAGAGTATCAGAGTGGACCATACATCATTCTTTAGTGTCTTCACAAAACAATCAAGAGTACTCGTGTAGGCCGAGTCACCCATCATTCTTGACTTAACCTGCAAGAAGACCCTTTATATCAGTTTCAGTTACCAGAGGAAAAAAGATAAACTTTATCTACAGGTACAGATCTTGAAGCCAACAATTCAATGACTAATCAATTTTGATAGTGGCCACAAGAAATTAGGGAGCCTCCTTGCTGTACAAAGAACGACCAGCATCCATGCAGCAAATTAGCATGCAGCGAGCATGGATGCACAAAGTATGAACCTCCCAAAGACAGGACTAAGAAAATAGCTACGCGGGGAGACCATGAACACATCATGAGACTGTGAGTTGTGCACAATAAAAGATTAAATTGCATTTTCTTAGTTGGATCTTGAAATAGTGTACCACAGTCACATAACGCCGTTTATGACAGAAATTTGGTTGGCATGATTCCTGAAAGGGGCCCTGACAGAGGGTATCAAAGAGAACTAATGTTTCATTGTGTGCAATATGTCCTCTATTTAATACCAAGTGGATAGATAACCAAAGAAAGCGCCATTTGGAATAATTTATTTACCGTTATTCAAATAGGAAATAATGTTTAAGACTACATCACTACAGTAGGGAAATGAACACAATAAACTTATCATTTTGCATGGAGGACATCTCACCACATCGACCGGAGAACCAACACAAACAGCGAAGAAGCCGGCGCCCAAACCAGCCAAGAGGTGAGTCACCACATCATCTTTGAACCCAGGAAGTTTCAAAACTGTCTGCACAATAAGGAGCGCAGTTTGCATTTGCAAGTGAATGACCAAACAAATGGAGAAATCGCAAACAAGAAGCATACCTGCTTCACTTGATCATAACTGGCCAACTCAGCAGCATTTATGATGGCGTTACGTGCAACGTTCGGTCCGAGGCCAGTCCACAAAGCAGCAACCCCTTCCTAAAGATCACACAGATAACAGATGTGAAGGAATCCAGCAATAGAAGAATCCAATACCGAGTTGGGACAAGAGTAGACCCTGACCTGCCTAACAATCTTGGCATAAGCATCCATTGCCCCAGCATAGCGTCGTGGCACACCAGGTGAAAGCTTCCCCTCAGCCTGAAGCCTCACCTTGACAAGGTCAGTGGGGTTGGCCACACTGATTGCAATGGCACCTGATCAAAAGCATGCATGTCAGTCACCATTGATTTAGCTGCATATTTCAGGAGGTAGAATTGACCAAGAGTATATTTGACCATGATGATACCAGTGGTGAAGCCAGCAGCAATCTTCTTGGACAAAGGCACATCCCCAACATGGTCTTCGCCAACATAGAAGGATTTCACCTGCAAGGTACAATCCGGTGAGCTGATTAGTATTAGACAAAAAGAGACATAGGGAGAGAAGAGAAACGAGGGGAGCGTACGGGCTCATAGAGACCAATGCGGAGGCCGCCATAGATGCACTGGCGGTGGAGACCCGGGACGATGCCCTTCCAGAGCGCCGCAGCACCTTCCTCCCGAGCAATGGTGGCGGCGGTGCCGAGCAGGCCGCGGTACTTGAGCACGGCGGGCACGGCGGCGTCTCCAGCGGCGACGTTCTTCTGCAGCTGCAGCCTGACCTTGGCCGTGTCCAGAGGGATCGTGCACAACTGGGGAGGGGGGGTGGACGCACAAAACGACCCAACATTAAATAAATAAAATCAGGCAATGCAACAACAAGAACACGAATAAAAACCAGCAAAGCAAGAGGGCCGGCATGGCAAACAAAAGGGGATTGGCGGCATGATCCTGGAGGCGAACAGCCAAGATTTGACATTTCTGATCCTACGGAGCAAAAGAAAATTAAGCTATGGGCGATCCGGCGAGGCAAGAAATGAATAAGCCAGCGGAGCGGGTGATCCCAGGAAGCAGCCAGATCTAGAAGATCCAGCCAGCGAAGCCAAGCGTGGGTACCTCGGCGAAGCATGCGGCGATGGCGCTTGCGGTGAAGCGGCCGGCGAAGGAGATGTCGGGTTTGGAGCCGTGGTCCGGCATGCTTGACGCCACAGGCGGGTGCCCTTTGCCTTTGCCTTTGCCTTTGCCTGGGTGGGAGACGACAACCCGGTGAAGAGAAGAGGCAACAGCGGGCGACCAAGACGAGGCTCCTCCTCCTCCTCCTCCTCAAAGAGAGAAGGAAGGAAAGGGAAGGGACAATAAAAGAGGGGGGGAGAGAGAGGGTGGAAGAGGACAAAAAGGACAAGAGAAGGAAGAGAACCAGGACAAGTTAGGCGCCGGAAGAGCAAGTTGGCGCCGGGGAGAAGAAAAGAAAGGAGAGCAAAGCTTGCTTTTTTTCCGAATTTTTTTTTAAATAATATTTTTTTAAAATAATTGTGACATTAACACGAGAATAAAAAAAATTATAAGAATAATACTCCGCAGCCAAATAGTATAGCGAAATAGGAGTTATCGTCATTTGATCGGGCGAAGAAGCTATTTTCGCCAATTCATTCGGCGATTATATGTTAATCCATGATTAGAACCCGATTAGAGCTGACCGGACAGCGATTATCAATATTTAGCCAAATGGTGTGGCGAAAACAGGCTACAACCAATTTTCGCCAAATGGTGTAGCTAAAATACCTATTTTTGCCACATCATTTGACTAAAACTGCACGGTATATTCTTGCAATTTGAAAACAATTGTCTTACTAAAAAAATCGTTAACGCTTACAAGTTACAGTGAATTTTCGAACGAAATCAATGCAACAAATATCTGGCGTGAGTTTAATTTCCTAATATTCTACAATTTTCATACTTTAATTTTTAAATAATTGCGACATTAATACGTGGAATAAAAAAATTTCAAGAATAATATTTAGAACAGCAATCAGCACCTACCACCTCTTCAGCGAGCTGAGAGCTCCTGTTTTCATTTTTCTTCGTCTTCGATTTGCTCTGTTTGTTTATTTGATGCTCCCCACGATTTATTCTATTTGCCTGCTTCGTAGATTGATTTGATTTGATTTGATTATGAGGGTGTTTGCTGCTAGCTAGACAGATATAGATAATGCAGATGACTCAGATGTGCATTGCAGATGACTCAGATGTGCATCAACTAGTCCTAGTACTTTATATCTAATTCTGCTCATCCTGCTTTGCTGCTGCCGTTGAAAAAAAATCAGGGCATCTCTGAGTCGCATGATCTAAAAATGCAGAAACAGATAGATGCTACAGTGAAACTGGAGAATTCAATCGACCACTTGATCACAGTGTTTTCCTTTTGAAATTCTTTGATGGTCTCTTTTGGGATCGATGCAGTGGATAAGGTTGTAGACAAGTCTTGTACTCATCTGATGTTATGGGCGTAAATGAATCCTACGTATGACTGCAATCTAGCGTAGCCTAGCAATCAAAATCATGATACGGTTACACACGGGCACTCATACAGTCATACTACGACCCAAAGATAAAATCGGTTGCTCAAAATAAAGGGATCGACGTCGATCCATGCAAGATCGATCAGACATAGAACACTCGAAGTCGATTCTTCAAGGAATAATATGGTGCTAGTTGACGGGCTGCTACTAGTACAGTACAGATCGTTCATGAAGGAACATGTTCTGTTCTTGATCTGCATGCAAGCATGCTGCCTCTGCACTTGAACAGTCTGGATGGATGGATGGTGCGAGTTGAAACATACAGCATCCGATCCGATGCGATCCATTGTACAGTACCATTCACTTTGCAGAATAAAGAGTTAAAAGCGACTGGATTTTGATATACTAACTGACGGAATGGACCAGTACGTAGTGGAGGAGTACAAATATGCATATGGATGGACTGGACCAGTAATTCACTGGCTAGCTAGCATATGCGTATATCTCGTCATCTTGCATTGTGCCAATTGCAATGGATATTCCTTTTGGTATCCTTGCTCAGCTTTCTCGATCGATTCATATATTCTAGTCCACCCACGACACAAATCCCGGGAACCCAAACAACGATATATATATATATAAATTTTCCATTCATCTTTAATTTGAGGTATATGAATGTATTTGCATCCATCCTAACAACAATCAGACACAGAGACTAGCATGTATATATGCATCTATGTATTTAGACAGACACGGAGACAAAAATCAGTCGGTATTATATAGTTTGCATTGCATAGCGTTGTAGTATGGCACCATATATGATGATGCCTTGACTAGCTAGCTAGCTTCCGTCAAATTGGATGAAACGAAGGAATGCTAAAGCTAGCTGCCCACCAAATGGGCGGAGGAGTCAGTCACAGATCGGCGAAGAGGTGGTAGGTGGTGGAGTCAACGGCGATGAGCCTGAGCGCGGCGACGGCGGCGGCGACGGCGAGGACGGTGAAGCCGACGACGTTGAGCCAGTGCCACGACTTTTGGAGCGGGGAGAGCCGGCGGCGCTTCACCACGAGGTACATGTGGTTGGCGAGGACGAAGGTGAGGGGGAAGGTGCTGAGCGCGCCGGTGAGGCTCATGAAGTCGCCGAGGAAGGGCAGCATCGCCGCCACCAGCGTGTTCACCGTCAGGTAGCCTCCCCTGACGCCCACCCTGAAGAGCACGTTGTGCAGGGCGAACGGGCCGCCCCGCCCGCTCCCGAACCGCGTGTCCAGGTACTCGTACATCGGGCTCGCGAAGATCTGCCATGCCAAATCACGCACGCATTCATTCTTCTTCAGCATCACTACTAATTTGTAGCTAGCTAGCTAGTGTGCATTTGCAGCATCAGCTAGCCTATTAGTATTAATTAGTTCGGAGAGATCGATCGTATATATGGAGTGGCCGGCCGGCCGGCTTACATGCAAGGCTACGACGGTCTGGAGAAAGGCGGAGAGATTGGCGACGGCCTTGACCCAGACGGGACCATGAACGTTGTTGAGCAGGTAGGTCGACGTGGATGAGCCGTACGCCCAGTAGCCTACGAAGATCACGGCGTACAGGGGCAGCAAGCCCACGGTGAACTGGAACCACAGAGCCTTCACCATGTTCTTCACCACAGGGGGCCGTACCGTCGCCTGCAACACCACACCACACCACACCGCTTGTTAACGACCGAGCTAGCTCTCATCATGGCAATCTGCTCGTCGATCTGTGGACGGCTGGCTCACTTGGATTTCTGGCAGCATTCCAGTGTTGTATGCAAACACCAGGCTTGCAACCGCGCTTGTCGTCGTGAAGATCCTGCTAGTCTTCTCTCCAGGAATACTGTAATCCCGGGCAGGTGAATGCATCCCTGCACCAACCAAATCGAATCAGTTTCAGTTTCAGAAGCAAACAACAAAAATATATATTCGGCTTCCTTTCAGTTTTCAGTGCTGCCATCACCCCGTCTATCAAACACTGAAAACAACAACGCCGGCCAGTTCAACAAGCTTGCTAGCTAGCTAGCTTGCAATTTAGTAAAGCATGATGCAGTGATACTGTGATAGAATACACATACCATCCTTGAGTGAGAGCACAAATGCTGCGATGATGTAGATGAGGCTGAAAACTGTGGACACTCCCAGCCAAATCCTGAGAGCTGACAGGTAAGGAATTCCGAACGCAAAGAGAGCGCACACAAAACCAGACACTGCTATGCAGTAAGGTAGCTTCAGAGCACCGTCGTCCCTGAAGAGGACATATGTTGCCTGGATCGATGTGCAAGATGGATGAACATGAACAAATTAATAGGAAAGCAACGACGTTTGGTGGTTTTACTACTTGCCATGGAGTGAGTGAGCTACTACTGACAGTGAGTACCATATGAGTAGCACATGTATACGTCATACCTTCAACGCTTGGCCTGCTAATATGATGTATCCAGTGTTGATCATGAAAAGGTTCACATACTGCAGTGTCCATGTAAGTCCATACATCTTTGTGCCTGCATTTTGGAAGGAAATTAAGCCGATCGATTCTGGACGATATATACGGGGTAGGTAGGTAGTAGTAGCTAGCACGGACGGACCGTATATGTGGCCTGCGAGGTCTCTGTATCTGATGTGGCGTTTGCCGCCGACCTCATGGAGGCGAGCGAGGAGAGCATTGGCGTACATGGAGACGCCGGCGGCGAGGAGCAGGCCGCAGGTGCCGGCGGCCCAGCCGAGAGGGACCATGAGCGAGCCGGAGTAGCCCAGGACGTACGCACTGTTCACCCCCGTTATCAGCACGAATCCTGCCTGGTACCAAGGATCTGATCGACCAAACCAGCCAGACAAGTAGAATCAATCAGTCAGTCAATCAATCAGTCAGTCAGTCGGATAGGGATATTCACATCGATCCATTAGAACATGCGTGCTGACATATCTGCACACCGATTCTGTGCAGATGTAGCTACGACTAAGCTGATTAAGAGGAGTATACTGCAGCTAATAGTCAGTCGTACTACTTATGTCAACCCATGAACATGACATGTGACTCCACGCACATATAGCATACATACCACATGGATGCAATCATATCATTTATATATAGAACCTCAAGCCCAGAAAGCAAATGCAAAAAGGTACTGATCAGTGGCAGCAGATTGGTGGTGCGTGCATCATATATATATATGGCCCTGCTGCTTCTTGGCCAAAGCAAGCTACTGCTCATCAACTATTCATTTTCATTCTTAATTTTTTGTTTTTATTTTTTTTTATGAAGGGCAAAGGAAAGGATTTCCTTAATTGATTTCATTCATCGAGAAAGAACAAGAAGGTACAGCAGCACAGAGAGAACTAGCGCTACACTCCACTAGCGTTAGTTATTCTTGGACTCGTGGTCTTCAGAAAGCGAAGAAAAGAAGAAGCAGTACACATGCATAGTTGTTGTGTGCCCAACTAGCCAAGCTAACCGTACGTGTAAACAGAGGAAAGATACCGATACATCATCATACGACATACTATACTAGCCGAAGTAGTCGCAACGGATTTCAAATAAATAAATATATAATGTAATGTAAGCTAACAAACACGAAGAAATCACGCTGCAAAAGAGGAAGACGAAGGAATAGAAAGACGCAGTTAGTTATAAATTTCATATAAAATTGAGATAATTAACAATTCCCTGTGTATTATATTATATTATATCCCTGCTGTGGAGGCGATGAAATGCAAGCCTGGGTAGAAAGGAGAAGAATAACATGCATGTAGGATCGATTCGAGAGGTGCGACTAAACAAATCAACAGAGAAGGAAGCAACGAACGCCACAGAGGCAGGCAGAACTGAAACCTGCAAATGGAAGAACGAGATGACAGAGAAGAAGAAGAGGATGTAGAAGAGACAGACAGACAGGCAGGCAGGCACAGGGCCCCAAAATCAAAATGCATCGAGTTAGGAAGAGGGATTGATTTGAGTCTGCACATCAAATTTGAAAGGGATGGGATGGGATGGGATGCAATATTCACTCGACCATCATCACCATATATATATATGTAATAACAACGGAACGGAAGGAGAGGTGCACGCATGTATTCTAGGTATATATATGCCGTACGTACCAACGCTAATCTGGTGAGCGGTTTCATCGGCGACGGGCTGGTCCGGCGCCGGCTTGGCGCTGGCGTCGACGACGGCCTTCTCCAACGCCATGGCCTTGAGCGAGCTAGCTCGAACGATAAGAAATGGTCCAACTAGCTAGGCACGTAGGTACCAGGGCAGGGCAGTCCAGTCCAGACTATTAGTAGTACTGAGCCTGAGAGGCGCTACGCTAGGCTAGGGAGTAGGCAGGGGCAAAATAAGGCAATGGAAACGAGTCCAGATCGCTTTGTTCGCATATCCACACACGGGAGGGATGGGCGCACCAAATCACCATCACAAGCTAGCATGCGTCCCCGGCCCATTACTCCACATCTCCCAGTATATCTTGATCATTTCATTTCTTCTTACCATACGTACTTTATTTCCGTCACGTTTCTGATTCCTAATCTACTACTACAGTATTATAGCTCCTCCTCTTTCCTTTCCTTTCTAGAATACAAGGCTTATAATATCGATAACGATATTGTTCATAGATATAATACTCGCATGTAGATTTAACGAGATCTCTATTAATCATCTCTCAATTATAAGTATCTATTTATTTATTGCTACCCATACAAAATATGATCTCCATCTTCTGAGATAAATAAGTAGAGCGTATCTAATTTATTTTCTTTTATATCTTTCTCGATTTTACCGTGACGTTAATTCTTATATATAATCAATATGCCACTTAGTATATTTTCTAATTAAATGGATGGATCGAGTGCCGCACACTACGGCTGTGGAATTAGTGCTAATCCTATCATTTAGAGAAAGAAAAGATAGTACTACTAGTAATTGAAAGGGAATTAATTATGGGATCGATGCATGCGCGCACGGGCACGGCGTAATCCCAATTAATTAATGTGTTTTGAACACACCAGATAATACTTCATACCTCACGTGATTCACGTGAGTAGCAACGAATAAATATATATATATATATATATAGTAGAGAGAGAATAGATAGAGATATAGTAAAAAAACATATTATTAAATCTATATATGAACTTTATATTTTTAAATGAGTTTATTTAACTTATATGTCTTATATTTATAACAAGACTATTTAAACTATAAACTTTATATTTACGAAGGGAAAGAGTACTTTTCCAATTTGGCTCTCTACATCGATCAGTGCTTGTACTCACACCTTTAACGAGTTGAAAGAGAAGGAAAAAACAAACCCACCCAAACACAACTTTGGAGGCGTCTTTGCTCCCATCAAATCAACGGTGACGCTACCCGCCTGTTTGTCTATCTATATATACGGATACAATTTGGAGGCAGGCGCAACTCGTGGCCATGCATATAGCCAGCCAACCAACCCCTGATTTATATATATCCTATATAGTAGGGTGCTCATGCCTGGAACGAAATCTTGAAAATAATGATATATATAAGTGAAAAGGATCTTAAACCATACGATAAATTATAATTTCTTTCATACACATATCAAGTGGAGCATATCTCGACAACATCTCAGCCATTCGTGCCAGATCCAACAGATCAAATGTTCTGAAAGAAAACAGACGACCGCCACCAACTCCTAATTAGAATCAGTAGATATATATGTGTGTGTGTGTAACATCCCAAAATTTTCAATAAAGTGAAAATGTATATTTTGAATTTGAATATAATTATTTCTAAGTTTTCTTAGGGTATGTTTGGTAGAGCTTCAGATCCTAACTTCACCTGAGATCTAAAACTTGTAGGCTAAAATAAAGTAAATTAAATTTATATTTTTGGTCTAAAATATAAACAAGGTGATCCATCTAAACGCTTTTAATGTACTCACAGTTCCAGCTCTACGAATCTGGTGGAGCAGGAGCTCTACCAAACACACCCTTAATATCATTGGTTTTTACTTGGATTTGTGCATTGTGAGAAAAATCATATAAAAGGAATTAATGAATGGATAATGGTAAAAAGATAAAAAAAATAAAAGTAAAATCTTAAAAAAATTTATTAAAAACTTCAGCACTTAGGTAAATTATTTCAGCTGATAAATAAATTTTTAAAATAAAGAATGATGGAATGACAAATGAAAAGACATCTCTTTTGACTAGAAATAGTACATAATCAGAATTAATATAAAATATTCAAAACTTATCTGGAGCTATGAAAATTACCATAGAGTCCTTAATATAGTAGTTATCATTGGTAAAAGTTTCAAAAATTTATAATATCATTTATGGCCTTTTAAAATTCAAAAAGAAACTCTAAAAATCTAAAAATTAAAATGTTAGAATTATTATAAAATAAATACATAGTATTTTAACTTTAAATTTTTATACAAACATTATTAACCCAAATTCAACTCTGAAAAAAGTTTCAAAAATAAATCATATAATTTTCACCCTTAAATAAAATAAAATCCAAAAAGAAATTTCTGGGCAGTAACTAACATCAGAATTTCTATAATTTCTCTATAGAATATTTTAACTTAATATTTCTACTGGAGGATAATCACTACCAAAAGACCTTAGTAAAAAAGTTTAAAAAAGTT
This sequence comes from Guadua angustifolia, assembly GCA_036346375.1. Lineage (NCBI taxonomy): Eukaryota > Viridiplantae > Streptophyta > Magnoliopsida > Poales > Poaceae > Guadua > Guadua angustifolia. The sequence goes on from JAYEVE010001654.1 coordinate 127,912, forward strand.
TGGCAGTGAATTGATGGGTGAATTAATGCAAGTACTAGCTGACTGAACGTAACTAATCTCCTCATCTCGTGTTCTCCTCACACAACCGAATTTCCCCGTTCTCTCTCTCTCAGTCGCTATGATTTTGACGCGGGTGATTATTGGCAATAGTGGGATGTGCAAATGGATTTGCACGTAATGTAGGGTGAAGTATCGCCCGGATCAGATTAAGGACCGAACAATGAGATGCTAGTGATCCAAGAAATCCGTACAACCACAAGTATTGGGATGTGATAGCTTTAACCTATTAAGTTCCGTGAATTTAATTTTGCACATTGGAAGGTCGAAGTAGTACGAGCTCTCCTTTCAAGGTTTGCTCAACGGGGTGCCCTCACCGAGGTGTGGGGAGCCATACTTACGAATACAACGGTGTACGCTATGCTTTGGAAAGTTCCATTATTTCTATGCTCTGAGTTCTTCTATCATAGTATGGGATATAGATGTCGCTGGACTTGAACAAAGGTAGATAAGACTTATTAGTCTTGAAAAAGAAAATTATATCATAAAATACATAAAGATAAAGACTATTCTATAGAGGGAATCCTAGACACTGCTTTTCTCCCGTGAAGAAAGGAATTACATAGGAAAATAATTTGCATCAAACAAGGAAGCATCTGTCAGAAGACCAATAATTGAAGCTCTGCAGGAGGGAAATAGAGACAATAATAATTGATCCAGGCTTCGTGACTACTGGGTCTGCATATAAAAGGGGATGGCCTCTCCGCTCCGAAGACACACAAGACAGAGCATTGAATAAGAAGAAGAGAAAACTCTGCTGCCATCTCCATCCACATCATTTGTACTATAAGCTTAGGAGCTAGCAAGAAGCAAGAAACACACCTCTGCTTTGCTATTCCAATCTCCACTAAATAGCATAGTATCCGCTAGTACTAAGCTTTTAGGAAATTATTGTACGAAGGTTTGGAAGTATTAAAGTATTGTAAGGTAATTCCTCTTTATACTAGACAGTACGGGTTCCCGAAAGGAAAAACCATATATAAATTATTTTATGGAATGAAGTTGTTTTTCCTGTAAAAACTCAATCTTTTAATCTTGGTTATTCTAATTTTATGGTACAACTTTTATGTTATGGACCCTAAAGGAGAAAACTCTCATGTGGTTCTTGTTTAGCTAGGTGCTGTGATAAGAGATCCTAGAGCTTGGGTAAGTGTTCCCTTGAGGTGGAACTGTCTTGAGAGAAGATAAAATTTTTACGATAAGACTCTAATAAATATGATTTAAAGACTGACAAGACGGATTATCAACTTCATGGACAAAATAATAAGAAGTATGGTGAGTACTGAGTAGGATACTTAAAACCATTGACATCCAGTAAGGCAGATTATTGGTCTCGCTAACCGCTAAAGATCCTTGTTAAAATCTAAAATTGTTAGTAAGAATCACTTTAAAAGACCGTCAAAACATCAAGCATTATTCTATACTGTTTAATACTGTTTATTACTACGCAAAACAACAATCCTAGTGGTATTGATATCATTGTTTAACACTGTTTAGTATTGTTTGTTACTATTAAGTATATATATATACACATATGTATGTATGTATGTATGTATGTATGTATGTACGTGTGTGTGTGGAGCACCATAAGGCCTGGGCACCATGATTTCTAATGCGTGAATTCAAGCCAAATTCGAGTATATTTTTTGAAACTTTTAGTTTTAGGGTGTATGTCCGGATATAATAATTCAAATGAAACATATACATTTGAAAAAATATACTCGAATTCAAAGATTTGAACGAATTTGGATCACATACTTTGCTGATTTATTTATAAAATTAGTGCATACCTACAATCAAATTATCGTAAAAAAAAGAAACTCTAGATTGAATTTTAGTTCAAACTTGCTTGAACTAGTTAGTAAATTGGTTACACTCAATATTCTAAAAGTTTCAAAATATATATATATATATATATATATATATATATATATATATATATATAGGAAATATATCTTTTACTCAGAGTAATTACTCCCACCTGAAATACCACCTAAACAATTTAAAATACTCCTTTATCACTTTGGGTATACTCATACACTAATTATAAGATACTCAATGTGAGCCACATGAAAAATTGCAAGGAGTCCATGATTTTTAGCGTATTTTGCAAATATCTTCATATCAGCGTATAAAAAGGAGTATGTCTAAAAAATAGCATACCATCTCTGAAAAATGTACATACCACCAAGATAATCTTATATACTGTATACTACGTGTACATACCATCATGTCATACGAGATACCCCATACATTGTGAGATACGGATAGAGAGTAATTACTCAGGGGTAGAAAACTCCAGGAGTAATCTCCACTCAAATACCACATAAATGAATTTAAAATATTTATCACTTTGGGTACACATACATAATTATAAGATACTTATATGAGCATATATGAAAATTAATTAAATAAGAAAGAAAGAAAAAGGAAATAATGGGCTGTCGGTGAGATGAAATAACAATATATAATAGAATGGAAATGAAGCTGGGGCGAGTGCGTGCGTGATTGACGTACTATTCACATCATGGGTAGGATCATTCTGGATATCCTCCTAATGTGGTGGTAGCGTGTCCTGTCTCCCTGCGCGTGTCCAATTGTCCGTGGTTTCGTTCCCATTCCATGCTCCTCCACGCCGTGATTGCTTTGCCTGCGTTGTCATCCACTGAATGAAACCTACCACTGCACCGGACTGGACTTGTTGGGCTGCCAGGCCCAACCACCCATCTGGACCACCGAATTCCGTCCCTAAAATCTCTCAACGTTCGGGCCCGCCGGTCCATCTAGGGCGCTGAACCCGTCCGGCCGCCTTTTCTTTTGCTACCACCGTACTAGTAGTAGTTCGGACAACACCAATAATATTCAAAACACAAGTTTCAACACTAATTTTTATTATAATATATCTATAAAAATTCACTAATAATATTCTCATATATCAAATTTAAATATTTTAGAAAATATTGATAACCAAATTAAGTTTCAAAGTTTTTCCACGACGATATCTATTTATGGCCGGAAGGACGAGTACTAGCTAAGCAGCGGTGGCACTGCGGGAAGTCCGGCGGCGGTGGAGGCAGGACGGCGTCTGCCGTTGGCCCGTTGTCCACGTGGAGGACGGTTGCCAGGCCCAAGCGGAGGTGCGTGTCGATGTGGCAGTGCACCAACCACAGGCCGGGGTTGTTGGCCGTCAACCGGATCACCGCCCACCCGCCGCCCGGCACTGCCACGGTGTTCCGCTCCACAGGGTCCACCAGGTTCAGCCGCCTCTTGTCGTCGTAGTTCCCTGATCCCGTGGCCACCACGAACAAGTTGTGACCGTGGATGTGCATGGCGTGGCTCTCCGTTCCGATGATGGCCGTGTTCTGCAGCACCATCTCCACCGTCGCGTTGTACCTCACCTTCCTCACGCTCGTCCTCTTGGTCGTCCGCAGCAGCGCCGCCAGCCGCGCCTCCGTGTTCACCGACACGTTCGTGAAGTCGAACGCCACCGGCGGCCTGTTGGGGATCCCCTCGTCGCCGATCGTCGCCGCGTCGGAGGACAGGGCAGACTGGAGCAACGACTGCCCCGTCGGGAACAGGAACGACACGTTGTTCATGCTCGCCGCTAGCGACGTCTTGTTGCACAGCGCCTGGCTCGGCAGGCAGTCAGCGAAGCCCAGCCCCACCGTGACGAACAGGCGCTCGTCCACGTGCAGCGGCACGCCCGGGTGGCCCGGCCGCACGAGGCCCCTCAGGGCGTCGAAGAAACGGTTCCCCGTCGCGGTGTCGTTGGACGCGGGCAGCGCCGGCAGCACCGGAGGTGCTGCCGAGCTGGACGACTCCTTCGAATACTCGAGGATGGCCGTGGCGATGCCGTCGACGAATATGGGCGCCGGAGGGTCGGCAGTCTCGAGGACGCGCGCGGCCATGTAGTAGCGTTTCGGCGGCGCGTCGGCCAGCAGGAGCGCGTCCACGGTCTGGCCCGGTGCGATGGCGATGACGTCAGTGTTGTAGGGCTTGGTGTAGCTGGCGTCGACGGCGACGACGGTGAAATAGTGGGCGGCTATTTTGAAGAAGAACTGGTTGTTGATGGCGGCGTTGATGATACGTAGGAGGTAGGCCTTGCCGCGCTCCACCTTGAGCTTATAGCTCGTGAACACTCCTCCTTCAGCTGCCGTGTGATGCATGGTAGAATTGGAGGAGCAGTTGAAGAGGGCGCCGATGTGGCCGTTGATGGTGAGCGCGTCGGCCGGCCGGGTGGGGCCGCCAGTGGAGAAGGCCTGCTGGTCGACGGCGATGGCGTCGACGTACCACCACTCGCCGAGGATGATGGGCACCTCCCTGTCTGCTGCAGGTTTGGGGAAGAAGGGGTAGCCGGCCGGTGCGCGCGGGCGGATGATGAGGGCGCCGTGGACGGATTCGCGGAGGAAGGAGAGGTGTGCGTGCCACCAGAGGGTGCCCTCCTGGCCGACGACGTTGAAGCGGTAGGTGTAGCTGGCGCCGGGCGGGATGGGGCACTGCGTGATCATGGTGGCGCCGTCGGCCCAGCAGCTGCGGCGCTGGAAGACGCCGTGCCAGTGGATGGACATGTTGTAGGGGGACCGGTTCACGGCGTGCACCACCACGGTGTCGCCCTCCCGAGTCTCGATCGTCGGGCCGGGGGTCTGGCCGTTGACCGCGGCCACCGTCCTCGTCGTGCAACCCCGGCCGATCGTCAGGTTGCTGATCTGCGTACTTACATGCATGTTTCAAGAGAAGAGGAGAAGAGAAGAGATGGATCGATGCGTAGCAAGCGTAGCCTAGCTAGCGTACGTACGATGAAAGTGTGCTCGACCGTTGCAGCATCGGCGACGAGCAGCAGCGCCGCTAGAAACAAGCTGCAGGAGAGGCGGACCTGCAGGGCTCCTCCTGCCGCAGCCATTGCCATTGCCGTTGCTGGCACTGCTAAGCCGGCCGCGGGTTGCATGTATATATATATACTGAGATAGATAGTACCAACCGCCCCGGGCTGCCGCCGCATGCGTGCTCTTCTAAGTTGCAACCTCCCGGCCGGCCTTTCGATCGTCTCCATTTCCATGACATGCCGTCTACCTAGCTCTATCCATCAAATAATCATCATATACCTCTCTCTATAATTTACAAGACAAAAAAAAAAAACAACTACTAGTTTCACTGTAAGTGAGGTTTCCACAGCTACACGTACGTGGCAGCATCACTATCGCCACCGTCCAAATGCTCGAAGATTTGCACTAGCGCTCCTCTCACTGTCTCTCATTCCTCTACCTCCCTTGCTCCGGCTCCGAGTTGCGCCCAAGCAGCGGCGTGGTCGTGGGTGGTAGCTCGGCACTGTAGCTTGCGTCGGGCCAAGAGCCAGGCATGATAGATGGCATGGCACAAAGGCAGCGAGAGAGATCGAGACAGATGGACGAGAGAGAGCGGGCAACGGGTGAGAGAGAGATAGACACAAAGATTGAGAGAAGCGGGCGAGAGAGAGGAAGAGAGCCGAGAGAGGAAGAAACGAGAGAGAGAGAGAGATGGGCATAAAACACATAAAGGGAGAACTACTCCAGTACATTGGGTGGAGGAGAAGGGTTGCTACATCGTTTTGTCCTCTCGTCGCAATAGCGCAAATAGGTCTGGCCTAGGCTGGCATGGCATGAAGTAGGTATAAAGCGCAAAAAGATCGTGCCTGAGCTCACCGAAGACGAGTAAGGCCAGCACGGCACGAAGCACGACGGACCCTCAGTACAGCATGACGCCCACCTCTATGTAGGGAGAGAGAGGGGAAGGCGTACGAATCTCATAATACTTTCAATGTTGTAGATAATAGCTGCAGCCAGATGACATTTTTGTTATACCGTACATGTGGAAATAATAGATCTTCCACACGAAAACTACTGTGGAGAGAATATATGAGTATTGTATTGAGTTCCTCAAGCCTAGGATGGACGTGGAATAGAAATAGGCTACAATTATTTTTTTAATCGCGCAAACCAGATCTTAAACTAGCTCTGATGTTATATTGAGTTGCATGCGTCCATTGCTCGAAAATCAGGAGTAGAATAACGACACTGAGGCTGATATATTAACCATTATTCTTTTTCCTACAAATCAGAGGTAACTGACCAAATACTGTATAGAAGCACTGGCGTGCCCGTGATTGCAAGAAATATTAATGCTGGCTGCTTTGGCCCTCAACGTCTAAGCTTAATTGATGGTTTTGGTTTGGGGAATGCGTACGCCAACATTATTATTAATAATGCAATTGTTTCCTTGCAAGCGAATGAGGGGAAAGGGTGCGCTGATGATCAACCATTACATTTTATATATAGGGGCCGGGCATCTATATCACAGTCAACAGAAAATTAGTTGAGAAAACAAATGGCATTTTTTTCCTCCGTTGGATCAAAACCTATCTACCATTCTAGCTATTGCCATCGCCTCCCTTCTTCCTCTCTAGCGAGATCTCATTGTCGCCGCTCCCCCCATCTCCACCTCGTACCGACCTTACCCACTATGCCCTCCTCCCCCATGTCCGGCGGCACCATCGCTGCCCACCACCGGTCCACTTCTGCCTCTACCTCCCTCTAAGCCCGGGGTATACCATGAACCCGAATCCCTAACGAGTGAACCCTAACCTAATCCACTGGCCTCTGCCACTATTATCATCGAGCGCTGGAGAGGAAAAAGACGGTCTTGCCTGAGTACGAATATCCACACCGATCCGAAGGTGAGAAAATCGGCTGTGATTTTGTAAAATCACAGACGCCTGCGAAATAGCAAATTCGTTCATATCCACTAGCTAGCATATGTTGGCACACGTATTTCCCAAACCAAAACTATGTATGTATTACTAGTACGTACGTAGAAGTAAATACCCGTCGTCCGTCACAACCAAGCTCGATTAGGCGGCGAGGTGGAGTGTGACACTAACTAACTTAGGTAAGTTCGGCCGAGCGTGGAGACAGATCAGCCCAAGGCCGATGCCAACGACATACGGGAGATTGAGCCACTGACACTTTTTAAAATTCATGATTCACTTTATGCCATCCTAACCCACTGTCATAGATCGACTTAGATAGACCCATATGTTATAGACACATCATTTAAAACCAACGAATTGAGTGACACTGGATTAATTTTTCCAACGACATACATTGACTTGACGTACGTGCAGCTGGGGTTTTATTGTCTTTTTTTATCCACGTACAGCAAACCACATCCATTCATCTAAAATTCATGTATTAGGCAAGGCTAGGTTGTTCAGATGTAGTAGGTGCCTACCGGAACTAATGATAATTAATGTTTTGACCACAGGCTCTTTATATTAAAGGATGTGTACATACATACTCCCTCCATTCCAAAATATAAGGCACGCACGTATTTGAAGATTCAAACTTTGAAATCTTTGACCAATGATTTGTCTAACTATATAAAAATTTTGTGATATAAAAGTGATACCATTGAATTCATATTTAAAAGTACTTTGTAATGATAGTGATTTTGTTTGTATAAATGATATTGGATAAGAGAAATCAAAGGTCAAAGTATAGTTTAGGAGACCATGCCAAGTCAAACCACGTCTTATATTTTGGAATGGAGGGAGTAGCATGGAAAATATTTGGTGCAACCAGCACTCAGCGAAAAAAGAGAGACCAATTTGCATCTAAAGTGAAGCAACATTAAGGAACGACAGATGAGTAGCTTCTATACGCACGTTTTCGATCATGGTAATATTGACCTAGAGGAAGCTCTCATGGTTGGTTCTTCGGTTTTTTGGGGTTGTCTAGTCAAGGGGAATATTTAGTATATATGCTATGTTACCCTTGATTGCAAGAAAGAATCATATTTGATTTCACTATCAAAAAGAGAATCAGGGATAGCATATATACACGGTCGCACACGTCACGCACATACAAAAATAAATAAATAGGACGGCATCTATGTGAATCAATATCATTGGGCGGGATAATTCATACTAAACCATTCTATTCGTTGGCACTTCAGAAAATACCACTCGTCGTTATCTTGATGACACATAGGTCATAGGATCACATGTCATTGAGACAACAAGCATTTTTTAAATTGACAATCTTGGAGTGGTATAGGATAAATTAGGGCATATACAATTGTCAGGGATTGGTTATTGCCCGTAAAACGACCATTGGAGCCCGGCCGGCGTCGACCATACTCGTGCTCGGGCGTCGTACCCTACGTGGTGTCCCCCACGCATTCCGACCTTCGTCAAGCACCCCTCCCCCGAGCATGCTTTCTCGGAGGTCCTCAACCTAGCCGACTCGGTCCACCGAAGGTGCCTCGAAGGTCACCCAAAAGCCGGGCACGGTCCACGAAGAAGACGTGGCATTAAAGACAACCGCCCGTGGTGCAGCGCAAACCACGCCCGCCCATTGTACCCGTCGCATGGTGCGGCGGGTGGCACAACGATCCCCGCGACGTCGAGCGATGAATCGCCCCTGTAATAAGCGCCTTATGCGCTGTAATCCTCTATAAATACCCCCTCCCGCTAAGAGTTCGGGGTTCGCATGCACCTACTTTCCACACTTATACTCAGATCATACCCCATTGTAACCACCTTCATACATCAGTGCAATCACTGGATGTAGGGCTATTATCTCCCCCGCGAGAGGCTCGAACCAGATAAAAAAACGCCCCCCTTGTGCCCTGTGATTGTCTTGCTTGCCTCGCTCCGTAGCTCAGTAAGACTTCGGACGATATACCCCTCGCGGAAAAGGGGCCTTAGGTTGATCCCTCATTCAACAAGTAAGCTCGGCAGGGGACCGGTTCCCGAATCGTCGACAGCTGGCGCCGTCCGTGGGGATCGACTGAAGTCCTTTCGCGAGGAATCCCTGAGGATGCCGAACTCACAAGACAACCAAGACCTCTGCGTCTTCGACGACGTGGAGGACGGCGATGAGTACTACGCCAGCGATGGCATGGGTGGTGCGGCCGATCCCGAAGGCCACACCGAAATCGGGAGTCTTTCCTTGGTGGCTGCGGCGCGAGAGCGTTTCCTCCGCTCGCGGCCGGATACCCTCGTTCGCGAGGAAGAATCTGGCGACCTCCGTGACGATCGGGGCGCTCCCGACCGTCTCGAGTTTAGCCAGGGGACCGCGTCATACAACACCACTTCGACGTCGCCGCGCGATCACGGTGCTCCCGCAAGCGTCGCATGACGGGAAGGAAGACGATCAAGAAAGCGGCGGTCCCGGCAATCTCTCCGTCACCGCACAATGTCGGGGGGCGACCGAAGTTGTCCTGGCGGAACCCGTGATCGCCCACCGCCAACCTAAGCGGGCGACGCGGGTCAGCGAGGTTCGCGAATCTCGCGAATACCACTCCCCGGAGTACGTGCGCAACCGCCTCCCAAGGTCGCCTCCCGTCGCTCCTCAGAGCGCCGAGCGCCTTCGCACCATGGCGACGGTCGTGCGCGGCCTCCAGAACTTTGCCAACCAAGCGGACCTGGCGGCCATGGGGGCCCTCGTGGCTGAGAACCTGGAAAAGCTCGCCGCTGACATCGGGCTCCTAGGACCATCTGGCGCTCAGGGGCCCCGGAGTGTTTCCCGGGACCACAAGTGCCATTCCCCGGCGGGTGCTTCCCGAAGTCCTGCTCGGGAGGATCGGGGGAAGCAGCACCAGCCCCGCGAGGACGTTCGGAGCATTTCCCGGACGGCCTCGCGGGCATACCTCATCCGTCCACGAGCGCTCCGTGTGCTCCACCTCGAACCCGCCATCGTCGCGCCGGCGTGATGGTGTGTTCTTTCGCCTCAAGTTGTGCGCAAAAGATCGCCTGGGCCACGGCCACCACGATCGCCATGCCCGGCGGGGTCGCCATGACGGCCCGGCGTTCGGATGCCGAGCTTTTTCGGCGTCCCTCTGTGATGTCAAATGGCCGAGCAAGTTCAAGCCCGGCCACATCGAAGCGTTCACGGGACCCGAACCCGGCGAGTTCATCTCGATCTACTCCACTGCCATCCAGGCGGTCGGCGGGGATGAGGGGGTCATGGCTAACTACCTCCCCACGGTCCTCGACGGTTCCGCCAGGACGTGGCTTTTCAACCAAAAGGAGGGATCAATCCGCTCATGGAGGCAGCTCTGAAGCCCTCGGGCAAATTTTCGAGTTGTTACACTCGCCGCAACGCAGCGCGACCTCGGCGTTTGATCGAGACGGACAAAGAGGCAGCCGCGACTTCCGTCGAAGGTTCATTAATGTAAGGAACTCCATCTCGAGCATCTCGGATGAGGCGGTCGTCCGGGCCTTCAAGTTTGGGGTCCGCAATGTCCGTTTTACACAAGACCTGGAGATCCACCCCGACAGCCGGCCAACGAGTTATTCAGTATGGCCGGCCGCTTCTGTAACGCCGACGAGGCCGTGCAATGGAAGAAAGCGCTCGACGAGGGAAGCTACCGACCGGCTCGAGGGCCCTCGAGCAAAAGGCCCTCGGGCTCCACGGAGAAGAAGTTCAAAAGAAGAAGAAGTCGCCCGGATGTGGTCATGCCGTCGGCGCCGCCCGCCTCGTGATCCGCCATTTCGAAGCTGGGTGGTCGGGTCGGCCGCGCTCACGGCGCCAAGACCAAGATAACAACGACCAAGATCACGGCGATCAGGATCACGATCACCCGGGTCGCGGCGGCCAGGATCGCGGTGAAAGAGGCGCCCTGCGCGTCGCTATCGCCGCTCCACCAAGTGGCCGGCCACGACCTCCGCAATTGCAGGACCTGGGCGTACCGCCTGGAGAAATTCTACAAGGGCGAGGGCCCCATGCCGACTCTCCCGGGCAAGGGAGAGAGCAGCAAAGGCAAGGGTCCCACAGATGACGACGACGACATGGACTACCAGGAGCCCCAAAACCACATAGCCGTCATATTCGGGGGCTCCTCGGCTTACAAATCTCGCAGGGACCTGAAGGAGGCGACGCGAGAGGTTGGCCACATTGCTCAGGGCAAGCCACCCGTACAACAGCTCAAGTGGTCCGAGCTGCCCCTCACTTTCTCCAAGGACGATTGTCCCCTTGGAATGTCATGAGCCCGACCATCAACAATGCCAAGGTCGGCCGGGTTCTCATCGACAGTGGGAGCTCCTTGGACCTCATATCCGCTACGGTCCTGGACGAGATGCAGGTCCCTCGTTCCAAGATCAAGAGCATAGCCGTCCCCTTCTACGGGATTATCCCCGGCACCTCGATCAAGCCTCTTGGCCAGATCGTGTTGCCCGTGATGTTCGGGGGCCTTGCGAACTTCCGGACCGAGCTGGTCAACTTCGAGGTCGTCGACTTCAAGTCGGCCTACAACGCCATTCTGGGTAGGCCGTCCCTCTCCAAGTTCATGGCCGCCACGCATCACGCCTATCAGTGCCTAAAGGTCCCGGGACCGAATGGCGCTATCACTATCAAGGGCGACCACAGGGCAGCCCTGAACTACGACGAAAAGTCTCTCGACATGGTCGGGCAGCTGCCTCAGCGTGGCCCCGACCAAGCGCCGACGCCCTCCCGGCCAAAAGTTACCCTCCAGCCCGGAGGAGAAACCAAGGCGGTCCCTCTAAGCGAGGCTGACCCGACCAAGGTGTTCCATCTGGGATCTTCCCTAGATCCCAAATAGGAATTCGAGCTCGTCACTTTCCTCCAGAGGAACGCGGACGTGTTCGCTTGGGAACCGTCCGATATGCCCGAAGTCCCAAGGGAAGTGATCGAGCACAGGCTAGCTGTTCGGCCTGACAAAAGACCTGTGCGCCAGAAGCTCAGGCGATTTTCCCCGGAAAAGCAAGCAATTATCCGGGAAGAACTCGATAAGCTCCTTAAGGCTGGCTTCATGAGAGAAGTCGAGCACTCGCAGTGGCTGGCAAACCCAGTCATTGTCAAGAAGAAAGGTGGCAAGTGGCGCATGTGTGTCGACCACACCGGCCTAAACGCCGCCTGTCCGAAGGACAACTTTCCCCTGCTACGCATTGATCAGCTGGTCGACGCGACGGCAGAGTCCCAGGTGATGAGCTTCCTGGACGCCTACTCGGGCTACCACCAGATTAGCTTGTTCCCCGGGGACGAAGAGAAGACCTCCTTCATCACGCCATTGATGCGTTACGCTACGACCATGTCGTCCGTCTCTGGCAACGCGCGCGACCTTCCGGCGCGATGCGAAGACCTTCGGGACGAGATAGGTCGAAACACGAAGTTTATGTGGATGATATCGTAGTTAAGAGTAAGCTCGCCTCAGGTCACGTGTGCGACCTTGAGGAAACCTTTTGTAATCTCAATAGACATCGAATAAAGCTTAACCCTGAAAAATGTGTCTTCGGCGTGAGAGCGGGCAAGGTACTCGGGTACACCTTATCGGGCCGCAGGGTATCGGCGCCAACCCGGAGAAAATCGAAGCCATCGAAAGGATGCGCCCCCCGAGCTCCGTCAAGGAGGTGCAGACCCTGACCGGACGGATGGCGTACGAGTCGCTTCATTTCGGTCGGCGACGCGGTCGCTTTTTTCAAAGCGCCCGCAGCACGAGGGCTTCGTGCTCGACGAAGAGGTGACGCGCCTTCGAGGAGCTAAAGCGATACTGTCGGCCCGATCTTGCCACGCCTAGATCGGGAGCCGCTTCTTTACTCGCAGCGACACCCGGCCGTAAGCGCTGATCGTGGTAGAGCGAGAAGGACGCGGCGTCCGGTGTACTACGTCAGCGAAGTCTTGCATGGACCGAAGGAGCGTTACCCCGAGGTCCAGAAGCTCTTATACTCGCTGCTCGTAGCCTCGAGGAAGCTGCGCCACTACTTCCAAGCCTATAAGGTCGTTGTCCCAACCAACTTTCCACTTAGAGAGATCCTAAGGAATCAGGACGCCAGCGGCCGGATAGCGAAGTGGGCCATGGAACTCGCAGAGTTCGATGTCCACTTCTCTGCCCGCACAACAATCAAGTCCCAGATCTTAGCGGACTTCGTGGCGGAATGGGCGAACCCTTGACCGCCACAAAGACCCACGAATCTGGGGCGGTCGGCCGACCATGTATTGACGGTCCCGAGCTTTGAACGCTCGGGTGGCATCATCTTGATATCCTCGGGGGCGTCTCAATCGTTATCCAATTACACCGCCACAACCAACAACGGCGGAGTATGAAGGCCTCTTGGCAAGACACTGGCGTGCAAGGCGCTCGAGTCCGGCGACTAACCGTGAAGGGCGATTAAGTAGCTAGTCGTCAACCAAGTCAACAAGGAGTATCAGTGTTCCGATCACTTAATGGCGCTTTACTTGATTGAGGTGAGGAAGATGGAGCGGTACTTTAGAAATTTTGAAGTACTCTACATCCCTAGGAAGGACAATTCACGCCGACTACCTTTCCAAGGTCAATTCTCGAGATGTCCGCCCCTCGAGGCGCTCGTCGGCTGTCTGCACAAGCCCTCCATTCCTCTCAGAGGAGGCAACCCCCAGATGATGCCCGCCGGGCGCGCTAGCAGAGCATCTGCGCAAGCCCTCCATTCCCTCTGTAGAGGAGGCACAAGAGACGTGCGATAACGTCTCCTTCCTCGAGCAAGGTGCAAATTGGATGACGCCATTCATTCAGTATCTTGCCCATGGGACACTGTCCGAGGAAGAAGCCGAGCGTTCCCGGCTTAAAAGGCGGTCCTCTGCCTACAAACTGGTAGAGGGCGCCTTATATCGCAAAGGAGCACTTGGAGTCCTCTCCAAGTGTATATCTCGAAAAGAGGGCAATTTCCTTCTCCAAGATATCCATGAGAGCATGTGCGGAGCCCACTCGTCCTTTCGGACGCTCGTGAGCAAGGCATTCCGTTTGGGATACTACTGGCCAACAGCTTTGGCCGACGCTCGGGCACTTGTGGCGACTTGCCGGGCGTGCCAGTTCCACGCCCGCAAGGCCCACCAGCCAGCGTACGCGCTACAGACCATCCCACTCTCATGGCCATTCTCGACCTAGGGGGCTGACATTCTCGGGCCTTTCCCCCATGGTCGAAAGGGTTGCAAGTACCTGCTCGTGGCCATCGACACTTTCTCTAAGTGGATCGAGGCCGAGCCTGTATCAACCATTTCGGCTCAAGCAGCCAAGAGATTTTTTTGCAGCAACATGGTGACGCGCTTCGGGATCCCCAATCGTCTCATCACGGACAATGGCACTCAGTTCACCAGCGAACTGTTCCAAGCCTACTGCGAGGACATCGGAACAAAAGTCTGCTTCGCCTCTGTAGCTCATCCACAGAGCAACGGAGCAGCCGAGCGAGCAAATGGCCAAATCCTTCAAGGGATTAAGAAAATGGTCTTCAAAGACCTTACCCGGCACGGCGGGTCTTGGGTGGACGAGCTCCCTTCCGTCCTCTGGTCTGTGCGCACCACAGCGAGCCGAGCTACGGGCGAGACGCCCTTCCAGCTCGTCTATGGTGCGGAGGTTGTCCTGCCCGCCGAAATCGTGCTCGGGTCCCCGAGGATTCACCTGGCCGAAAGTATTCACCAAGGTCGCGAGCGTCGCTTCAACCTCGACCTCGCCGAAGAGGCGCGCCTTGGGGCACTGCTCCGGTCCGCCGTCTACCAACAATCTCTTCGCAGACATGCGGCCAAGTCAATCCGGCCCCGAGCCCTGCAAGTTGGGGATCTCGTCCTACGGCGCATCCAGGATACATCCAAGGCCAACAAGCTTTCCCCCAGGTGGAAAGGTCCTTTCACGGTCGTCTCGATAGCACGCCCGGAGGCTGCCCGTCTGGCAAGGGAAGATGGTCGTGTGCTCGCGAGCTCGTGGAACATCGACCAGCTGCGCAAGTTCTTTGTCTAAACTCATGCTCTATTTTGCATCTTATACATATATCTGCGCTTTTCGTTTCTTTTTTAAGAAAGTGGCACTTTAAATCGCTCTTATGTGAATGTCATTTCCCCAAGATCTTTGTGAAAATGTATATATAAGGTCACTGCCTTTTGGTAAGCTGGCTCAGTCTCGCGCAAGGGCACACTTTTTCTTTTCTTTCACGATCTTGGTAACGAGACAGGTGCGTCGGGCGCGGTTAGTTTTCACGATCCAAAAGCTCAGGCCGGCGCGCGCGTCCTCAACAAGGTGCCACGACCAACACCCCGCCAATAATGGTACATATCAGCTGTCTATAAGACTATATCACGTAGAATTTTAGATGATGTGGATGAGAGAGAAAACTGTTTCTACTATTTAATAGATGATCTTATAGACAGTTTTTTATTTTATGTACCATTGTACAGACAATTTGTTAATTGGATGAGAGTTCATTACAGATAGCTATATAGACGATCTATTGTATGAGTTATTTTTAGTGTTGTCTATAGATGATATAGAAATATATTACAGACAGCTGCCGTCTATGCCACTATACATACCCTTGTCCCATATCAGGTAGTCGTCACGCCGCGGAGTGTAACAGCCAACAACCGCTTCGCTCGAACGCCTGGGCTCGGTGTGGCACACGCTGGAGCAATTGGGCAGAGGACGCTGCCTTGTCGCACTTGTTTAGGACAACTAGGACAGTTTTCGCGGCGTGACACGCCGCGTGCGTTGTTTTTCTCGCAGAAACAATTTTGTTTTTTTTTCGGCGACGTTTTTTCTTAAAATTGTCGAGAAAACGCGTGAAACGGTTGAAAAGATTGTGCTAAATCGAAAGGTTATTTTCGTGAAAAATAGCTGAAATGATCCAAACGTAATTACGTTTTTTTTATATTTATTTAGGGCCTTTCCACGAAGATCCGTGATTTTTCTGAACTAAAAGGTCCTTTTCGTTAAAAACCATAGAAAGAACCTATACATAATTATGTATTTTTTGGTATTTATTTAGGGTCATTCCACGAAAGATCTGCATTTTTTCTGAACCAGAATGCCCTTTTCATAAAAAACCGTGAGAAAGACCTACACGTAATTACGTATTTTTAAAGAGACCTATACGTGAAAAAAATACGAGCCGGCCAGCCAAACCGGCTCCCACGCGGCTCGGCTCGCGCGACGCGTGGGAGGCCTCCAGGCGAGGAAGTCTGCAAGGTTTAGGGATGTTATAATAAATATGTGAAACGGTCAACCCCAATTCTTCAGTACAAAAAACAGCAATCAATCAAGAGAGAAGACGACTAAATCAAATACCTTGTAGAGTATCAGTTGGAATATCTATTGATATGTAGTCAACCTTTGTCTGCTGTATTGTTAGAAATGTAACATAGCTAAATGATGATGAGTATTCATGTTTACCTTCATACCTGTAAAGACAATAGCAAAATTGTACTACTCAGTACAGTACAACACATGTATTATTGAACGGTGAATGCAGATGTTCGAATGTCAAATTGTTGATCTAGTATGCACCAAAGGCTGAATAGAATGGCTGAAATAGATTGCAGCACCTGAGAATAGTTTTAATTTGTAGGCACTTTTTTTTTTGGCATTATCACTACCACTTTGACGTTAAAGTTTACAATGGTCCATGTAAACCAAAACAAGTTTGCACCATCTATATGTATTACTTGTTAGAAGTTAAGCTAGAATAAAGACCACATAAGAGCACTAACAAATTGTCAGTCAATGTTGTTGTTGTTATTTTAGGTGCATAGTTACTACATTTTTTTTCTAGTTATTTGTCAACACTTTCTGAATACTGATATTGGGTGCTTTGTTGGTAGCAGTTAGCAGCAGTAAATCGCCAGCAAAAATGCACCTTGTTCAGTCCAATAATGTTGTGAAGCCCGCACTTTACTCCTGACTTGAACATCTGAAAATAATAAGGGAGACGAGTACACGATGGTAAGATAGTGTGCTCTAGGATTAGCATCAATTTTACAGGGCATGCTAATCCTTGTTGAATTGATACCGATTAGAGTTTCAGAACCACAAAGTCAATTTGTTCTGAAAGCGAAAATTTTGGTCCCACTACAAGCGGATTATAAGCGAGGTAGGCCCATCTTTAAACGTCAAATGGCTAATCTTCTTGAACAACTCATATAAGGCCTCCACTTCACTTACAGAATCTGGATGCAAGAATTAACAACAGTTGAACGACAAGAAAACGTAATGCGTCATGCACTGGAAAAATGACCACAGAAAAGAACCTATATTTTCTCACGGAGCATTCAGTATGTTCTTACATGTAGTCTCTTTGGCCAGAATATCAGGATCCTCATGCCCTGGAGCTTGTTTGAACTGCTTTGATGATGCGCAGAACCAACTGCCAAGACTAACAACCTCAGCTCTTCTTGTAATTAACAACCGACTTACCGCAGAAAGTGATGAAAAGCACCTAATCGAAAGGAGAAAGACATTGGTATCAACACAACACCAAATAGAACTTCACAAGGGAAAACTGCAGTAAAAACAACCCAAGAAACACATGCAGGTAAGAATAAGGAAATCGTCGCAGAAGCTCACCTAGGAAACAACACAGAAGGTTCGTCCTCAAATCGATCACAAGCACCATCCCCAAACAAATCATTTCTTCTTGCAGCAGGAAGCGATGGCTACGCAGGAGCTCGACAGAGAACCGTTGCCGGCGTTGTGGGCGAAGAAGCAACGTAGCCGCTGGATCTGGTCCCTGCTCCCCTTCTCCCTCCGGCTCCATCCACAAACCACGAATCTGACAGATCGCGCCGAGAAGGCCACGAGGGAGGCCGCACGTCGCCAACCAGGCGGACGGGCGGAGCAGAGCGGGGCACGCCGATCATTCTAGTGCACACACCCAAACGGGAGAGGGTTGGTTGTATACTTGTACAGTGTACGTACTAGAACGGCCTGCGCGCTTCGTCATGCGTGAAAAACTGTCATGAGCAGCATAGAAGCCAAATGGTCTTTCAAGTATGAGAATTTATATCCTGATCAAAAAAAAAGTATGAGAATTTATATGATACGGAAGCCAATGATGCATAGGGTGCAGTCAGCTCAGATTCGGTTGTCCGATATTGCTCTTTTTTATCATAACTTATATTCTTTTTTTCTCAGATTCGAAGTTGGATATAGATGGTGCCAAATACGAATACAGTATGGATAATATCAGTCACGGATTCAAAGCAAATACAAAGCGAAATCAATATGGTGCCGAATATTTTTTGTTGGATATCGTGTGAAAACAGATACCGCATATGGCAAACATATAACAATGATTAACCAACCATATGAGTTCATCACGCAACAAGATTATCGCAATTTAATGAGTCATTTTATCATTCAATTTCAATGGTACACATATGAAAAGTTAGAGGGCGACAGCGGGAGGGGCAGCAAGAGCGGCAGGCAGCAGTCGGAAAGGCTGAGGGCGACGGCGGGAGGTGCTGAGGGCGGCAACGAGAGAGGCCTAGGGTGCTGGTGGGAGGGACGGAGGGTGATGGTGGGAGGTGCGGAGGGCGTCGGCGACGTGTGATGCCGAATGGATGGGGGAGGACCGAGGAGGAGCGAAGGTCAGGCCTGTGCCTTATGCCTTCTGCTGTGGACATTTCGTTGCTTGGCTGTTCGCTATTGACTTGGGTCGGCCTTATCCGATTTTCGGATATCCGAATTATATTTTTGGAAATATCCAAAAATCATCTTGGAATATCCCAGAGCCAATGGATAGTGATATCCCAAATCAGAAACAAAATATCTAAATTCGAATCCAACAACTATCCGATATGACTATCTGAATTTGAGTTGAAATCATCCAGTCGATTGGTTGAAAATTATCCGAACCGATTGCACCCTAATACATATGATACCACGCAAGCAAGTAGTAATGCCTTGTTTAGATGGGAACAAGGCATATACCATCGAATTTCAGTTGAATTTGACATAGCCACATGCAGCTCGAATGAAGCATGTACCATCGCTGTTCACCGAAACATGTGAATTCATACGGTAGGGAAATAGCGCACGGACATCGATTTTGTTCGCAGCCCATTGTTTGTAAGACATGCAGTTTCAACAATATCCTAGGACATGCATTCCATTACAATGTGTTTCTTTCGATGTGCTTCGCGGCGCCCTATGGAAAAACAGAGAAAACATCTAATCGCATGTAAAGAAAAAATTGTGCCAGGAAGAATTCAGACAATGTGGTCAAAAGGGCAAAGGGTCGTGCATAAATCAAATATTCTGTTACATCAGAGACACCCCATCGCACAGAAAAATCAATCTGATCTATTGCAACTCACAATAGTACATTGGTGTTGAATGACAATCAACACCCATAGAAAGTAATCTCATGTAGGAGGAAAGCTCACCATCTCCCGAAGGGGAGGTCTCATGCTCACTCCCCGTAAGAGAAGAGGGTCATGGCTTTTCTTACCGGATCTCGATTGCCACTCCCCGTGGGCCGCACCACGACGACGTTGGGGACCGCGAGCAACGAAATAACGACGAGTGGAGGGAGAGGAGCGAAATAAGGAGAATAAGGGTACGTTTGTTTTAGTTTCGGATTCTCTAAAAGCTGATTCTGGATTGTAGTTGTAGAGAAGCTGATTCTTTAAAAGCTGAAATCCAAAAGCATATATGAAGTGGATTATGAATTCTAGTGTATATGGGTAGGCTGGATTGTGAGAATCGGATTCTAAAATCAAACTGTTTGTATCTGATTCTGCTTTTGGGACTAAAATCTAGAAACAAAAGTTAAAACAAAAAGGTCCTAAGGAGGTTGCGGCACTTCCAATGAAGAATGTAAGGTAGGCCGAAAGTAGGAAGTCCAGCCCAGCCCAGCCCATTGGGATTGTTTCGCCTTCATCGCCTCAGCTTTCCTACCCTTTCCTTCTTTCTTGTCGCACGCACCAACCAACCAACGAACCAATCCGCAGTTAATTCTTGGAGAGATTCGGAGGAGATCGGCCGGGAGGGAGAGATGCTGGGCAAAGGAGAGACGGCGGCGGCGGCCCAGCAGCGGCAGCATAATGAGCCTGAGGACGGCGAGACGGCCGGCGTGGTGAAGCTTGTCAGCGCCGAGGGTTTCGAGTTCGTCGTCGACAAGAAGGCCGCCATGGTCTCCAACACCCTCAGGAACATGCTCACCTCACCCGGTTAGTATCGTCTCCCATTCGATTCGATTCGATTCCTCATCTCGTTCTCTTCTGATTCATCCATCTATCCATTGCTAAACTAACTAACTAATCAATCAAATTTAATCTTTTTTTTTAAAAAAAAAATCAAGGCGGCTTCTCCGAGACGCGCGAGGGCGAGGTGAGGTTCCCGGAGATCAGCACCCCCATCCTGGAGAAGATCTGCCAGTACTTCTACTGGTCGCTCCACTACTCCAGGTACCCTCCCTATTCTCTTTCCCCCATTACCGCCCTCTCTCGTGAGATAATAGATTCGGATTACCACTAGCTGAATCGCTTATTTCTCATTGCCCTGATCATCATTCCGGGTCCCCTAGCAACTGTTGGTATCCTGAACTACCAATTAAGGAATCAGCCCTAATTCTAACCAACCTAACGAGCCAATTTAGCTGCCTCCGTACCGCGTCCTAATCATCCTACTGATTTTTTTTTTAATCAAACGTTCTATGACTCTTCGGAATTGGATGGTTTTCTTAACCAAGCTACGACCCGCCACTTAGCTAATTACTAGTATATACTCTATTAATTCTGCACGCACTGCCTTTCCATATTTTCTTAAAAGCCTGTTAGCCTACTGCCGAAGTATCCAGAATTAATTATGTCAGGCTTGCTGAAAGCCTAGAGCTTTTTCTTTTCCTTTTCTTGCAGGTGCTTCCGATTTCTTGATTATGGCGAACAAAACAAAGTAAATGTAATAGTTCATCCTAGTGGAAAAGAGGAAACCTCATCACGTAATGCCTATGTTTCTCAAGTTCGAGAATACCATCCTCCATGTGATTCACCATGATATTTGGAGCACAATCTATCAAAACGATTTAAATAAAAGGCATTCCCATTTATTCCCACATGCTCCCCCCCTCCTATGGTACATGGAACTTGTTTGATGATTTCGAAATCATGAAGCATGAGAATTTTGTCTCCTAATTACAATACTAAATCTGCACTCAGTACATCATTTCCAGCTTGGCGTTAGCGCACATGGTGCTCTGTGGAACTCCGGCTACAAGTGTTTAACATTCACTATAGATAGCTTAGTATAAAGTATGCACAGGCACTGAACTTAATTGCGTTAATTCTGTGTTTCCTCTGTTGTGCAATTTCTTTTGCCTTACTTTCTTCATCTTTTCTCATTCCCATTGGATTCGTGGATTACTGGTCATGCAAATTCCTCTTTATTTACTGGTTCTGGTGTTAACTTGAGCTAAATATGAACCTTGTTGGATAGTTTTGTGGTGACAAGGTTAAGAATCTAGCTGTGTAGCCTCGAGAGTCCTAAGCTGACCTAATTAGTTAATTGGTTCTGTGGTCAACTTCATATTTCTGTTTTTAGTTAAGATCCATTTGGTTTAGAATCATTAGAAGTTGGGCAGTTTTTTTCAACTGATGGGTGAGCATAGCCTACATTGTTTTCTACCTTGTCTATCTTGGTTGTACCTTGTCAATCCAGAATTGTCGGGGTAACTCTGGTTGCATTTTAAAATTTTCCTTTAATTTGAAGGCAGATTTGTTTTCTTAAATTCTTTTGGTTTCCGCTCGGCTTGCCTGCATCTTGTAGATTTTGGTGTGGGGGATTCAGATGGGGATGTGGGTGGTCTCATAAGGCCACAGGGACTAGATTACATGGTCACCAATTTGCATTTCATCTTTAGATAGCTTGCAGGCGTCATATTGGTTCACAGGGTTCTTGGTTGAAGATAATATATCACATACTAGAAAAATGACAGTGCACCAAATGCTGACCACCTGATTTTTGCAATGCAGAATTGCAGACTAGTGTGTTCTACTTTAGATCAGCTTAGTATATAGGATGCAGGACTAGTATGAACTTAAATCTCTGTTGAAATTTCGTGGACATACGACTGCTGGACTGAATTCGATGCTGAGATTACGGCAGTCCGCATGTTTTCACTTAGGAGATCCGAATGTTAATGTTTCCTGCATATATTGCGCATTGTTACTATGGACAAAACTAGTATTGGACTACTGGACGCTCATCTCTAGACACCAGAAAATACAAGCTTGCAAAGCAGCGAAGCTTTATTTGTTGTACTGTTTTCCTTACTGATAGATATATTAACATATTCGCGGCATGTGGCAGTTGGTTGTCTGCTGAATGGAATAGTTTTGGTTTTCTTGTTTGGCTGCAGCGGGAAGGAGACGGCGGAGTTTCCGATTGAACCCGAGATAACCCTGGAGCTGATGATGGCTGCAAACTATCTGGACACCTGAGGAACTGGAATCGCTCTGCAGCATTTTATTTTATTGATGAATGGAAATTAATCTAAAGTGCGTGTAGATTCACTGGATCCCTTGTTTTTACATGCAAGGATGGTAACTTACGTACACTGTTGCACAAGCTCAAGTGATGTAAACCCAAGACGCATGCAATCGAATCCCCATCCGTGGTTGCGTCTGTCTGTGTTGTCTTCTGTAAGCGCTTGCTTGATTCGTCCGTTACAGCAATCGACGTGTCGCTCGCGTCTCTCACTCGCTCCGGCCCGTGGGCCAGAAGAAGCCCGTAGGCCAGAAGAATCAATCCCATGGGCCAGTAGAAGCCACGGTCTAGAAGAAGCCAGTCCAGTTAAGGCAACAGATGGTGCATAGTCCAGCCCCAATTAAGGCAAGAATAGGTAGATACATACATACAGCAGCAGCGAGAAGAAGAATCTCTCCCCCACACCACTCTCTCTCCTTCCCTCCCCTCTCCTCCCCTCCGGCGCCGGCGAGCATACAATGGCGGCGTCCGTCCTCGAGTCCGCCTGGGAGGTACGCACGCAACCACCACTCCGATTCCTCCGCCCCCGCATTTCTCCCCCCTCTCCGTCTCGATCCTCACAGATCTTCCTCCCTGTTCTTGTTGTTGTTGTTGGAACGGGACGGAAAGCAGAGCCTGATCGGCAACTTCAGCGAGTTCCATCTGGCCACCGTCGTCACCTTCCTCCTCCACGAGAGCGTCTTCTTCCTCTCCGGCCTCCCATCCCTCCTCTTCGAGCGATTCGGCCTTTTCGCCAAGTACAAGATCCAGGTCAGCTCCGCTCCACCACGCCCATCCCTTCTTCCCTCGCCTCCTCACCGATACATACATACCATACATACCATATGCGTTGACTGCACAAAGCGCACTGGACCTGTACGCACTGATTGTTGATTGTTTGATCCTACGCCTAGGCCTTTGAAATTCTCTAACACGAGATTAAGAATGGCCGGTCCGGTTCACAGCAAGAGTAAACGAACGAGATAACACTGCGATGACCAAGGGCCTCTCTCCACTTCTTTTAAGCCATGATTTGATTTGTCCACCCCCCACCGCCACAAATCTCTCTCCAGGACGGTAAGGGAGACAGCGAAAACAAGACAAGGATGCCTCTCTCTGACTATCTGGGAGAAACATCCTCAGCAATCACCCATATATGTGTAAGCGCACAATCAAGTGATCTGGAGCGCCCATCTATATCCAACGTTGGCTGCTGTTTTTACGTTTAAACCCTCCCACCTCACCCTCCATCTCTTCTCTCACTGCCTCTGAAATTTGTTGAACACCTCCTGCCAGCAGCTAGCGTTGGATATAGATTGGGTGCTTCAGATCGTTTGATTGCACGCTTGTATACGTATAGGTGATTGCACAGGATATGGCCCCGACTATCTTGTGCGATTGCATCGACCAAACATGACCAGGCAAAACACTCCTTTTCTCTGCTACTGTTGATGCTACGTTTCCACGTAAGAAACTTCTTCTGCCTTCTGCTATTAGAGTAGAGTGAAGCGATACGCCTTCCTTGCGACCCAATCAAACCGCCTATTCGTACGAAAGGAAAATAATGATGTGGAGCACTCGGTCACAGGGCTCAGCTTATTATATGTCTTTAGAGAGGCATCGAAAATTCAATGTGACCCTGGGTCAAAAGCACACATTATTGCTTTTCACTGCGTATGCGGGAGCTTATATTTTACAAAAGGGGAAAAAAAAAGAAAATGAAATTCCAACCTAACCAACCCTTGGAATTTGGAAATGCTTCAATGTTAAGCGTTTTGGGGATTACACTCTCCATCTTTGTCAGGACAAACAAATGCCTGAACTTTCACTAAATACATGAACATGTGGAGTATTTCAAATCCAGAGTCAAATCCCTGTACTAGCAAATCATGAGAAAAGCATAAATGCTTGCGTAATTACACTAGAGCTACGTTATAGCTTCTGCTTACGAAACTTGCACTGCACTTTTAATATAAATTCCCTGCTGCAAATCTGGATATACTCTTAACTGTTTTTTTTCCCAATGCTAGAAATAATCTAAACTTGAGGACCTGACGTGTGGACTTTTAGAGTGAACCAGTTTGAAATTGAAATGCCCTCACCAAGCACATTAGTTTTATATAATAATCCCGACTTGGAGATATATGGTGTTTTGTGCTGTCTAACGTAGTGTTATGTTTCCATTGGGCCAAGTTTGTCCCAACAAGCTGTTTCTGGATATCATCGAGGAAAATTCAGCCTCCATTTGCTTGTCTGGAGCTATCATGTTGCGAAATGTTTGTAGGTCTTGCCTTGTTTGATTCACTTTATAAACTATAAAATGCATGTGATTGTGCAAGAGACCTTGTAATGCTTATGTTTGGTTTCAGTAATCAATGCTGGGGGAGTTATTCTCCTCGCTCTAAAAAAAAAAACTTGTTATTGTTCTTGTTCCAGCATACAGTGGTCACCTCGTAATAGTATCACTCCAGCTGTTGGCTGTATGTCATTCCATGAATCTTTTTATTGATGTCCAAATCAAATTTAGTTTCCTCCAAGAAATCTATCTTGCAGTCCATGTTATTGATTTTGTTCCCACTTCCCATTTTCTAGGGTTCACCTTTAAGTAAGTTTAGTTTGCTGAATATAATTGAATGAACATGTATTTCCCTCACTACCATATTTGGTTTCCTCAACAAGAAGTGTGTGCATCTTTGCAGAAGAAGAGCAATGCACCTGCGTACCAAAACAGATGTGTCTTGCGTCTCATTCTCTACCATATCTGTGTGAATTTGCCTGTCATGATTTTCTCCTATCCCGCCTTCAAATTCATGGGCCTGAGGAGCTCTCTTCCTCTTCCACACTGGTATTCAGATTTAGTTTCCGTTACTTCTTTCTTCCTACTAAAGTAGCTCGCCTCCTTTATTGCATTACCAGTATTATTCTCATCTAAGAATGTAAACATGAAATCACCAGGATAACCAAGATTCAAATGGAAATGAAAATGGTTAAACTTGCTACCTATGTTTATGCAGGACGGTCGTTGTATCTCAAGTTCTTTTCTACTTTGTACTCGAGGATTTCATATTCTACTGGGGGCACAGGGCTCTGCATACCAAATGGCTATACAAGCATGTCCACAGTGTCCACCACGAGTAAGTGAGACTGCCTCATTACCTCTTACTTTATGTATTGCACCATTTTGTTGTTATTCTAATTTTTAACACAATAATTTGTATTACATCATTTTGTTGTTGTTCTAATTTTTAACACAATAAACTGTGAGCAGATATGCTACACCCTTTGGCTTAACTTCTGAATATGCCCACCCGGCTGAAATTTTGTTCCTGGGATTTGCCACAATTGTTGGTCCTGCCCTGACTGGCCCTCATCTGTTCACCCTATGGCTGTGGATGGTATTGAGGGTGTTGGAGACGGTAGAAGCTCACAGTGGATACCACTTCCCATGGAGCCCGTCGAATTTCCTGCCACTATATGGAGGGTAAGTAACCTAGAATTTACAGAAGGATTCTATTTTTGTCCATTTGATGAGTTACATGTAACACTGTTCTGAATTTTCCTTGTGAACAGCTCTAACTTCCATGACTACCATCATCGTGTGCTCTACACCAAGTCTGGGAACTATGCCTCTACTTTTGTTTACATGGACTGGTGAGAATTTGTTTGCCATTGCTGTGTCGTGTCATGCATGGTGAGCTCCCTCCCTCTTACGTCACAAGCTCTTCATCCTGTGTTAGGTTGTTTGGGACGGATAAGGACTACCGCAAGGCAAATGCCATCGAGGAGAAAGAAGGGAAGCATTTGTAAATTGCGGGAGCTGCTCTTTTTCTCTGTCAACTCATCGAAACGAGCTTTTGATCTGTTGTACTGGTGGTATGATTGTGTTCAGGGGAGGGGATAGGCATCATAGTCACAGGTATCACCTGAGATGATCGATCCTACAGGTAATTGATAGTTTCTTTCCCCATGTTACCATCATGATGAGATCCTGTGTTATGGAGGCCACCCTGCCCATATGATTTGTGACGAGTTAAAATTGATGTGCGTTGTTGGGGTTTGTTTGGACGGATACATGCCATGCCAGAAGTGACTGTTTGAAGCAACAAATTATCAGACTAGTTTTGCAAGTGAAGTGAAAAAAGAACAGAGGAGATTTTTTTGGTTAAACGGTGGTTCTGATTAGTTAATTGTGTATCAATTGTCTTGTTTGGTTTTGTTAATAGTCATCCCAGTTGAAGGTTTTAGTGTGATGTTGCCTTCAGCGGGGTGATGGAAGAACTAGACGCGGTGTGAAGAAGATGGAAACGCCTGAAGCTGAAGCAAGCAAGCTAAACATCTCACGACGCCATTAATTCCTCTGTTTTTGGACGGAGGCGTAAGACGGCAAACGAAACGCTAGCTAGGGGTGCTTGGTAGGTTGTCCGGTCGTAAAACTTCTTATAGTTCGGCTGCAATGGCGCGTCGGCCGTCGACGCAGATGACGTGTCCGATGATGTAGCCGGCGGCGGGCGTGCAGAGGAAGGCGACGAGGGCGGCGACCTGGTGGGGGCTTGCCGAAGCGGCGCATCTCTCTAAGGCCTCCACGCGACATCTCCATCGGATGTCCTGCGAGGTAGAAGAAGCCTCGTACCTCTCTTTGTCCTGCGAGGGGCAAATTAGACATTTCATGCTCTCCTAAATTTGAAGGGGATATTACTACGTGTGTAATGTCAAATGACCACGAATTTGGTGGGTACCACACATTATAACACTGTTAGATGTAATCTTGTAATTAGTTTACGAGTTTAATTAAGAGTCCATTTAGATAAAGAGTCCGATTAGGATAAGGGCTTGTTTGTTTGATTTAGAGATTATAAGCGATTTTAAGCGAGGATTGTAAACTGGATTGTTAAAAAGTGATGATTGTTTGGTAACCAGTTATAGTGTATTTGGATTGTTGTTTACAGCAGTAAAAATCATAGTAACTCTCGGCTTGTTTTGTTGCCTTATTTTCTTTGGAAGGTGGAAGTATTATGGTCTTTTGTAAAAAAATTGAGGAAAGCTCTTGAGGTGGATTGTGGGATTCTAACAATCTGAACTACGGATTATTACAATCCAAATTAAAAGTTGTCTTTGTTAACCTTCCAACTTTTAAAAGCTCGCTTATAATCCCTAATTTGAAACAAGCAGGCTATAAGAAGGTGGAATCCTATTCCGTTTATGTGGACTGAAGTTTTGGGTATAAATATGGAGGTAAGCCTCAGTTTTATAAGTAAACAAAGCGAGAAATAATAAAGAGAAAATTGTCCAAAAGCTTTTGACATTCTGTTCTAACAAACACTACCATTTCCTTTCGTCGGCAAAGCACACTTTTTGAATGGATAACAAATTGGCCATCGCACATTTGGTAATTAGTTTCATCAGCAAAAACACGAGGCTACGACGATAGGTGGCCAAAGTGTAGTAAGTTGCTGTCACGAACAAAGCTACTCTCCGAAAGTTAAACTTGACTAAAAAGCAAGCGTGACGTTGAATCAAATAGGTCATTACTACATCAAAGAGTACAGTACAAAGTGGCTACCACAAATGATTGTATTTGTCGCTCTAAGAATTCTTTTACGCAGGTTAACCCTCCAAAAATTTTACCATTTTTTCTCGTTAATTAAAGTTCAATCGGAACTTTCCTGAATCGGAAACAATTTAACGTGATTAAATTCAACATTAACTAATGGCAAAACTTTTTTTTAATTTCGATTCCTTGTGCACAGAAGTGTTTTCTAGATTGTTCTGGGAAATTTTTTGAGTGCATTTGCTATTTTATTTCTACTTTTTACTTTTTGGTACCTATTTAGAAAACTTAAAAAAAATGGAAAGACAAAGTGGGTTGAATTTTTTTCCCCGACCCACTTATTTCTCTTTCTCTCGGCCTAGCCTCACATCCATGTGGCTCTGCTAACCAGTCCGCTCCCGCTGCCCATTACCCCACTCGCCCAAGCTATCTGCCCTAACCACCTAGCCTCCCTCATGCTTTGACCCAATTTGAGACGTCCCCACACTATGTCGTGGCACATGTCCCTATTACTGCTTCCTGTTCACATGTGGGTCTAGGCGGGTACTATACTTCTTCTCGATCAAGCTCAAATCGGACTCTGTTGCCCACCTCCGTTTCAGCATCCATGCTATACACATGTGTACCTTCTCTGCTCATAAATAGCACTGTCACCCTCAGATCATGCATCCCACCAAAATTCTAACCCTTGGGCTCTGACAGTGCAACCGACATCTCATATTCGGAGAGATCAAACTTCGCCGCACCGTCCTCCATGTCATCTACCGCTTGGATTTGCCCCAAGCCCTTCGGATCCAAGCTTCAACACTATAGCCTTTGTCAACTATCGAGACCCACTCACCACCCATCAAGTTTGTCATCCTCTCCTCTCCCTATCACGTTGTTGCATGACCAGATACCTGTAGTTTGTTGTCACTACCGTTGTTAGTGTTGCACAGACACCGTCGCACTGCGCCTCGCCATGGCCCCTAGGCCTTGTGTGCTATTGCAGATGCCAATAGACACCCCAGCTCCACTTGTGCATAATGCCAATGTTGTTTGCCATATCAACCACACGAGCGGCACACCGAGCCCATACCCTAGATCAGTTCGCCATAGATCCAGTCCACCATGAGCCAAGCCTATGACATGTGGGTCCCACATGTCAGATTGCTATTCCATGAGCCGAGTTGACTGTAGGCCCAGACCCATCCATAAACCTAGTCTGTGGGCCATGGCCCCAACCTGTCAGCTCCTCAGCTTTTGCCAAACTTCCAAAAAAAATGTTCCCAAAATATTCCTTCGGTATCACCCTATGTTCTCTCTATCTTGTTTTAATTTTACAAATCAACAGTCTGTGCTACTTTCGAGAGCTTGTTATCCTTCATACGAATTCCAAATAAGTCTGTTCAAGTTTCTAATATTTTTTTAGAGTTTTACTTTGCCTCATTTTGTTAATTATGTGATTTTCGTCATTAGTTACATGTAAACATTGAAGTTTTGGGAGCTATATGATGGAGAAGAGTTAGCTCAAGTTTAAAATTAGAACTTATTCTAAGGCAAGTTGTGCTTTAACCATATTGCACCTTACTTCTATGAAAGTTATTTTCTTTCAAATTATTGCATACTAATTTAAAGCATGGAATATTTTGTTATTTTGGGATAAACTATGCAACCCATTGGATAGATGGCGATTCAGTTGACATCCCACCTTGTCATTTGGATTTCATAATAGTTGTCACCAAGGTTGGTTATTTATTAGTTGGTCATTAATTTAGAACTAATGTGAGTTGATTTTAATGTGACTAGTATGCTTATCCTTGCAATTGGTACTTGATATCATTTTAAAATGCAAATTCATACCGAACCAAAATGACTATGGAATATCTTTGCGAAGAAGAATGTGTCATGTGTTGTCACCCGATTGTGGCATGCTTGCACTTTAACCAATAGGGGTAGGAAATAATTTAGACTGGGATGAGTGACAAGAATTAATGTGGTGGAGTTTGTAAGGGTTTGTATGATTATTTGTGTGTGTCATGCATTGGGTAGTCTTGGATTGGTCAATTAAGGACATAACTTTGTACACAGTTGAAGAGAGCCACATTGTACAATCACATGCTTGTGATGGGGTAGGCCTAGCCATCATTGGTTGCCTCAATTGGTATGTTAGGCTGTGCGTTAGGGTGGAGTGTGTAATCCCACTTATCAGGCTGTATTATGGATGGATCTCGTTCTCAAATTGAACTGTGCACTCTGGCAGCTGCGTATGTGGGGATAGCCTATTGGCTCAAAGCTCGCCTAGAGGGCCAATTAGTGTGATGATATGTCGGAAAGGCTTTGTCACTATCTTCTTTGCTAAAGTTAATATTGCATTTTGTGGGCAAAGTGTATAACCTTTGCAGAGTGTAAAACTATTCGAATAGCCATATTCCTAGTTACGAACAATGTTTGTGGTTTTCACATGAGGGTTAGATTTTATAAATAAAACTGAGAAGATAGCTATGTGAATGAATTGATTTAGGCTATGTGCCAATTACTAGGATTCGAGCCTCAATAGATTTTCCATAGTATATAGGTCGATAGGTCACTTCGGACTTTATTTGTTTTTTGCTACAATTTTTTTATTTCTAGAGCTTAAGTCCTACGTGGCAACAAAAAAAGTGTAAACTCGATCATAAGGTCATAATAATTATTTATTTACTAAATTTAGCTCATTTATCCTTATTTCTATATGGAATCGAAATTTCATCTATATATATTGTCATGACTGTGTGCACTAATTAACGTGATTTTGACCTAGTGCAGTATATATATATACACACGGTTGCACGTACTTTTAAGTGCACAATACTTGATCACTTTTCTTTTGACAAGGAGACAGTCCCTATACTCTGGTTTACATACTTACTACTGTAAGAATTTCTAACCTGCAAAGAAAAAAAAATGCACGCCATCAACTGTTTCTGCACGTTATCGGCCATACACACATGAACAATCTTTTAGTGTAAAGCAGCTATCGTGGGTACGTACGCGTAGGGTTAGTGGTGCGATTTAGAGAGAGACGACGAGAGATCAGATCAGACAACAGCACAAGAAGAATCTTTGCTTTGCAGCCCGGCCAGCAGCCAGCTTGCTGCTCTGAATTCACAAACAGTATAGCAGTCGATCTCTTCTTGCAGAGAGAGGGCAAAAAAAAAGTTTACATGAGAGATATCTCCAATCCGACCGGCATACAATGCATGCATGTACATACAATACAATACAATTGCAGCTGCAGCTGCAGCAGCAGCAGCTGCTGCAGCTCATTTCTTTTCTTCAGTGTCATGCATGTGTCAGCAGCAGGTGCATGGAGCAAAACAAATTTACAGTATAGCAGCTTGCTGCTCTGAATTCACAAACAGTATAGCAGTCGATCTCTTCTTGCAGAGAGAGGGCAAAAAAAAAGTTTAATATCTCCAATCCGACCGGCATACAATGCATGCATGTACATACAATACAATACAATTGCAGCTGCAGCAGCAGCAGCTGCTGCAGCTCATTTCTTTTCTTCAGTGTCATGCATGTGTCAGCAGCAGGTGCATGGAGCAAAACAAATTTACAGTAGTACTACACACAGCGCTGTGAATGTGAGGCAGGCGCACACATGCAAATCACAAGCACACAGGACAGATTAATATACAACGACGGCTCCAATGCTAGTACGTACCAACGAAGGCTAGGGCCACATGAAAAATGCAATTTCTCAATAATAAGAAAAGAACGAATATACATTAATCAGACTTAATAAATTAATCAATCATTCTAGCAAGCCAGTGTACGTACTGCAATATATTAACAATAAGGCACTGGAGCTTAGCTAGCTAGCTAGTCACAGTTAGTAGTTTATTGAAGAAGGATGGTCGATATCGGAACGCAGAAGAGGAAAAGAAGTGAGAAAAGGAGACAAAAGTTAGTAACAAGACAAACGCATCACACACAAGCACCAACTTTATATATTACGACTTGCTGGCTAGCTAATTTGACCTAAATACATAATCAGCTAGCTGTGGGAAGAAATTAAGATGTCATTATTCATTCTAATCACAAGGACACATGCAAGCTAGGTAGGCTAGCCGGCCGACGCATACACACAGCGACGGCCGGTGGTTGAGCCGTGCAAGTTTAAGTCACCAAAGCGATTTTTGTTCGCTTTTTGTTCTTCTTTTTGAAAAACTCATTGATCGTACCATTGCTGCATGTATTTGAGTATCATTACTGGAAAAACTGAAATGTGGCTTCTGTTCAATTTTCCTTCTAGAAATATATGCCAGATGAGGCATGGCTGTACCTTGCCAATTGCTTTATATATGCACTCAAAAGCTACATTTTTCTATCTGAAAAATAAGAAAATTAAGAATTGGATAGGACTAGTTGCCAACCCACGCATTTGTGCGGCTAGTTTATGAAATTTTATTTTATAATATATATTATTGAGATATGTTAATATTAAGAAAAATTCTTTTGTACAAAGAAATTTATAATTTGATTTCCTCAACTTTCTTTATGTAAGAGAAATATCGTGTCAATTTTTTTATGTGATAGGATCAAATATATACTAAAACATATATTAAATATAAACCTGTATAACTTGGATCTATTTTCATTTAATTATTATTCATAATTTAAGTTTTTAAGATTTACTTTTGAATTCATATGGAAATAAAATTGCTACTTTTATATTATTTTTATTCAAAATTTAGTTATTTGGATTGTACTGAGACTCTTTCTTTTAATTTTCTAGCTTCCATTTAATTATTATTACGAATTTTAGTTATTTATGGAAGTTACTTTGTAAGCTGTATGGACTCTTTCTTTTTAATATGAACAGTTATAACTCAGGTTTGCCATATAGATGGCTAGATCATTTTGATTAATACAGGAGCTTCCTTGGAGAGCCTAGTTAGTAGATTTACAAATTTTAATATTTGTTGGAATTTAAATTCCACATACAAATCAAATCTCTAATCATCCTTTAATTTTTATTCTGAATTTGCTTGTTATTGGATCATACATGGTGTGGATTTTTTCACTTTAGGCTGAAGTTAGTATAAAAATCCTATTTCTAATTTAATGTAATTATTACTCAAATTTTATTTTTAGGGATTTATTGTGGAATTGTATGGGAATCAAACTGCTAATTTCTTTCATTTTTATTTTGATGTTTAGTTAATTTGGATTGAATGTGACATGGATTCTTTATTGTAATTTATTTATTTTCATTGAATTATTATTATCCCTAATTTTGGTTATTTATGATGTTACTTTGGAAGTTGTATGGAAATTGCCATTTTTTCTTTATTTTTTCCAAATTTTGGATAGTTTGGATTGAACTTTACATGGACTCTCTTTTAGTTTGTTAAATTTTATTTAATTATTATTAGGATTTTATTTAGTTATGGGCATTATTTTGCAAGTTGTATGAAAATCAAATTGTTAATTTGTCTTTATTTCTTACTCTGAATTTTAGTTAATTTGGATTTTACTTTACATGGACTCTCTTTTAATTGGTTAATTTTATTTCATTATTATTATGAATTTAAGTTATATGAATGTTACTTTGAAAGTCATCAGAAATCAAATTGCTAATTTTAATTTTTTATTTTAAATTTTAGTTAATTTGGATTGTACTTAATATGGACTTTCTATTTTAATATAATCTGTTATTACTTGGATCCACCATATGAACGATTAGATCTCTCTTATTAATGTAAGTGCGTCCTCGGAGTGCCAAATTAGCATATGTACGAAGGTACAGATAGATAGAAAGACAATTTTTTTTGAACGAACAGTAAGAGAATTGCTGTAAATTTTATTAAGAAGTAAGAGAAGGAAGTAGGGCCATTTTTTTAAGGAAAAAACCTGGAAAAAACCTCACAACTCAATAGAAACTACCACAGAAACAACCACCCTACTGAATAAACAGATAGAACCCAGGACATGGGAGAGAATTACATTAACACGGGAGAGAAAGAAAAAACCGAAAAAACCGAGACAACCGAACGAAACTAATCCGTAGCCTTGGTGGACACAGCGAAGCCACGGTTGAGGACGGTATCCTTGATCACACTGGCCACCTGCTCAGGCGTTCTAGATAGAAAGACAATCATGTCCAGCTAGCTAACGTTACATCAGTCATGTTCGCCTTGGTAGCGACAAGTGCCGTTTAAATTAGGCACCACATAGTTATTGATAAGTAATGGAAAATATTTGAAACGTTTCAGTGACAATCTAGATTCTAGACTTTAACATGAAAAGATGAATTCAGGCAGAGCAATCCTCAGCTCTCGAAGTCTCGGTCAAAGATCGATCAAGTGCAGATACTGGAATGTGGTTGAATTTTGGGAGAACCAATCGATTGAGTCCATGCATCTTCAGTGGTCACTGTTAGGTCCTTCAATTCCTTGCAGTAATCAAATGCTACCAGCAACACTGTAGATCGATAAGAACTGTAGGCATATGGAAGTACTTGTAGACAGTGTAAACTACAGGGTTGTTGGTGCTACTTTAGTTGGGTATTGAATTGGGACGAAAATTTTAACAAGAAATTCTGAAGATTATTTACCCTGAAGCAGGCCAGCGCTGACATTTTTACCGGATTATCATCTTCTAAAGTTTGTCTCTTGTTTATAATTGGGTGGGAGCACCTCGGATGCCTTTGCCTGTTGAGCTGTCAACTAAGAGTACTGTACATATATCTGTGTTTATTCTTCTTGCATGACCTCTTCTTTGGAGCAAATTAATTATTACCTGAATTTCGATGACCATATGTATACGCATGGCAAGGCAATTAATCCAGATTCGACGGGGACACAACCACCTGGATAGATAGAATAGGAGTCAATAGCTAGCTAGGATTGCCAAACCATGTATTCCAAACAACATCAGTGACCAGTTAACACCAAGTAGTATTCCAAAATTTGTCCGGAAGGAACAACAATCAGACCTTGCATATCTGTTGCTCTTTTGTATGGGAGAAATTAGGCTAGCTGCCTTAACAGTGACAAACATAGTTATATAAACCTCGGCCACTGTGCACAATTATCGATCGATTTCTGAACCGAAATCAAAGAAGCAAACAAATTAAAAAAAAAACCACATGTACACAGTGCAGTACTGCATCCACCACCAATACCTAAACAACAAACTTGAGAAGACTTGTTATCTATTCAATACATATACAGCTGATCGATCCTCCTGGCCTCTTTCTTTTCCTCCTCCTCCTCTCCTCCTCTTCTCTTCCCTGCAGCTTCTGCTGTCCTCTCAAACTCCAATCATAGATATAGCAAATAGCCTAAAATACACCACTCTCAGTCCGACACAGGGATGCATGCATCTAGCTAGCTAATTGATTCTTGCATCTTGGCATATATATGCACCAAGAGGCGGCCTTTTCTTGTTGCTCTTTGATCTAGTTGATTTGCTTCTTAGCTTAATTTCCATCGGTCTAGAAGGCAGCTAGGCCACCTATCTAGCTAGCTAGCGTCTGCAAAATCACCCATGAACTCCACAGCAATGGAGCAAAGATCCAAGTATACGTACCGGGGCATGTGGGGAGCGAGACCCATCCTTTGGGCAGCGGCGGCGTCGTACGGCCGAGAGCCGTCGTGGGAGGAGCAGGCGTTCTCACGCGATGCGGTGGCGAACCACGGCGGCGGCGTGTGGCCGCCGCGCTCCTACTCGTGCAGCTTCTGCGAGCGCGAGTTCCGGTCAGCGCAGGCGCTCGGCGGCCACATGAACGTGCACCGCCGCGACCGGGCCCGTCTCCGGCAGTGCTCGTCCCCCGACGACGTCCAGCTGGAAGTGCCCCATGGTCATCAACCACACCAAGACACGTTCTTGTGCAGGGAAGTCTCTAACCCTAGCACTACCATTCCTAGTCTCCCTGCAGCCAGGGGGGATGTGACAATAAGTTGTTGTACCACCCCTTCTCCTTCCTACCTATCGACCATCATCGAGGAGAGCGAGAACAAGGTCCTCATGTCCATGCAGGTGAGAGAAGAAGCTTTAGATCAGTACGACGAAGACGACGAGAAGTTGGGGAGGGCGACGAAGAGGAGGCGTGTGGATCAGCCGTTGGTGGCGCTTCCGATCTTTGTGCGGCCGACGGCGGAGGCTCCGCTGGTGGCACCATGCCAAAGAGAGGAGGTTCTGCCAGAAGTTGCTGATAATGATTCAAAGGTACACAAAACAACCGCAAGCCCTAGCTCTAGTTCACCCCTCGTGGATCCACAAGAAGTAGATCTAGAACTTAGGCTTGGGACTACTCCAAAAGCTACATGACAAGTTTAATTTGAGTGCAAAAACAGATGAATGCCTTTGCACTTCTGCAAAATAGTTGTTCCCCCCTTTAATTTTGTTTTCTTTCTGGTTTCTCTTGGATCAATTAGTTTTTAGCCAAAGGGCTTGTTACATATCTCTTCATTTCAGTTGTTGCAATACATATGCATATGTGCTGTATAAGAGGTTTATACATGTGGGGTTTGTTCAATTGATATTGCCCGTACAAGTTTTTCGTGTTTGTTCATATATATAGTTCCATGATCAAATTTGAACTTCCTGATCATTTTTCTGCCTAATACATATGTTGGCCTGGCATGAAGAATCCATATTGATCCACACATTTTTCAAGACATGTTAGCTAATACATATGTTGGTATGAAGAATTCGTATTGATCCATACATTTTTCTGCCTAATACATTCTGATACATTAATTAGCTAATAGTATATATCAACTAGCTAGTTAGCCTGATTAGGTACGTTGTTCATTCTTCAAGATAGCTGCAATTCTAAAAGTCCCAATCAAAAAAATTCTATAATTATACCTTTGGTGTGCATCTTTATTAGTTTATAGCTAGGTTATTTTAGCATAGCCAAGACCACAAGCAGACAGTAGTCAGGACGAACCGACGAAGTTGATCATCTGTTCTTGTCTTATGCACTCCCTACATATATGCGTCATGTGGTGGCAATGTAGCTCGTATTCTGATCCCTTTGATATATTATTTATATCGTATCACTATATGCAAACTTGAGCATCTATGAAAGTTTAATAATTACAAACTTTTTATCAAAATAGTGCAGTTCATTCACAAATTGTTCTTTTTTCAGAACAAATAATTTACATCTGATTTTAGTAAATCGCAAAACTCCCGTATTAGTTGTACATAATTTCATTGTTAGTTTGGTCTTATCTCTCCCTCGCGCGCGTGTGAGAGAGAGCATAGAAATTAGGTACAAGGATTAAGGAACAAACAACAACAGCCATGCTGCTGCATGCCATTGTTTTGTCGATCCCTAGCTAGCTAGTATTCCAAATTAAAGCTAGCTCACGAGCTAGTATTCTCACCATCTCATGATATATATGCCACTGACACATTCCAGCACAGAGCTAGGCTAATAAGCAACGACACACATGCATGCTTGCATCCGATCGATGCTGCCACATGAAATAGTTCAATTCAAAACACTGTGCAGTGCCCTCCTGATCTGCTGTGTCCTACCAGCTGCGTCTGCATGGATTCCTCCTCTTCTCCCACTGCCAGTATGCATGCCCCAGCGGCAGTCTGCTTTTGTTTGGCAATACGTGCGCGCATATTCATGCATATATACATATGCAGCCGCTAGCTAGCAAGATTCGGATTTTTTGTCATGCTCAACATTACGTATGTTCATGTGTACGTGATGTCTGGTTTCTCATGATCAAACTCTCAGATCACTAGCAAGAATTCAACTGATGAGTTAATTTGTATTATATGCATGATCGATCTTGCACCAATTTCGATCTCATGCTTGACATTATACCCATATATTACTTAATTTCTAGATTGTATACTTTGTACGTCCATGACATGCAGAAATCTGCGTCCTTTCATCGACATTGACAGATATGCAGTATCCCTCTTCAACAATATCTATTATATATTAAAAGCTCACGAGAGTAACTAAGAAAAAAAGAGAAATAATAGACTAGAAATTCTCACAAAAAAAACATCTAGCTCTTAATTTGGTAGACCCTAATTACTTAACCGCCGTCGGTTCTTTTGTTATAAATAAAAATATGCTAGAAATTCTCACAAAAAAGCAAAACATCCGACCCTAATCTGATGGACCCTAACAAACTTGAATTATAGTAGCATTGGATATTATTATTTTAAAGAAAACATCTAACCGTCCCAAAGGTATTATTAGCCTGATCACAATCGATCTGTGGTTGAAGTGTGAATCATTGTAAGATATGTGCAATGCTAGAATAATTATACTGATCAGTTTGTATCATAACAACCAGATGCAAGCGATGTGCTTCATGTTATGCACGCTCAACTACTGCTTAGTGGCGATCCTAGGCTACCTCATGTATGGTGATAGCGTGCGTGTTGTCCTAGGTCACTCTCAACCTCCCGCGGCGCAACTCATCTCCAAGATCGCCATACACACGATGCTGGTCAACCCCTTCTCCAAGTATGCGCTGGTGGTCATGCTGATTGCGATGGCCATTGAGAAGAGCGAGGATCACGGCACAGGTCGGCAACAATGACGTTGCCATCTCAGAGTACAATAAAAAATAACAAATATTCGCCGAGATCGATGAATCTCGACAGTCAGCGCGATCAGCAGGGGTCCCCGGCTCGGAAATGGCGGCGTGGGAGTTCGACCACGACCAGAGCTGCGCCAATCCCCGCACAACCTCGAGCTTAGGGAGTGGGGGTCCCATCCCCGCACGACCTCGACCTTGGCTCGGAGGTGTGCGTTTACTCGGCGGTTACCAAGACCGAGAATCCCGGAGTTAAGGCGGACGTGGGCGCCAAATCCGGGACGGTTGCAGCACGTCTTCAATGCACGCCATGCACTACCCCGAGAATCTCTCCTGGCCGTTTCTGGTAACGGCTGGGAGGGGTATAAAATCCCTCGAAGCAGAACGGCAAACATCACGTCATCAATGCACAAGCAATAGGCCATTAGACCCAACCAGAACACTCAAGCTCGAGCTGTAATCCACTCTCTGTACTCAAGAATAGAGACTTCCTCCTCCTCAGGAGAAGACTGGAGTAGAGCTATTACCCTTACGGGGGCTCGAACCAGTATAATCCGCCGTGTCCTGCTCGTTGACGCTTCACCCCGACCAACATCTATTCTTCCGTTGAGCGTAGCTCGTCTTGGGTCCCCTGTTCTCACTAACCCCGTTTCCATATCTGCGGTCAGGCGATCCCGATCGTCAACATATTCAAAATAAAATAAAAATAAAATTTAGATTGAAAGAAAGAGTCCATCTCAAGTAAAAAAATATAATATATATCCAAAATTAAATAGGAATAAATTTTAGATTAAAAGAAAGAGTCCATCTCAAGTATAAAAAAATAACATATGTTAAAATAAAAATTAGCATGTGGATTTATGTATGCATTTAGAACTAAAACTCAAAAAGAAAGTCTATAAGAAGTACAATTACAAAAAATATGTAAATTCAGAATAAAAATCCAAAAAAATTAGCAATTGTTTAAAATATCATACTAAGTGAAAAGTAAAAAAATGTTTCATTCAGAATTAAAATAAAATAAAGAATTTACTTGTATGTATACAAATTAGGAATCAAAATATATTATGTAATAAAAGTCTATGACATGTGGTTTACAATCGCTAATTAAAAAGAGAATATGCTAATTATTCTCACCAAAAATAAAATATTTTGATGCTTTATTTAGCGGGCCTCCATGAGATGCAGGGATTGAGAGGGTGATTCATTGTTGAGTGTTTACTTGACTATATTGGTATATGCTATGTGATGAGGGTGATTCATTGTTGAGTGTTTACTAGACTATATTGGTATATGCTATGTGATGCGTATTATTAACATGTAGTATTGGCAAACATTGCAATAATGAAAGAGTGATATGTCACTAATATAAATGTAAAATATTATGTTATACTATATTTATTGTTATGTTATTCAAGTATTTGGGAAAGAAAGTTTGGTTACAGATGACAAGTATAAGGAAACAAAGTGAGTATTTTTGCTATTTTATAATATATATAATGTTAAAATATTATAAATAGAGTTCTACAAACAATCTATTTTTCAAAAAGCAAAATCATACGTATATTACAAAGTCATTTAAACATGCTTTAAGGATGATACGTGCAAATGTGTGGGCTACCATACTAGTTGATTAAAAGTTTAAAACGTGTATGACTATACTAGCCAGGGTAACACGTTACGTTGCGTCTACATGATGATGCAACATGTAAAATTTAGGAAATTTGGTCATATTTTCGGTTTTCATATTTTTTTAAAAAAAATGGGTCGTTAGGACCTGGCGGTGAATTTATGGGCTGCTATAAACCTTTGACAACTCTGTATTTTTTTAGAAAACCATAATTATGACCCATCGGCGAATCTATAGACTACTATAAATCTTCAACGGATCTTGTGTTTTTTTAGAAAATCGCGT
The DNA here is from genome assembly GCA_036346375.1 of Guadua angustifolia. Lineage (NCBI taxonomy): Eukaryota > Viridiplantae > Streptophyta > Magnoliopsida > Poales > Poaceae > Guadua > Guadua angustifolia. The sequence goes on from JAYEVE010001654.1 coordinate 168,239, forward strand.
TGTTTTTTAACGTAATTTGGAAAATCTTGTCGTATTTTGGGTTTTATTTTTTTTTAAAAAAAAATGGGTCATTAGGACCCGTCGGCGAATCTATGGGCTGCTATAAACCCTCAACGAATCCGCGTTTATTTTAGAAAAGAGTGACTGCCTTTTTATGTATTTTCGGTTTTCTTGTTTTTTTTAAAAAAAGTCACTAGAACTCGTCGATGAATCCGTGGGTTGCTATAAACTTTCCATGAATCTGTATTTTTTTTGTCAAGACATATCCTTGTTTTTAAGTCCACTTCTTAAAAAACCGCTGAAAGGAGTTAAACGTAATTCTGATATTTTTTGTGTCTATTTTACTAAAAAACCACCAAAAAGACATAAACGTAATTTTCAATTTTTAGAGGGCCTCACCGCGAGCGTCGACACATGGCCGCGCTGAGGAGCCGGCAATCCTTAACCCTTTAATATATAGTATACATCCATTTGAATTTATATATGCTATCTTAGGATCAGTAGCCCGGCCCCCAAAGCATGCAAATAAAAACTGTACTAATACACGTTCGTACTAAAACACAGCTAGCTAGATGTGCAAATGGCTGATCGATCGATCACTGATCATGCATCTCGTTGAATAAGGAAGATAGGGAATAATCCTTGCATGTTTTGTCGTGTTATCAGCTGATCGATCTATAGCTTCAATCATGCACATGTGCTTGTGCATGATGACATGGTCCCCGGCCCAGCATATACTACTGTAACTCCAGCAGCCTAGCTACTGTTCACTGCTAAATACTGAAATATATATATTGATCGATCAAGCAGACCAAATTAAGCCAACTTCATTATTATTATTATTATTGTATGCACATTTGTCATTCCGTCGATCCTTCATTTCATAATCGTACGTGTAGGTAAAACGACCCTAAGGCTAATTGTATTGTCGTAGTGTTTGATCTGGCTGTTTGCTAGCTGTCCGTACGTAGTTATGATATAATTTAACTGAATTTTTGTGAGCTTCAATGAGACAGAGCTTCTGCCATTTCCTAGAAAAATCGATCGTCATTTCGTCTCTACCTCCGAGCTAGACTGTATATACGTACGTACCACTAGCTAGTTCCATGATTATACTAAACAAGCATCGATCTACCAGCTGTGATCGGTGAGAATCTGAAAAAGGAATAAAAAAGAGATATATATATACTTATATGTGCTGAGGATTTGTAACAACCCAAAAATTTAAATAAAATGATAATGGAATTTTTAAATTTTGAGTATGTTTTATTTATGAGTTTTTCTAGCATTATTGGTTTTCCTTGAATTTTTGCTCTAAAGAAAAGTCTTTTATAATGAATTAGTAAAAGGTAAAAGTAAAAGGATAAAAACAAAATATCAAAAATATCTACAAAAATTATATTTAATATAATAAATCTTTGGAACTCTTTTTGTGCAGACAAAATCAATATAAACACAAAAATTGATGAAAAGAAATGGAATTAATTTTGATTGAAAATAGTGGCTTGTCGATTTTTATAAAAATCTATAGAGTTTATCTCGTGTTGAAATTTTTACCATACCTTACTCAGGGCATTTTTAATATCTATTAAAAATAAAGAAAAATTAATACTCACATTTAGTGCCGTTTAAAATTCTAAAATAGAAAACTAGAAAATCTAAAAATTCCAATGTTAGAATTATTAGAAAATAAATATTTAAGTTATAAATATAAAATTTTTACAGAAGATCTCTTGGGTCATAAAAATATTATAAAAATTTAAAAAATTATTAACCTAATTTATATGTTCAAATAAATGAAAAATAGAAAAGAATAAAAAGAACAATCTAGATTGTTAGAATTATAGGAATTTTTATATACAATATTTTAACCTTAAAATTTTACAAGATAACAAACTGTATCTCATAATCTCAATTAAAAAATTATTAAAAAAATTTCAAATTGAAAAGCCCTTCAATTAATGCAAAGGATCCTTGTTTGGCCAGTGATGAGCTATGTTGGTTCTTTTTTGTCTCTCTAACTAGTAGACTCCACCCCAGCCAGGGCCCACAAGTCAGCAATATAGTGCCCTGTACTGTGTACTGACCTCCTCTCCCCTAGCCAGCCAACACCTCAATCCCTCTATTGAGTCCTGCCACATCAAGGAAACATGGTCGAAATTGCTGCCATAGCAAGGGCATTCACGCAGGACTTCAGCCACCAGTCCACCTGCCGCAATTGCCATGTCGCTGCCATGGCAGCCTTTTTCCTCAATTTGCGTTGCCATGGCATGAACGTGAGGGCAGCTACAACGACCAGCTGCCATTCCCCCTCCCCGTGTTTACACCACTGGCTCCACTGCCTCCACCTCATCTATTTAAACCTCGCCAAGGCATCAGAGCATCGCCACACCCCTCTCAACCCCCACAGCCGAGCTCCACTTCACATCACACCACTTTCTTCTTCATTGCCGGCAAGTCCTAAAGGACTAGCCGAAATCCAAACAACCAATGCAGTAAGCTGTTTTCCATTTCATTTGACATGGCACATCACTTAGGTTGCTTGAACTCCTCCCCTTGCTTAGTTTAGCTCCCGCCAACTGTAGCTTAGTCACACCGTGGTCTTCTTCACTCTGACCAAACGGTGGCGAAGCTCCCTAGATGATCTCCGCTATAAAAGAGAGGTAAAATGGGTTTCCTTTGATCCTTGATGCTTTCCCCCAGTCAATTTGAGCTCAATCACCCTTGCCTTTTCTTTCGACCAACCCCTGTCACAACTCACAACTGCCGCTCGCAACTGGTGCCAATTGATCTCGCTACCATTGCACCCTAGACAGTCGTTGCCCTGGGTGCGTAGTAGCTAGCTGAAGATCACCATGTCCTTGACCGGTTAGTGCCGCCCTTGCTCGGTCGCCGGCGAGTTTCGAATGATGCGTCCCTGTTTTGGCCCACTACCATGCGGGCCCCTTGCGTCAGTCATCAGCACCACAAGCCACTGCCAGCGGACCCCACCTATCATCCAACTCAATTAATTCAAAACCCCCCCAACATAACAAAAGACATTTTCATTAATAGAAGACATATATATTTTCCTATTTGAATGGATTTTCAAAACCGACTACTATTTAAACATTTATAGCTTTTGCATCTTATGTCTAAATTGAGTGAAATAAATTTATAAATTCATCTAAAATCATTTAGTTTATAATATACAAAAACATTTAATTTTTGAACCATAGTCGAATTATTTGAATTAAAATTGATAAAAACCTAATATGGACGCTAATAAAAATATGTATACCATAATTCTAATTAAAATAATGAAATAATTTATATATGCTCTTGATATTAGTAGAAGCCAATATATGCTCTTGATATTAGTAGAAGCCCATTTATGTAAAAATATTTAAGGTTAAACTTGGTTTATATTATTTTATAATTAGATCATATTCTAATGCAATAGAAATGCAAATAATTATAAATGATGTAAATAAAATTTAAAAAATAATAAAATTAGTTTATGAACCTCACTAGGACTATAAAATTCCTAGACAAATAAAAATATTTCATGTTTGTATAGATTGAAGCAAAATCTATTAAAGGCCACATACCCTGTAATGTAATAACGCATAAACCAAACTTTTGCAAATTAAACATATGCATGAAAAGATCAGTCGCTAAAAATCTAAAGACCAAACCACCTTATAGTGTAGGACAAAATTTAATATAATATGCTTTGCATCTAAGGGGGTGTTTGGGACAGCTCTAGCTCCACCAAAATCTGTGGAGTTGGTGGAGCAGGGTACTTCTAGCTCTAGAAATTTATAGAGCTAGGGCTGTGGGTATATTAAGAGTGTTTAGGTAGATCATCTTGTTTACATTTTAAACTAAAAATATAAACTTAATTCACTTTATTTTAGCCTACAAGTTTCAAATCTGAGCTGGAACTGGGAGCTGGAGCTCTCCCAAACAGGGCCTAAATCCTATTAAAAATTCCGACGTAATATAAACTTTGGAATCTATAATACCACCAGAATATTTATTTTAAAAATCATACTTAAATTTGGTATTATTTGACTTCTTTTTACCTCATGTTGTTATTTGTTTCTTATTGCTGTTGTTCGATAACAACATGTAGACTCTAATGTACCTGAAACCGTCGTTATCGACTTCGACTCGAGATAGCACAAGAATATATTGAGCAAGGCAAACACCCCTCTTTGATCATATTGATTCTAGTACTTTAATTTTTGTTTTATTTTGTAAAATCTATTTATGCATGCACATATTTTCTATAAATCGCTATATTGTAGTATTGGTAGATATACATGTTATCTCATAGAACTTTCTTAATAAATATTGATATGTGAACCTTGATAACCCTATAATAAGGTTAGACAATACATAATATCAATATGGGTATATGCGATTATATATTAAACATGCTTAGCCATTCTTTAGTAACGAAAATTGAAATAATCAAATTAAACTATTTCTTGAGAATTTAGAAATGTTGAATATAACATTGAAAGTTGTTGGTATTTTGGTTAAAAATGAAAATAAATTATGATTTGACATGGGCAATTATTGGCATAGCTAGAGGTGCATGTGACTTGCACATAGTGTAGGGGGAGATTATCACCTGGATTGGTTTAAGGATTGAACGTAGTATTGTATGATCCAAGGAATATCTGTACAACCACAAGTATTGGTATATATAGGCTTAACTTATTAAGTTATATAGATTTAACTTTCACATAGAAGGCTAGAATAGAGGTGTTGGAAATAACGCTTACCGATACAATAGTGTATGCCATACTATAGGGAGAAATGGGATGATGGGATATTTAGCTATTTTGTTATACTTGTGTATAAGTATTTTTTGCCGTTATAGTATGGGTTTATCGTCACCAGAGGTGGTGCAAAATTAGGTCTATGTAATGTAATGGTTATGTCATGACTCTCTGTGACATATCAAGAGAAGTGTACTAATGATCTATACAAATAGTCAGTCATGACTTGTGGGTAAAGTTGTACATCTTTGCAAACTGAAAATCTTTTTTAAAAGCCATGCCTTGTTATGGGAGGCTTGGTGAACTGCACTAGTTAGATGTTTTATTTTTTATGACTTATTCCATTTCTACTCTATGGGATCTTACGGAGCCTGTTCATGGATGACATGGTTGGGGTATCATCTGATTTGCCATGTGTGTTGGCAAAGACTGTGTTATGCCCTGTGTTGACAGGTATTTAATGAATCGATGCTCACGTCGTGGTAGGTTGTGGGTTACTATGTTTATGCCTACATACTATTATTTTTACATACATATGTCAACTTGCTTTTACCAATACTATTTTGCAAAATACTACCATAATTTATATGATTAAATTTTGCATTATGCAAATTAATCGTAGAAGCCTCCTTTAACATAGCCTGCATTAATGCATTTTGCAAATACACATAAGTCTTGTTGAGTACAAAAGTACTCACCCTTACTTATTTGTTAGTTTAGTTCTCGAAGATGATGAAAATCTGGAAGATACATATTATGACGTAGGCTATGAAGAGTATACTGATGATGAGCTTTTTTTAGGGTTTTGCCTTATCAGTTGCCTGGGAGATAACGGGCAAACTACAAGTATTTTGATTTTTCTACTACAACACATATGTACTTTTGGATTGTAAGCCAATGATTATTACTTAATAAAATATATGTACTTTATGTATAAATATGATATCAATGTTGTAAATATGCGTACTAGCCACTGATCATAGGACTAGTACTATTTGTACATATATAAATTCTCATTTTAGCATTTTATGCCAAAATGAGGGTCATTACAATTAATTGGTATCAGAGCCATACTAACTGTAGAATAAACCCTAAATAGAATGGTGGTTAGTATTAAGGATCTACGTTAGTTGGTGAATGCTAAAATGTTGTAAACAAGATTAGATCTACCAGCTGTGATCGGTGAGAATCTGAAAAAGGAAGAAAAAAGAGAGATATACTATATGTGCTAAGAGCATCTCCAACAGTGTCCAATATGCTAACTCCCAATACCTTTAGATTGGGACCTTCCCAAAAAAAAATTTCCCCCAAAAAAAGCCCATCCTCCAACACTCCTTCTTTTTCCCAAAAAGATTAGGAGCGTAGTCTTGCCAGCATAAAAATAAGGAAGGCAATTTCTTTGTTTTGGGCGTGCCAAAAATTGGGATGAAGAATAAGGCCTTTATTGGAGTTGTTTTTTTAATCATGCCCTAAATCACAATATGGGAATAGTTTTTAGGTACTGTTGAAGATGCTCTAAGGATTACTATTTACGTATATTGCTCCATCGAATGCATCAGTGCGTGGTGATTTAATTTGGAACTCAGATTCGAATGTATATCCTAGGTTAGGTTTTCCGGATTAGAGATGCATGCATGCATGATAAAATTGCAACGTTTAATTTTTGAAGAGCTAGCGAGCAAGCATGCGCAATGATAAATTGCATGTACTGCGCGCAGTATTAGCACATATTAATATATATGTTTGTCTTTACTTAATTCTTTGCGTCGATCCGCCAATTAAAAATGTTTCTTGTTAGGCTGGCTAGCTATCATTTTATGAATTGACCATAACGCGTTTGTTCATCCTGAATGCATGTTTCATGAACGTACGATTACTTTCTTGGAGCACTTATAATTTCAGCAAGTATATATACTTGCATGCATGAATGGACCCGGCCCAAATATATGCTTGTGACAAACTGGCCGGCTAGCTAGGCGTACGTAATGCAATGCAAGCTTGGATCCACGTACTGGGCGGCCGGTAAATGCGATGTTAATTCACTTGGAGTACAGTATTTTTTTTATAAAGAACTCAGACATTAATTACAGCATGTACGTACGTACGTACGTACGTACAATATTGGTGGTTCCACGTAGATCGTGTACTGTGTAGCCCATGGATTTGTGCTTACCTGGACGAGAGACAATGGAGGTCGTTGGCAATGCTGTAGCCGATTGTAGCACGCGATCCAAGGCACGAATATACATACGGCTTAATTCGATGCTATTCTATGGAGTTTAATTGTCAACTCCCCATGTGCAGACGAGCGAGGACAATGCAGGCCGAAGAAGATCGCGAGCTCGGCCCTCCCCATCCGCGATGGCGATCTCCGGATCTAGACATCAATGGCTCATATTTGAGCGGCTGGAGTCTAGATATCCAACCCCGATGTGGGCACCGGCCGCTCAGTTCTAGCCGGCGAAGATGGAGATGGAGGGCATGGTGGTGGTAGAGAGAAGCGGCGAGGCGAGTAGAGGGCCGGAGATGTATGGGGAGTGTCAAGTATAAGTAAAATACTTATCTTTTACGGTTGATGCATGCAACTTAATAGAGAGGAGGCAGTGGCAGCAGGGGAGAGAAGGTGACAATCAGCATTGGTGGAGAAGAGATTGTGGCAGCTGACATGCATGCTGAGAGAGCGAGGTGGGGAGGGAGAGTGAGGCTTGGCGGCAAGGGAGGTAGAGAAATGTGCCGCAAAAAGGATTGGTGGAGAAGAGATTGTGGCAGCTGACATGTTGAGAGAGTAATGTGGGGGAGCAATGCGAGTGGGAGCGTGAGGCAGAGCACTACTACAGATCAGACCTTCCATACCGGCCTATCAGTCCCGGTATGATTTGAACCCGTATTGATGAGGGCTTGATGCAGTTCATTAGCTCTGGGGTGTCGTCGGCTTCGATGCTGGGTTAAACACGAACGTCATTGATGTTCTCTATCGATCGGTTCGTGTTACGAACCGGTACTAAAGCGAGTATATTAGTACCGGTTCATACACGAACCGATGCGATGTGAACATCGATGCGGTTAGTATTCTGGCGATCTTGATACGATGCCGGTTAGTGTTAGAACCGTGCGATGTCTCGATTGAAAGTTCAAAAGGAATGCATATTCTATGTATATCAGTACGCGATGGTGGGTGGGTTGGTTAGAAGGGTGAGGCTGGAGTCACGAGGTTGTGAGTTCGAGTTCCGCTTCTCACATACTCCCTCGACAAATTTTAAAACATTTTTAGTCCTATCGATTGGGTTGGTGGAACGGTAATGATGCCAATAAACATCGGTCCCGGATCGCTATCTGGGTTCAAAACAGTCTTGATAGCCTTTTTAAGGTACTAAAGATCCTTTTGTAGTAGTGGAGGGAGGTAGAGGTAGGCGCTGCAACAAGGAGGGGGGCAACTGCGGTGAGGGAGGGGGACTCGGCTAAAAGAGGATGAAGAAGAGTTGGCGTCGTTGGTGATCGGCAAGAGAGAGGAGAGAAGGTTCTGATAGGTTAGATGTGAAATTTGTTGTCAAATAGATAAAGCTATACAAAATATAGATTATAGAATGATACTATACTGTGCTAAACACATATCTATTATATACAACTAGTCATGTGCCCGTGCGTTACAATGGAAACTCAATTTGTGATAAAAAATTTATTTACAAAGAGCACTAACCTTATCTGAATAATGATGTTCACTCTGAATATACAATGGTTGAATGTTTAAATCAATTCATCGAAGCATACAAATTCAAAGCACCTGTTTACAAACTCAAGCTTAAAATTATCTTTAATTTCACAAGCTTAAATAACAATATCACATCACTTGGGATTGTAAATTTGTAACACTATAATTCGAGATTGATCGATCGAGAGAGGCATCATCTGCTGCCTTATGGGCGTAAAGGCGTTGAAGAGGTAAGCGTCATCCATATATGGATGCCACCATCAGCGACGTACGTGGCTCGTACGCCTTGCTATGGCCATACCATAGTCCCACCCTATCAACTAGCTCCACCGCCTCTTCACCTCCAGTCTTGAGTGCCCCCTCAACCTATTGACATCATCCACCACGGCGAGCTCCAGCAGCGCCGACAACCTATTTCACCACCCACCACCGGCGACCTGCCCTTACGCCGCATTGACGAGAAACTCATGAAGCAATTCACAGAAATCGTGGGCTCATGGCTCCATTTGCTTTCCTCCAAAACTAATTGAACCCCCCAAATCGGGCAACTAGATCGCATACGAATCACAAACATCTCATCTAAGCATGCATCTATCTATGGACAAATACACATGTCCATACCTTTGGGCTTCTTGCATCCATTGTCTCCCTCACAACGCCTTGGAACCAATGGCCGGTTTGGTTGGGTTGGGTTGTAGGGTTTGGTAACGGATTTTAGAGATGGCTGGCGAGGCAAGGTGGGCTGTAGAGGTAGGTGTGTGTGGGAGGAGGATGACGGGATGGTGGTGGCAGAGATCGTGTGGCCTTATTCATATTTCACTTTTGAGCAGTGCAATAAAGAGATTAACAAAGTAATACATGTATTCACTGACCTATACTATTAAAAGCAATATGGTGTGCGCTAAAATAAGTACTAAAGAAAAAGACAAACATTGCAATAATAAAATTAATAGATGACATATAAATGGAAAATATTATACTATGTTATCTTTACTGTTTTGTAATACAAGTATTTAGGGAAGAATGTTTATGTCATATGTGACAACTATTGCAAAACGATGTAGATATATTTTCTCCTATAATATATAATATAAAAATATTAAAAATGGAGTTTTAGAACGATCTATTTTTCAAAAAACAAAATAACATATCTATTCCCAACTCCTTTAAATAAGCTCTAAGGATTATGTGTGTTGTGGTTATTTTTAAGATGGCACAATAGATACCCTTCAGATTATAAATACAGTTACTAAGATGATGCACACGCGTATGCGTGGACCCACTTGCTAGATATTGTAATGGATGTAAATGCATGCAAGCTAACAGCACAAGGATTCCCACGCACAATTTAATTTAGGAGCGCACGGCCCAAGTTCATAGCCCAGCTGGTAGCCCAATTAAGATGCATGCATCTCTAATTGATTAAGCTGTGGACGGATAAGCGGCCCACCATTCAAGATTGTGTCCGGTTCTGCTGCGGTCTTAATCGAGGACCCATCGAGATTGATGGAGAGGTTCATGAAGCTTCCTGAAGGGAACAGATTAAACAAGTTGAGTAAACATCGATCGATGGATATTGTGGTAGTGAAAAAACAAATTAAAGCAAGCTAGCTAGCAAGCAAGCAATTCGATCTAGCTAGATGTTTCATGCATGAACCAAAACACACACATGCCCCAACATACGTACATACGTGTACATATATATGTATGCATATATATACATATACAGGCAAAATTTCAGGTAAAATTTCAAATACAGACAACTTTATACCGTATAATATCAATTTAGGACAATATTTTTCGTATTTTCAAAATGGCGTGCATAATGCAAGACCTTTACGGCTATGGCAGCCCACGTATACGTCGCCGACCGACTTTGCAAACACGCTTGATTGCTTTGTTTAGAATAAAAATATATGGTTTGAAATCTGAGTGAAAATAGGAAACTTTTTATTTTATACAAAAAGCAGCCGTATTCTGAAATATACAACAATCTCGCCTATTTATAAAATCTCCATTGATTTCAATTAAAACGTGAAATCTCAATTTCGCAATTTGAAATTGCGAAATCGGTGATTCCTAATTCAAATTGCGAAATCATTGTATTCTGTCTGAGTTTTGCGAAATTGGGTTGTACGTCGGCATGCTCATTTCGCCGGTGAGGATCGAAATTGACCGATTATAGGTTCCAAAAATTAGGCGAGCAATTTTCTTGTCGCGTTCAAACGGTCTCGCTAATCTCGTCTCAATGCTTGGCGCACCCCATCCACTTAAATCACGTGCTAGTCACTCGAGGAATATTGTAAAAATCGCTATCGAGGTATAGAACTACTAAGCGCTTGATTATTAAAAGAACTACTTGATCATTTAGGCGTTTTCGACATCTTTGTAAAATGTCACGTAAAATATACAACATTCTCATGTATTTTAAAATTGAGACAATGCTAGTGTCGATATGGCAAAATTGAGATAAAGAGCTTTATGCTAATTTTTAAAATTTATAAACTTGATAAAAATTTTATGGAAACATTAGTGATGCATCATAACCATGGACAAAAAATTTCAAAATTTTATAATCGACAACAACTCATGTTATGAACACTTAAATTATTTGTTGAACATATGCATGTCATCCCATTTCTGCCTTTATGTTAATACCAAGTTCTTTACGGTTCTGGCGATTTGTTGCGTCACGCGACCCTACCGCTTTCAGGCTTCTTCCAGGAGGAACTCTCTTGCACTTTTGCAGCTGCCGCTATGAGACATGCGAGACGCCTGCTCGGGCCTGACTCCACTATATGGTGCAGAGGTGTGTTGGCTTATCTTGACAACGGAAGCTTGCTCGCAATCACGCAAGATGCCCTGTCAGGAATAACAATTAGGTGGTTCCAGTTTTTCGAATAGTGGCACCACGGAGAGGGTTGCCCCCGCTATCCCATACTGAGCAAGGAGATGTGGTACGCCTCCTGTCCATGAAGGAGTCACCATTCATTCGGCCAGGCACCCAGAGAATCTCCATCAACAGATCATCGTAAGGCAGTCAACCACCAGTGCCCATGTTCGCAAAAGTCGGTCGTGCCTTGGAAGGTTTCTCCTTTGCTGGTCAAGTTTTCTTTTGAACGGAAGCGGCGCTGTTTAGGCTACACTTTGTGAGTTTAACTTGAGTATGTCGCATGAACTCACATGGTTGCCCAGCCCACCGCCCAAGCTTTGCAGGGACATATCGTGGCGACACCAGCGGTTTCTGTGAAATGCGCGTGCGCTTTACGGCGTAACATCTATCGGCAGCCCTTGCTCAAAAGAAAGAACCATGAAATGGTGTTACTTCATTGTGTGTACCAAAGAGGTGGCAGAAAGCAGATTATCATCTTACGTTTTCTGGCTTCGGCATCCTGTGGATGACCTATCGAGGGTTACCCACACAATTACAACACTTGTCCATTTATCATGTATAGGCGGTTACACACAATTACAACAGTCCATAAATTGCGCAGGCTGCAGCGGGCACTTAAGTCTCGTGATTCAAGATTGATTTTCCACGATAGAATGGTCAGGTTCGGGGGACGGTCGACCGTTGAGGGGACGCCCTTTCTCAGGCCGCGGACACGCCACGCCCCTCGCTGGAAGGGGGGACACGTTCCTGCGGTGAGGTGGACGCCAAGATTCGGCCCACCGCTTGTTCCGGAGTGACGCTCGCTTGCGGTTACGAGGTGAATGGACTGGGCCCGGCAACGTCTGACACGTGCCCGCCGAAAGTGCTCTTTCGCGGGCAATGACAGCTTCGCCACGTGCCCTGGGATCTCAGCTCAAGCACGCCGTCAGAAGGGGCACACGCCTGCCTAGGTGGCCGGGGACGCTGCATCAGGGCGACGCTCGCTTGCCGCGGGCCAGCCACGCCTCGTAGCAGAGCGGGATTGACGGGCTTGCCACGCCTCGCCTGAGTTGATGACCTCGATCCGCAGTTGGATCCCACGCCTCCAAGAAGACACCAAGGTCGCTGGCTCGCGCAACTTTCCTGCTATGCTGACCCGTGCCTGCACGCGTCGGCTCCAGTGATAAATGCCTCGAATGCAGTCCCACCTCTGATGCATGCCTTCCTTGTGATCGATCGCATGATCCGCCTGACGTTTCTGGAAACCATTTTCCCGTTCTCCAAAGAACCCCGTGGTCCTTTTAAACAAGGTTTACCTCAAATTTCGAGGTGTAAACACCCAGTTTGGTCGTCCGATTGTGAAAGGACCACTACTTTTGAAATGGTTTCATGAATTACCGTGAGGCGGCCATGTCCCGAGGGCGAACGAGGGCACTATTTCAAGGCACCCGGAGGTGTACTCTTTATGATTTATTTGAGGGTAATGTTCTCGCAACGCAATGGGGACTATCTTAGCCACACCTCATCTTGTTAGCGCGTGATCTTGCCACGCAACCGAATGAGGTCCCACAATATAGCCGGGTTCTCACTGTTAGCAAAGAACTCATAGAGGATCTGTGGTGATGCTACCCATCTGCCACCGTGAAGGGGTCAATCACATGTGTTGTTTCCACCTAGTACCGTGGAGTTGGGAGTATCTTCCATCTCTCGGCCCTAGGGTGGAGAAGGCTATGTACCCAAAGGATATCTCCCAGACGTGCCTCGAGGCCATGAGGCCGACGATGGGCTATAGGTGATCCATGCTAGGTTGCGTTGGAGCCACCTCCAGATCACAGAGTTACCCACGCTACCGGTAGCGATCTTGACTTCCCGAAGTTCCGAGCATGTGAGTTGGGATCCGTGGGACACAGGGAGATTTGCCGAGATCGCACACGGCGACGATCTCATCGCTCGCGTACGTGATGAGCACCTATGGATGACTACATGCTTCATTTTATACCGCACTCAGAGAAGTGTCTCGAGCGCAGGTATGTAAATGACAACCTCGATATCGGCAGTAGTCCCTGGCCCCCACCACGGACGCAGTGATCACACTTGTAAGTTTAGTACAATCATACCGTGACATTACATTATGATCATTCTTCGCTTTTGTCGCTTATAACCCTTCATACTTCGTGTGAGGAGTGCAAAGGAACAGAGGAACGCTGGATCGTCCACCGCTTATCGTGACTACATATCGCGGTGGAACGAGGCAGTCGAAGCTTCCGCCAGAAGTCCCCTACAGGCCAGACGACTTTTCCTCGTGATCGGGAATACTTCTTGTGGTACTGTCTCGCACACGCCGCCACTCTACTCAAGTGGTCACGTGGAAGATGCACCAAGACCATTCCCCGAGGACCGCTCCCGCAGCCTTTCACATCCTTGTTAGTACTTTGATGCATGCAATCCTTTCAATTTCTCATAAACAATACATACTTACACGTGAACCTCGCTTTTGTAGTCGCAGGAAGCGATGAGATGCACACTATGGTAGACCGTACGATGCGTGATTTAAGGCGAGTCCTCCTGCTCACAACAGAGCGACCTACAAAGGTACTTCATGAGAGGAGGGTCAAGTATATATTTATATTCCATGCTATCTATATCAAGTTCTTAATATGATGTACTACAATATACGCTGTCTTATTGCCTAATGCATGATACTTCAGAGCAAAGGGTCACGCTTGGTTTCGCTATCCGCTCTTTTGCCGGATTCGCACTCAGGTCAAATAGGGGGTACGGTTCCGTTATGGATCCTCACGCGCCTCCTCATGCCGTGCACTGTGGATGCCCGCTCATCACGGAGTGCTCGTCCCTCCACAACCACCCATCCACAAACAGGCAAGACGACTATCAAGATCCTCACCACGAAACTCAAGTTCCCGTGACTTACTAAGTTCCATGTATCGCTTCGCTTTCTCAATTCAAGGCAATCGTTGTTAAATACTCTACTTTGTAACATAACTCATTACATTTCTTAACTACAAAGCAGACTACGACGTCGCTGACATCCACATGTGATGCAACCAACATATGATGCAAGCCATCAAGACGGAGGTGAGCACAACGGTTCACCACAAGCGGTGATGACGCTCAGGTTGAGGCTGAGCATACGCCACATTGGAGTGAGGATCATGCTTTCAACTGGGCTCGAATGGAGCAAGCGACTTTCACTGACCTCCTCAATTGTGGACAATGGATGCCTACAGGTGAATCTCACAATGGCAGAGATCGCAGATGAGACTCAGCCCAAAGAGATCCCATGCAAAGACATCCTACAATGACCACGCTTCCTCCAGAGGACCCGCCGCCCGGTACACCCAGAACGCTTGACCGGTGCTAACTACACCTTTCCGGGGCTTCGACGCAAGCAAATTGATGAGGACACGGAGAGCGCCCCACGCGGGCAGGCCCCTCACAGTCAAGGTGGACTTAGGACGCACGAGGGCGCTTAATAACTACACCCCCGACTAAGTTATACGCCACCGTGGTAGGGGTGGATGAGTGTCTTTATTTTTTTTGTTGTATCCGTGTTGTTAATATAATGTAATATAAACTATGCAATTGTCGAGTTGTTATTTGCTCAAACTATGCTTATGTTCTTATGTGTTATTTGCCTTCTCAAGATAATCCCAAGACAAAGGCCCAAACACACGCCGATCGCCTCGCCACGCGGAAAGTCGAGCAAGCCTTGAGTGATAAGGTAATTCATACACATTTGGCCGATTTTGTATAAAAGACTTTAATGATATATAAGCCTTTTCAAAGAATGAATATAATACCACACTAAACACTAAAACTCATGAAATTAGTTCGTAAATGCTAACCAAAGTATAGATTACCATATTCTAAAGAAATAACCTTATTTCATTATGTTTTTCATATAAATCTTAATATGCATAAATGAACTCAAAACAATGAAGAAATCTATATTTAAAATATTTATCTCACCAATATCTTCTTAAAACCCTCAGATATGTAAACAAAGAATATAAGAATAGACAATATCTTAACAAGCCTTACCAACATCCATCAACATTACAATATCTTAACAATTCTTAGCAACATCCATCAATATTACAATATCTTAAGAAGTCTTAGCAACATGCATCAAGATTACAATATGTTAACAAGTCTTAACATTAAAACAGACTAGAACTTTCCCTAACCATCACTATCAATATCGATACCCTCATCCTCACAAAGATCGCTAATCATAACGCTTACCCTCGCCATCACTTTGGTAATCGTAAGGAAGACACAAATCGTGGTCTACATCCCTTCAGCTCTACATCCCTTCAAGCTCTACTTCATCTCTTTGTATGAATTCACGTGATTGTATGGCAACTTGCCCGACATGACTTGGGAAGGTGCTCATGAGCATGTGGCTTTGCCTCGACATTACTTGGCATAATGGTTCTCAAATGTGAAGTTATGCTCGATACTCCTCTTCCCAAGCCCGTAAACTACAAATTGCTGGGGACCTAATGCCCGGTGATTTCACCAAGGAATGCAGGTTAGTGGGAACACATGGTAACAACTCAAAAGGAACAGAGAACTGACCTCATTGTTTTTCGTGCACTTGAAGAAGAATCGAAATTGGTCTGGGGCAGTTTGTGGCATGCCCTCAAAGATTATGGAATTGCATCTGCATTCTATCAACGGAGCCCCGCTGCCGTGCTTTTCTTCGCAGCGCACTTGAGCTCGAGGGATGCGCAATGTAAGCTCTTCGATTTGTAGAAGGATTGCGGTTCCGGGAAGAATGTTCAACGAGAAACCGAGGTGCTTTCGCCTCGTAGTCCTTTGTAGGCATCGCCCCTCCGTGACGAGGACGCCCACGTGCCCCCGCCCGATCCACTGCGGACGCGCACGCCTCCCTTTACACGAGGACGCACAGCCCCCGCCCGATCCAACTCGACGCACGGTCCCCTTTACACGGACATGGCTAGCCCTCGCGAAGACTTAACGAGGACGCCCCCTCCAAACGACGACGCCCTGTGCCCCCCGCCCGATCCACCTCGACGCGCACGGTCCCTTTACACGGATGTGGCCAGCCCCGCCCGATCCAACTTTACGCACGCGGTCCCCTTACACGGACGGGCTAAGCCCCTCGAAGATTTAACGAGGACGCCCCCTCCAGACGACGACGCCCCAGTGCCCCCGCCCGATCCACTCGATGGGCACGGTCCCCTTTACACGGACGGGCAGCCCCCGCCCGATCCAACTCGACGCGCACGGTCCCCTTTACACGGACGCCCCCGCAGCCAGCCCCCGCAGAAGACGATAACGAGGACGCCCTCCAAAGACGACGACGACGCCCCTCCAAACGACGTGCCCCCCCGCCCGATCCACCTCTCGACGGGCACGGTCCCTTTACACGGACGGGCTGCACTTCAGAAGATGAACGAGGACGCCCCTCCAATGACCACGCCCCTGCACCCCATTCTATGTCAGAAAATCACTTAGATGCAGACTTTATGCCTCACAAGATGCTACCACCGCCCTCCGCAATAAATGGACAAGGTTGTAATTGTGTGGAGTAACCCTCACCACCACTATAAAACAGACCGAGGGTAAACATCCAACACACCAAACCAAAGAATAAACGCCACCGAATCTACACAAATTAGGGCACAATGTCGTTTCACTGCCGCTTCTTCAAGAAGCGTAAGTCATCCCGCCTGAATATCCGGATGCCAAGAGCGCCGACGTTCTACTTCTCACGGAGTTGCCCTCGCCCAAATGCGATCAAGAACCTACCGGCGAAGATGATGCAATCTACCCATGTAGAGATGGTCACCACATCACTCATCAGCAGTTCGCACTCCACGAGGTAAACCTACCGTGTCCACACAATACAGGTAACACTACCATTTCATTTATCGCTTTTTCTTTCTCAAAGACAAGGACCGTGTTGCTTCTTCCAATGGATCGACGGGCCGAACGACGCGGATTACAAATTTCTCTCCAACCGCCACGACGCCTACCCCGCTTCGCCGAGAACTTCACCCCGGGAGAGGCCGCCAGATATGTCTCTTTTCTAGATCGACAGAGCTTTAGGGGGTGGGCAAGGGCCAACCAATCGGTGAGTTTCATGCGACATACTCATGTTAAACTCACAAAGTAGTAGTTCTAAACCACCATCGCACACCGGAGTTCAAAAGGAAACTTGCGAATTTGCTCAAGTCAAAGGAGAAACTCCTCCAGGCCACCCGAGAGCCCCGACTTTTATGTAACATGGCTCGCAGCAAAGTGGTTGATACCGCCACGATGATCTAGTGGACCGAGATTCTACCGTGCCCTTGGCCGAGGATGAATGGTGCGGCTATTTCAACTGGTGGACCCGAGACGCACTCACCCACATCTCAAACTTCTCAGATGGGATAACTGGGGAGCAAACCTTCGTGGTGCCACTACCGCCCGTAAAAGCTGCACTTTAGTACGCCTACGGTGTTATTCAACCATCAAAGCGCATATCGATTGATCGCAGGCACGCTCCGTTGTCCAAGGATAAGCCCAACACACACCTCCTCGCACCATATAGTGGAGTGCGAGCCGAAACAGAAAGCAAGGCTTCTCGCATGTCTCCGCTAACGCCAACACACCAAAGGTGCAAGAGGGTTCTCCTCTCAAGAAGAAGGGACAGGGGAAGCAATGCCGAGGTCCGCACCACGCAACAAATTTTGACGCTGGCGCAGACCATCCGAAACCCGTGGTATTAACATAGGGGACGCCGAGAATCGGATGACATGCCCATATGGGAGGGCGTAATCCACATAAAAAGACCAAAAATTATGTGTTATACACCGAGACGACGGCATAGGCCACCCATTCGGCGATACCGGGGTGCACTTCGGATCCCTATGGAGTTTTTTCATAGTAGGGATTGAGCGTGTCCGATGATAAATCGTAAATTTAATACGGTCGTAATATGCGTAAAATGTGGGACATCATTCGGCTGCACCAGATAGGCTGAACGATCATTTGTTCCACCATGACAAACAAAGCTTTTTGTTAGTTAGTTCGCAAGCAATTTCTTCACCGTGTAATGCCCTTGTAATATAATCTAATCTATTGCTTATTTTATCATCCGAACTTTCAGCAGTATGTGTCCTTATATATGTTCAACAAATAATTTAAGTGTTCATAACATGAGTTGTTGTTTTATAAAATTTTTGAAATTTTTGTCCATGGTTATGATGCATCACTAATGTTCCCATAAAATTTTTATCAAGCTTTATAATTTTAAAAATTGCATGTGCTACCGTCCTCAATTTTGCCATATCGACACTAGCACTGCCTGAATTTTTAAAAATTCATAGAGCTTTATCATTATATAAAAATTTTATGGGAACATTAGTGATGCATCATAACCATGGACAAAAAATTTAAAATTTTCTAACGTGGTTTGTTTCATTTTTCATTCGGTTCAAACTTGTCGGCCGCTTTTATCAGGACAGTTGTATTGTTTGAATTTTAAAAAATTCCTCAGATCTTAAAATCATTTGAAAATTTTATGATAATATCACTGATTTATCAGGAACCTCCATAAAAAATTTCAAAATTTTTCTACGTCGTTAGAGTCCTATTTTATTTTTATACGTGGTCGCTGATTCTACCCGGGAAGGGGGGTCTTAAACGGATTTTGGGATTCCGGTTAAGGCATACCCGGATTTTGAAATTCCGGGTATGGGGTGGGGCTCCCATACCCGAAATTTGAAATTTCGGTTAAGGATTAGCCGGATTTTGAGGTTCCGGGTATGGTTAAACGGATTTTCAGATTCCGGGTAAGGTTGGGTTTTTTGTAAATACGCAAACATGTTATATCGATTTGTAATTACGGACCATAATTTGTACTGTATTCCAAATTTGCCCCTCACGTGGGATATATGATTGCAGGTCAGGAGCTAATAATGCACTAGGTATCAACTCTGTACTTTTCCCAATCAACTTCTGTGTTTCTAGTTTGCCCTTCCTTCTTTTCTTTTCTGAGAATATTTGCCCCTCCATTTTTGTTTCTACAAATTGGCATTTATTGAGGTATCGCTAGTTATTTACAGTCCATATTTTGATTAACTTAATTTAGCGAGTGTACGGATCTCCAACAATAGAGGACACCATAGTTTTTGCACAACATGTATGCAGGTAGATGTCCTGGGTATTGTGGTACGAAAAAAGTTGGCAATAAGAATCATAAATAGTCAACTTACAGAAGCGGTTTGTTGTGATGATCAATCCATTATTAATGTCACAGGCTCGGAGCTCGACTGACAGAACAGAGAGTATTATCAGTTCATCACTGAGAGCATATTCCTGATCCCGGTGCTGCAAAATGAGGGGAAATGAAGTTCATCAGAAATTTTGAAACGAGAAGTTCATCATAAAACGAGAAGTACCAGCCTGTGAGTTGATCATGGCCACCGATCTAGAGGATCATAGGGAAAACAATGAACGCCGATCCATAAAAAACAAATGCTGCCTGCGTCACTGCATTCGACATGAGCATACACAGATTAACAGAAGAGAAGAAACTGAAGGAACAGAGTAGAACTATTTCTTGAGCTCAGCTTGCCACAGCAAAGCAACAGATGTGGAATGGGTGAGAACTGAGAAGAGCACTTGCTGCTGAGTGCTGACACAAAGCCTCCTCTTATTGCAGTCGCAGTCGCAGCAAATGGGGATCCGGCAAAGCATGCAGGAGTACAACATGTAGGCTAAAAGTTTACGCACGCCCCAGTAGTTTCTGTTCTCGTACAGTGGTACTGAGCAGTACCGCTGATGTGGGCTGTCGGCAAAAAAAATAAAATAAATATATATATATATATATATATATATATATATATATATATATATGACCGCTGGCTGCAGTTGCCTAGTTCAAATTAGCGGTGGCTGGTTCCAATTAGTGTACAACCTAATGAAGCGCTGCCTCTGCATGTTAGGATTAGCTCAGGCACTACACAGCCAGAAAAAGTAAACAAAAAATAATGAGGAATGAATAAGTGTCAATTAACCAAACAAAGACCATCAGGGAGCATATATACATCAAATTAACACGTGGACTTCTGGTCGATGCTCCTGGAACACACTGAGCATGTAACATTCTGGTCTAAATTACCTCAAAGTCTAGTCTACCGTAAGATGAATCTATGCATGCATAACACATCACTTATACTTTCGTCCTCACTTCGTGTAAAAGCATTAACCCGAAGGTGTTATGTTTGAACCATACAGACATTATATACTACTACAACTCACTTTATGTAAGTAATATGAGATTAATCCCACCACTACTCCACACCATAAGGTAGACCTACACATACATAACACTCCACTTACACTTTCGTCCTTGCTTGCCGGGGTATTACACTCACCCCCTTAAGGGCTGACGTCCTCGACAGCACACCGTATACACGACAGATACCTAGAACCACCCTTAGTACACGGTCGTGCGTCCAGTGTTAGCACACATACCATGCCGTGTAAAAACCACCGTACAATAAAGATATCTTTAATTAAGAATGCAGAACACTGAACACAGATAAAGATCTCTTTAATAAAAAAAAACCACTGTAAAATAATCTTTTTTTTTCTACCTTCTCTTCTCTCTGGCTTGCACTGGCTCTGTCTTGTTACTGTTGCAAGCGTCCTTTTCATGCTGCAGCCGAGTACTGTCGCTGCACATGGACTTCTGATCGATGCTCCTTTTTATGCCGGCATCTCATTACGCCGCACGTCTCCTTTTTGCCGGAGCGTCGTCCTTTTTCCTTTTCTTTTTTTCTGCCGCCAGCCGGGCGCTTTTCCTTTTCCTTTTCGTTGCCAGCCGCGGCCGCTTATGTATTAGCTTAACCCCAATCTCTTTATCTTTATGTATGAATATATACATGCTTAACCTAGTTACACATAGTCTGTTCTAATATATATATATTACCACCATTGCCCACCACTCCCTCCTCGGCTCCCCGGCCCGCCTCGCGCGCCCGCGCTGGAGTTGCGCCACCGTCGCCGTCGAGGTCGAAGCGCAGGCCAAGGCCTCCCTCATCCGGATTGGCACGCGCGGGAGGTGATCAAAATCGAGCCTTTGTTGCGCTTTCTTTGGTCGAGATGATGGGGAAATTTTCGGTTAGTTTGTGGTCAAGTTGGGAAAAATCGAGTCTTTTAGGTGCTATTGGTTGGATTGGATGTGCATGCAAGATCCTGTGTTTAGCTCTTTTTATGGGAACCTGGGTTTTGAGATGTGGTTCTCAGTTCTCATCCAATTGCGTTTGGGATGGGTGTCAAACATTGGTGTGCACCGGGTGAATTTAGAAGTACTGAGGATGTTTGCCAAGATGTACGTTTTAGCTTCATTTTGTAGGAATCAAGATGTACCCAATCTCTTTATCTTTATGTATTTAGATTTTAGAATATGTAAATATATATTGTACTACTGGTTCCTTTGGCTTCTTCAAGGACCAGTAACAATTGTGGTATTTCTTAATTCAACTTGACTGGAAACTTTGTATTGTTCGTAGGCAACCTTTGGGTCCCGTACGTCTTGACGTCCTATTATAAAGAGGACCACATCTTCTAGGATGAACTAAACCGCAGTTGCCTCTTGAATACGTCTTAATAATGCAAGATCTGAGAAGATAATAGATACTGTTCTGTCGCTTCAGGCAACAATGCCTATATTGTCGTCGTCTACATCACCTCAAAAGTTACCTGCTTCCCTATATATACGTAGTAGTATCTGGTAACGATCCCCCGCTTGAATAGCCGGAACCTCTCCATCCCAAGTCATATTGCATGACAGGGCTTCTTGTTGATGGGTAAAGCTTTGATCATCAACCAAACACTGACACTCAGCCGACATGTTTCACACTCATCATGCGTAGCATGTACAGGAAAAGATGAAAGAAAAGCTCTCATATAAACTAGAGGAGCTGCATGCATGGTGAATGTGTTGCGAAAGACAAAGATTTCGAATCACACGATCATGCAAGGGTAACTCGTAAGGTAGATAGGTCCAATTGTTTCTCTTTTTCCTCGTTTCGTCGTATCAAGCGTGCTCAAAATCCAGGAAAACAAAGACGACGACTGACTTTGATTCCATCCACCCCTCTGTAATGCGTTGATTTAGTCCGAAAGGAAAAAGAAGCTACGAAAGAGCAGTGGTAACAGGAAACGAGAAGGGGACAGATAAGTCGCAGCATACCTGAAGAAATGAAATCCTCAGCCGTCTCTGGAATTTGAGATACATCTCTAGAGCCAAGCCTGATAAGAACATAATTCAATCTGTTCACAGAAGAAGCATCAATTTCTAGAGTAACTCACGCCAGGGATCCCACATAGTTGACAACGGCATCACATCTCACATCACGAGGAATATTACTCACCCTCACCCTTGCTGAAGTTCCCCTTTAGCCCCAAAATATTGATCTTGGCCTTAGCTGACCTCATGCCCATATCTCTGAAATGTGACCACTCTTCAAATTTCAAATCCCCTCTAGCAGTGCATCGCCAAGCCTCCTAAGACCATGATAAATTCAGTTTCAATGTCGCTAGCAGTAGCTGATCCTTAAAACTACAGAGATAATAGTAAAATCCCTGTCCAGAAGACCGAAAGCCACACGTCGGAGCAGTGTATTCCCAAGGTTTCTTAGCAGAGCAATTCCTAGCGACATGACCAAAGTGTCCACATTTCTAACACTTAGAAGGGTTCTGACAATCCTACCACTATTATAACAAGGGCCCTTCTCAACTTCTTTACCAGAAATTAACAACAGGATGTTGTTTTTTTATTTAATATTTATTTTAAAACATTTTTTCAAAACTAATCGCCCACGCTAAAAAATTGCAAAAGTACCCTCCCGTCGCCCCCACCACGGGCGATCGCCCCCTGCTCGGGCGACAGGAGGGCAGCCCTAACGGTCACAAACGGCCGCTTCCGACTGCTTATTAAACGCCGCTAGCGTACACGCTGCCGATCGGCGGCAGTCGCGCCTATGGTTGGGCGATTACTGGGCCCCAAAGCGATCGGTGGCATTTAATGTTCAGCACGAAGCTTACACTTTGCTCATTTCAACCGAGAGCAATGCAACGAGCCGGGTGCAAGGAGAAGGAAGGAAGAAAAGAGAAGAGAGGAGAAGGAAGAAAGAAAAGAAAGGAGAGGAAAAAGAGAAAGGAAAAAAAGAGGGAAAAAGTTGATTCTTCGGTTTTACGATAAGTTTGAAAATTTTATATATAATATTTAGAAATTTAATATAGTATTTAGTATTGTTTAGTATTTAGAAATTGTAGTATTTAGTTTATATTTTATGTGGTGATTTTTGTAGGTAATATTTAGAAATTAATGTAGTATGTAGTGTTTAGAAATATTAGGACTGTGTAGTATTTAGAAATATTGAGATTCCATGTAATAGAAATATTAGCCAATATTTAGAAATGTAATGTGGTAGAAATTTAATATTATTAATTTAACATGGTAGGTTAGCCACATGTTACGCGGCAATGTTTCAAAATTGCGACGAGAAATTATAGGAAGTACGATATATCATGTATATATACGCTTTTTAAGATTAGGACAAATGAATAATATATAGTAGCAATTCGTAATGAAAAATGGGTAGTCGAATTACTTATTTATAGTCGCATTTCTTAGTATGATCACCATTCATTTTATACATAGTATTTTAGAGTATATTTAAAAACATGGTAGGCTAGGAACATATCGTCAGGCACCGTGATACGCTAGAAATTAGTAGAGTAAAAAAATTTGGAAATGTCGTGCAATCTACAAATCAGTAGAGTAAAATTTGACAATATAATGTAACATTTATATAGCGGTTAGATGGAGAAATGATGATTATTTCGGTTCGACATTGTAGGCAGCATGTCGGAGAAATTGTATTTTCAAATATTCTATGGAGATGGGGAGATAGCACAGGGACCGGATGGAGTCGATTTGTCGGCATTTTCAATAGTCATACGGGGTATATCTAGGCCGAGAGAGAGGACATACAGGGGTTTGTTGGAGTGGATGTTTCGGATGTTCAGTTTGGATACCCAGAGTGTTCTACATGGATTAGAGCAAGAGTAAACCATGTGCAGACTTTTTTTATGGAGAGCTGGTTCCTATTAACGCGACATCGGCATGGATGAGCTATGTTGGTACGCCAGAGCGGGGGGCCGCTCATGTTGCCGGTAGATTGGTACTGTGTACCTCCATCTGGTGTCGGAGGTTCGTGATGTCGGGTAGATATTACGGAGGAGGGAGGACAGACACGCAACAATGCGATGATGAAGGTGGCGAGGACCCCGAGACGGAGACACGAGGTTGGCGGTGGTGACGAGATCGGGGCGAGGAGGCACCGTGGAGGCGCGAGGTGGCCGACGGGGAGGAGGTGGAGCACATAGTTGACTTGATGGAGGAGGAGGACCCGGCGGATGAGGAAGTCCCTCGATGGCTAACGCCGGACGAGGAGGACAAGACTCTGAGGTGCCTGCCCCTAAGCGTGGACTAATTATAATTTCAAGACCTAACAATGCATGAAGGAACAGAGATGTATGGGAGTATCATGAGAACGAGGTCGCAGGGCCGATATAAAGACAAGGAGGCCGTGGATGGATGCGTGAAGCATCGATCAATGTCTCTTCGCGCAATTCAGGTAGTGAAGTCTAGCAAAAAGACTACGACGTG
This sequence comes from Guadua angustifolia, assembly GCA_036346375.1. Taxonomy (NCBI): domain Eukaryota; kingdom Viridiplantae; phylum Streptophyta; class Magnoliopsida; order Poales; family Poaceae; genus Guadua; species Guadua angustifolia. Next base: position 193,312 of record JAYEVE010001654.1, read on the forward strand.
AAGTGCGAGTTGACTCGTGACCATGGCGGTGCATGCATACAAGGAAGTGGAGGACTCATCGAAATGTTCCATAGTGATGGAGCATAATCGCTAATCGGAGGAAGCGAGCAGAACACCGCAATCTGTCCGCCCACTTGGGTGGCAAATGTGTTTTATGGTCGATCGTGGATAATCCGCACCGCAGCCTCGATCCATTATCGAGCCGCCGAGGAGAGATTTCAAGACAAGATTAGCTACGGAAAGGCATGGAGAGCAAAAAGAACAACTTTGCAAATACGGTTCGGGACATACGAGGCTTCTACGAGAATATTCCACACTTGCTCGGTAATATCAAGTAGGAATCCTTGACGGTCATCGACCTTACGGAGTTTCCCGCGGATGGTGCGTGCGCGCAAGGGGTCTTGGTAGGCCTTCTTTCGCCTCGACGATGCATAAATGCCTTCCGGCGTAATCGCCATAGTTAAATAAGCCCATCAGAACTGCCATAGTTAAATAAGCAACATCTAATAACCATACAACAAAATGTTGAAAAGAATTGAACCTCGTTTAATACCTCTTAAAGATAAAAAATAGAAAGAACTTAAATGTGGCAGTAGCCTTGTCAAAATTTTATAAAATTATACAAGTTTGATCATCATTTAAAATTTTATGAGGCCTGTAGTATTTCCTCGGGACTACTAAAAACAAATTTCAAAATTTTCTAACTTCATTTGAACTCTCATTTAAATCCAGAGAAGAAGGGCTGCCAAAACTCAAAATCCTGATTTTCCTTTTTCCTTTTTCTGTCTCTCTACCGTGTGGACCCGATGGCAGCCGATTGCTATGCATTGGCACCTCTGGCCCACTGGCAACTGCAGACCCCCCTTGGCCCACTAGTAGCCACAACCATTCCCCATGGCCCCACCTACTAGTGCGCTCTCTTCTCCCCTTCTCTCTTTTCCCTCGCACCGGGTCCGGGTGCCCATGTCCGGGCATGGCAATGTTTTCAAGCTCGTTTCCTTGCCGTGCCAACATGTGTGCGACCCATCTCCACCACCGTGCTAGAACTCGCCAGCCCCCTCCATCAATCCACTGCCACGGCAACACCGACCCCGTACACCTCCTTGACACGACGCCATCACGTCACCGTGGTGCTCGTGCCGTCTCGCCCATGCGTCTGTGCCTACTGGCTTGCTCCACCTTGCCCATGCTACATCGCATGTTGCCCGCTTTACTCGCGTTTACCGGCTTGCTCCATTCCTCCCGCCCTTGGCCAAGGCCTAAAAGCCGCCGAGGTTGCTACCATTGACAATGAACCCGAAGCTCGGGCCAAGAACCGATTTTTGCACTATGGTGGGTATTAGTTCAATCCCTAGAGCACGAACCTTCCTAGTGGGTCCCTGGAGCTTTTTCCTCCTTGCTTCTCAGATCCGGAATGGTGCCAAGCTAACATGGTCAACTTCCAGCATGGTAAGGTGGTAAAATGGACTTCTTAAGCCTCCTAGATCATTTCCCCCATGTTTCTCAAGCTTAAGTTTGCCTATTTTGATTCTTCGATTCTCAACCAAGTTTGTTATCGCACCTCATTGTCAACAACCTACTCCCGCAATCATCATCCGCCATTAATCGATGACCTGACCTCGGCCCTCAAGCTTTTAGCCCTCGCTTGAGTCACACAAACCCTCCATTGACACCGATTGTAACATTCCGCTTTTTGTTGTCTTGGAGTTTGAATTTCAAAATTTGAACCCTTTGCAATTTATTTGAATTTAAATCACTTTTAAATTGAATTTTTCCAAAACAAAAAGGATTTAATTTGATTAATCCATAATTCAATTTAATTATTTATTATTTTATTTGGGTTCCTTGTGAGTCATGGATTTTTTCTGTCATTTTTGGGATTTTTTCGAGTTTAATTGCTATTTATTTGAATTATTTGAAGTTTAATTGGATTTTCGGATTTTCTTTAATTCTAAATCCTTTTTCCTTCTATTGGGCCGATTTCACTGCTTATCCCGTCCGCCCAATCTCGTTTCATCACGGCTCGCCCGTCCGCCTAAAACCCTAACCTCCGCCATGCCTCACCTGATGATTTAATCCAACTACCAGAATCATACCGCCTTCCCACAAGAAACCCTAACCCTAACCGTGTTTTCTCCACCGTCGATTCCGATCCAAGGAACGCTGAAGAAGCCACGCCGCCTCAGAGCTGCCGCCTCGCGACAAAGGAAGCCGCCTGACCAACCTCAATTTCCGTGCCATTTCGCAACCCTAGGCTATTTAAGGTCAAGACCACTTTCAGGCCGTGTTCGCCTTCCACGCCGCCTTTCCTCCCACTAACACCTTCGAACGCCGCCGCTTGCCTCTACGACCTCGCCGAGTTAGCATCATCTTCCGTTTTCTCCGCCGACGGTGAGTCTCGCCGCAGATTGCTTTCGCTGAGTCCATCTCGCCGCCCTCGTTCTAACCCACTCAACCTGCGGTTTCAATCGCTTCCTCCGCCTTTCGGTCATCTTCCCACCTCCGGGCGTCTGCGCCGCCCTCGCCGCCGATCTTCACCGCTAACCTCCACCGCTCGATCGCAACGGACCGCTTCGGATCTTCCCGTCTCTGTGATCGCAGAAGCCTCCCGAGCCAATCGCCTTCGTCATCTCTTGTAATCGCTCGTTCGCCACGCGGGCGCCACGTGCCGCCCACGCAGCGCCACGCCGCTGCCTACCGCCGATTATTGCCCCTGTTCGCCACGTAAGAGCCACCGCAACCCTAGATCCGCTGTGGCATCGATCCGGCCAATGACGCGCGGTCGCTTAGTCCTCGCCTTTTGTCACAAGCGTGGCGCCATGTCATTGTCACATCACCACCACCGTATGGTTTAGATGTGTGTGTCTGCCACGTGTGCGCCATGTATGCGCCACGCAAGCCATAACCCTAGCGTGTACGCCTCGTCACTGCCATGTGTCGTCGCGTCATCACCACGTGCTAGCCACGTCGATGCCAACTCACCGCCACATAAACCCTAATTCACCCGTGTGCGCCTCGTCATCCGTAAGCCGTGAACCCAGTCCATGTGAACCGTGTCAATGACACCTGGGCCCCACTTGTCAGCGCACATATTTCTTATTTACTGATTTACCGAATTTCGAATTACTAATAATAGCGATCGACACGTGTCAATCCTTTCCGATTTTCCTGATTTTCTTCCATTTAAACTTCTAAGGTCTGTTTCCTCCGCTCGAACTCCGATTCGAACGATTCAAATTTCTAAATTCATATAAAATCAAGATCTATCTGTTGGTGTCATTTTTATGAATTTTTGGATTTTATTTATTTTTTTATTTATTTCTTGCCTCGATTATGTGTTTAGCGTGTGGTAAACGACGCAATGGCTGAGCGAGAGGAGCATCCATGGAGGTAGCAGCAGCGGGAGAGGTTGAAGGCAAGTCTCCTTGACCATATTGAACCCAAATTTATGAAATTCTATGTTGTTTTAAAGTATTGCATGCTCATTGCTTTGCTTACCGTACTTTAATGCCATTTTGAAATGCTTAGTTAAATCCCAACTTTGCTATGCCAACATTGATATTAATCTTGCCAACCATTGACATCCAAGGAAAACTAAATACTATAATCAATGGTAAACATTTTATTATGGGAACGGAGAAAATGCTTAGCCATGCTTAATCACGCTTACCTTACCATTATGGAAATGCTTTCATTTTTGATTCAAAATGAATTGTGGAAATTATGGCAATTGGTGTTGCTTGGTATTAATTTGGAAATAAAAGGGAAAAATGATTTAGATCGGGCGGATTGGTTGTATGGCTAGTGCGGATGCACAAAATTCGAATGTGATTGTCCCCTAGTCAATTAAGGACCTGTCGTGTGGACACCATGGGCCATGCTATACAAAGACAACCACATGTCTATAATGGGCACGACCTGGCTAAGTAATTTGCATGTATCGTTATTTGACTTCGCCAAATGGGTCATGGGTTTTGTCGGGATGACACTTGCAAGGCGCAAGAGGGGGCTTCTGTACTGGGCGGTTATCCCTAACAGCGGTGAAACCTTAGCGGGTGGAGTCGGTAGCAGTATGTGCATTGTAAAGGTCTTGTCATGATCTCCTTGCCGACACATCAAAGGAAGTGTGTTACTGGCCTGGCAAAACAGGTTGATCATGTCGTGTGGGTAAAGTGTTGTAAGATCGAGGATGAGCCTAGAGGGGGGTGAATAGGCTTTTCTAAAATTTTCTATCACTAATTTTCAAGTTTAATGATTTCTAAGAACTTGTGACAATTTTAGCAAATTCAATACTCAACAATTCTAGTGATCACAAGATGATACCACTACACAAGTATATTAATAGCTAAGCAAGTAGCACAAGAGAAGCAAATTGCTAGAATTGCACAAGAGTAAAGACAAGCAAACCACAATTGATGGACAAGAGAATTTTTCCCGTGGTCTCTGAGACTCTGCTTGCCTCCCCTACTCCACGCTGAGGTAGCTTGAATTCCTTCTGCCGGCTCCACTCGCTTGAGCCTTTCCCGATCACTAGTGATAGCTCTTCCCCGCCTCCGGGTAGGGAAGCCAGTGCCTTCACAACCACCCGGGTCTTCACACAACCTCCTTTGTGAAGATCACCGAGCCTCACGCCTCAAGCCGCCTAGGAGGCGAACCTCCAAGAGTAACAAACTTGACGCAGCCTTGAACTCAAGAGTGCAATCAATATGGCTCACTAATGCAATGCACTCACTTGTAGCTTCCAAAACTCAAGAATCAAGAATTCAATGCACAAGAGAGTGGAGAGAGTTGCTAGGGCTTAGAATGTATTCAATGGAGTCACCAACCAAACCCTACATACAAAGGGGGGTATTTATAACCCCACCCCACACAAACTAGCCGTTATTTGCTTTTTACCTAGTTTATGCCAAGGCGGTACCACCACCCTCTAGGGCGGTGAGGTACCGCCCTGAGGTGTAACGGCTAGAACGGGCATTTAATGCGCCGACACGTAGTCAAGATGCGATTTTTCTATACTACGTACGGATTGATCGCTTTGGGTCGCGTACCGCGCACTACGAACGAAAACAAAACGCTCGAATAAAGCTATCATTAACTAAGGTGCGGTAAATCAAGAATGCATACTACATCTCATCCATGTAGATAGTGCCTCGAGGGATCGAAAAATTACTCTCTGTAATATTGCTACCGTAACTAACCTCCAAGAGTATCAAGACTGCACAGATTACCGCCAAGCATGGTAGTTTAACCATATATATATGTATACATATATATATATGTATATATATATATATATATATATATATATATATATGTATGCACATATATTCATACATATATATGTATATGTGTGTATATATAGAGTAAATTTCACAAACTACGTGTTTTTTCTATAAACTATTAGAAAACTACAGATTTTAGCTTTTATTTTACAAAACTATAGATTTTAGAAAAACTTGTTTTAAAAACTACAGGTTTCTTGTACAAATTATTAGAAAACTACATATTTTAGTTTCTATTTCACAAAACTATAGATTTTAAGAGAACTTGTATCACAAAACTATAAGTTTTAGAATTAATCATTTCTTGTAATGGAACTGACAATTTGAGTCAACATGATAGCCTCATACATGAGTGAAACGGGAAGTGAGGGCGTGTGAGACCACCATGTGACACTCTCAAAAACCGGTTATAAGAAACGGCTAATTCTAAAATCTATAGTTTGTGAAAGAAGTTCTTCTAAAACTTATAGTTTTGTGATATATGTTCTTATAAAATCTATAGTTTTGTAAGATATAAGCTAAAATCTATAGTTTTCTGATAGTTTGTATAAGAAACCTGTATTTGTGAAATTTTTTTTTCTAAAATCTGTAGTTTTATAAAATAAAAGCTAAAACCTATAGTTTTCTAATAATTTGTACAAAAACCTGCAGTTTTGCAAAATTTACTCATATATATACGTTTTTCTCAAGAAAGTATTAGTAATTCCTATCGATCGAAAGCGGTCGATATGACGCAACTGCAAATTAACTGGAGTAATTAGCTAGCCTAGGCGCATGCCCTTGCCGATAGATCGTTGGATCGATGGATGCATAATCAATCGGGAGGCCGACGGGTGGCCACGTACGTACGTCATGCTTTCGATCGTAGTGGCCATTATTGGCCAATCCTCAGCGTGTGGCTCCCGGGGGACCTCCAACCTCGTCCACAGATTCCATTAGCAGCATCGATCAGCTCCTTCCTCATCACTAGCTAGCAGTCCGCTGTCAGGCCCATGCATCAGCTTAGCTTAAGGAATAATCCGGCCATCCATCTCTCGCTCTCGACGATATCTCTCATCACTAACAGATTATTTGCTTAATTGCTTGTCTAATGGCGCAGGAAGGCACGCTCTAGAAGAGTCGCGCACATTGCAGCAGGCAGGTTGGACGACACTACCACTCGCTAGATCCATCCTCGTTGTGTTTGTGTGCAACTATGTATCTATCTATATAAGGCGCCTAGCTAGCTAACCTGTGGTAGCTTTGCATCGGCATCCGTACTCCATCCAGATCGATCCATCAGTGGTCTACCTAGCTCTGAGAGCGAGCGGCGGTGATCAGTTGTGTCCTGAGCTTTGCACAGACACACACACACATACTCAAGATTAAATAGAAACTACGTACTAAGCTATCAGAGAGGAAGAGAAGACGACGACGACGACGACCACGATGGCTGCTGCCGTCTCCTCCACCGTTGGTGCCCCGGTACGTACTTCAATTCCCGCACCTATATACACCCGGCCGGCCTGCCTTATTTCACGATATATTAATTGCTGGCTGTGTATCTCGTCTAATTAAGTTAATACTAGTGTTCTAGCTATAGTATATATTCTCTCCATTTCACTATATTTGCCTCTAGCTTTGGGAGTATCTGCGTTAAAATATTTGTCAATTAAGGGAATCAAGAGTGTAGTTATTGTAATAATTTTACCCTCCATCCATACTTAAATGATTTGTAAGGTATTTAATATAGGTATGTACGATCATTTCTTATTAACTTTTTCGTAGATTTAGTGCTTTCTTTCTGTATGTATGTTGGACTGTAGATAGATATTGTGAAATGGAGACAGTACATGTTAGAAATTAGAATTAATAATGCTCGTGGCCGATGGGGAAAAAAACCCCACATAAGTATATGTGACACACGAGGACAAGGAAAATAAGTTAGCTAGCTAGCTAGCAATTCAGGGGAAAACATTCCAATTATAAAGCAATTATATAAGCAACACACAAATTAAATGTAGTAACTAAATTGTAGCTGTTATGCTGAGACACTCCTGCTTTTATACAGCTTATTACTGAGAGAAATTAGCTATTTGTTAAACAGTCTCTTATAAAAAGCTACAGTTGTTTTTCAGACTGAAAACAAAAAAACAGTTTTTCAGAAGAGCTATAGCTTTCGAAACAGGCCCTAAATCTGTTAGGACGACGTTGTATGCTAAGTTTTCTGAATCTAAGGACTAGGCATGCATGCACGAACTTATGGTCCTCTGTATGCAAACGCAGTGTATATATGCAGTACGTGCACAATCAAATCAAACATTCATGCATCGTCACTACGATCGATTCCTATAGCTAGAATTAGCAACATGTGTGCATGTACATGTATATATGCAGGCGTCCACACCGAGCAGCTTCCTTGGGAAGAAGCTCATCAAGAAGCAGCAGGTGAGCTTGGCCGCGAGCTGCCACCATGGCAGCAGGCAGTCCAGCCACAGCAGGTGCTTCAGAGTCATGGCGGCCAAGGATCTGGACGAGGGGAAGCAGACGGACCAGGACCGGTGGAAGGGCCTCGCCCACGACGTCTCCGACGACCAGCAGGACATCACCAGGGGCAAGGGCCTCGTCGACTCCCTCTTCCAGGCGCCCATGGGAGACGGCACCCACGAGGCCGTGCTCAGCTCCTACGAGTACCTCAGCCAGGGCCTCAGACAGTAAGCATTACTATATTGTGCTACCACCACCACACCATATACATCACAGGAGAAACAGAGCGTTGTTGTGCATACTTACTGAACTGAACAAAACGTACGCACGCGTCCTGCAGATACAACCTCGACAACACAATGGGAGGCTTCTACATTGCCCCTGCCTTCATGGACAAGCTCGTTGTCCACATCACCAAGAACTTCATGACCCTGCCCAACATCAAGGTAACACATGACATTATACTAGTAGTATAGAGTAGGCGGTAGAAATTAGATTAGCCGTTGATGATTTGTTAAGAATATTTCTGCTACTCTACTAGTATAGATAAATTCTATCTAATCTGATCCATTGGATCGAATAGAACGGACAGTTCGTATTAAATTTAGTGTAATCTAAAAGAGCTCAATATTTAAAGTGGCTGTATCAGCTTTCGGAATTGGAGCCCTGTTCCTTTGATTTAGTTCAGACTTCAGAGTTGTTGTTTGACAAGTTGATCATGAGTTGATTCAGCCTGTAGCCTGTCCTAGTATGCAACACGAGCTTAATCATAAGCTGCTAAACCACAAATGCTGTCTCTGTTTGCCACATATGTACTCCTTACAACTTTGACCAGTATATGTTGGTAAAAAAATAGAACAAATGCTATTACGGAAGTACTAGTTTGGATCAGTATTACTCAGATACCTATGTTCAAAAAAATTTGCCAAATTGGACACCTTGAATCTGAGTCAGCTTCCAACACTCGTGTGCAATTCTAAGTACATTGTGACCAAACTTCACCTGCAATTTTACTCTAAATACATCGTAGTAGGATGAGATATAACAGATAGTTCAATGAGTTCAATAGACAATATAATCAATTCCACCGGTATACCAGCCATACGGGAATGATGTTGATAAGTTTGTTCTAAGCTCCAACACTTTAAGTAATGACAGGGACTAATCAAAATTGCTTACTCTTTTGTGCTGACAAATGAAAAAAAAAACAGGTGCCACTCATCTTGGGTGTCTGGGGAGGCAAGGGTCAAGGGAAGTCCTTCCAATGTGAGCTTGTCTTCGCCAAGATGGGCATCAAGTAAGCTAAGCTACTTAGGCTGTTCCAACTTCCAATATATTCATCTCTTCTCTCAAACTTTCCATCCATCCAAACTAACTAATGCAATTGCAATGCAGCCCCATCATGATGAGTGCCGGAGAGCTGGAGAGCGGCAACGCCGGGGAGCCGGCGAAGCTGATCCGGCAGCGGTACCGTGAGGCGGCGGACATCATCAAGAAGGGGAAGATGTGCTGCCTCTTCATCAACGACCTCGACGCCGGTGCCGGTCGCATGGGCGGGACGACGCAGTACACCGTCAACAACCAGATGGTGAACGCGACGCTGATGAACATCGCCGACAACCCCACCAACGTGCAGCTGCCGGGCATGTACAACAAGGAGGAGAACCCGCGCGTGCCCATCATCGTCACCGGCAACGACTTCTCGACGCTGTACGCGCCGCTGATCCGCGACGGGCGCATGGAGAAGTTCTACTGGGCGCCGACGCGCGAGGACCGCATCGGCGTCTGCAAGGGCATCTTCCGCACCGACAACGTCCCCGACGAGGCCATCGTCGAGCTGGTCGACTCCTTCCTGGGCCAGTCCATCGACTTCTTCGGCGCTTTGCGCGCTCGGGTGTACGACGACGAGGTGCGGCGGTGGGTGGCGGAGGTGGGCGTGGAGAACATCGGGAGGCGGCTGGTGAACTCGCGCGAGGGCCCGCCGACGTTCGAGCAGCCCAAGATGACGCTGGAGAAGCTCATGGAGTACGGGCACATCTTTGGTGAGGGAGCAGAGAAGCGTGAAGCGCGTCGGCTTCGCCGACAAGTACCTCAGCGAGGCGCGGCGACGCCAACGAAGACGCCATGAAGACGGGCTCCTTCTACGGCAAGCGGCGCGGCGGTGGGCGTCCCGTCCCGAGGGGTGCACCGACCAGTGCCGCCAACTACGACCCCACCGCAAGGAGCGACGACGGCAGCTGCGTCTACAACTAAACCCCTCCCTCCTCCTACGTTGATCATCCACCATCACTTGCAATTTGCTAGCTAATCCGCATCGATCATGGGTGAATGAATATTTGTTAATTTGCCTCTACGTACGTACCATGCATCGACATATATTGTTAAGCTGCACTAGCTAGACACATCCAACGATCGTAAGGAATATACCGAGTCATCACTGCACAGGTAATTAATTATTAATCGAATATGTTATTGCCTGTAATTAAATCGTTGGCCACTTAATTCATTTCTCCAATGGATATATATGCAAGCTAGGGCCTCTAAGTAATTGTGCATGGATTAATCTTATGTGCGTTGTGCCGATCGGAGCCCGAATCGGCAACACGCCTCTCCCTAGTATGCCCTTTCGTAAAGCACGTTTGGAGGAAGATCCTCCACTACATGCACATAAATCACATTGCCCCAGAGCCTGCTTTGGTTGAACTAGGTGCTGCTACTCGATGGCGGTCAATCAGCTCTTCCACTGCCAAGCAACGTCGCAAGAAAGTGGATGGCATCCTCATGTATGCCATGTGGAATATCGGAAAAGAAACGAATAACAGGATCTTAAACAATTTGTATCGAACGGTGCAACTGGTGGCTAATAGCATCATTCAAGATGTGCAGAACCGAAGTAATGCTTTCGTTTCCGCAGTTCGGTAGTAGGGCTGCACAAATCTTACCAGAAAGAGTTCGGCATTGCACGCGTCGCTTCACCCCAGACCCTAACCTGATCACTCAAGCAGCCCATGTGCAAGCTGCAATCTGTTGTAGCCATCTGTTTTGTATTGTATTGCCCTCATTTGAGTAATTCCCCTTGGTCTTTGTAGTGTTTAAAGAGTGGCCTCTCCTAGCTCATTGTAGTTGTGCTTTTTATATTCCTCCTTAATGCATTCGGCAAAACTCCTGCCCTCTCTCTTTCAAAAAAATCTTATGCCATACACATATCTATATATATGGATGGACTCTTATATTGTCAGTTGCATTTTTTTCTCGACTAAAATCCTACCAAATTTGAATGCTACGCCCCGTTTGGATGTTTGGAACGCAAGAATTTCACAAGAAACAGCTTGGTTCCCACAAAAAAGGGGGAAAAAGCATTCCACATGGGCCTAAATCTTAAGTAGTCTAGCTAGCAGGCCCATTCCTGGGGCAGGGCGAGCAGGGCGGTCGCCCTGGGCCCCCAAACTATCGGGGCCCCGTTATCTATTAGTATAATCAATTTGTGAAGGTCATAACTTTAGATCCATAGATCCGATTGAGCTGATTTTTGTTGGGTTAGTTTCGAAATTGAATCTAGTTTCTACAGTCTAAATTTCATGTCAATCCAATGGTGGGATCTTCAGGAATTAATATTTTAGTAAACATATGTCAATCTGTTTTTTTTGTCAAAACTGAAGCAATCTTTAATAGTTTGATGAAAATGATTGCAATAGTGAAGCAATTCTATAAGATGAGAAAAATTTTAAAGTTAATTACTTTTTTATTATGGTTGATATGGTCAGTTTATTGAAAAACAGATTTGAAGAACTCTAAGTATTCAAAGGTATATTTGGACCTTTTTCGAGCTCAACAACTTTGAAGTCATTGGATTATATTGAACTTAAAGATTATTGTACTAAGTTGGCAAAAACTTTCTCTGTTGATGATTCATCGATTTTGAGTTAAATAATCGATTTACGAGTTAAGAATCGCAAATAACTTTACCGGATAGACCAATGTCGCTATGGAGATTTTTGAGTTTGTTAGAAAAGTGGATTGTTATGGTAATATTTACATTGCTTATTGGATTTTATTTCTTGTCTCGATAAGCTGTGGCATTAGTGAAAAAGCTTTTCAAAGTTGAAATTATTAAAGAACTATTTGAGATCTACAATGTCTCAAGAAAGGTTAAATGGTCTGGCAACTTTATATATTGAGAAGAAGTTATTGGATGACATTAATGTTGAGGCCATAATTGATGATTTTGCATCTAACAATGTTAGAAGATATTTTCTAAGATGATCTCTACAAATGTTTGAGGTAAATTATCTCACTTTTGTACTTTCATTTATTTATCGATAACAATTTCTATAATACACTGAATATTATCTTTTTAATTGATACATGGTAGTATAAAAATATTTTGATGCTTATATTAGGAAGTCCTCCGTCTATAATTTCGCCCCGGGCCCCCAAAAACTCAGGACCGGCCCTGCTAGCTAGATTTACCCTGCTATGGGGTTCACATCGAGTACCTCACAAGATGCAAAATAAAAAACAAAATTAACTTAGCTAATACTCCCTCTGTCCACAAATGTACGTCACGGTGGGATCTATGTAGTCAAGACTTTAAAACTTTGATCACTAATATATTTTAAAGTATATAAATTTGCTATATGAAAATAGTATCACCGGATTTGTCTTGCAAAATGCTTTTATGCTATATATGTAATTCTTATTGTCTTTGCTTATATATATATTATGTTGCAAAATTGTAGTCAAAGTCTTGTGTTGGAGACCGTGAAAAATAAAAAACGACCTACATTTGTTGACTGAGAAAGTAACATTGCTAAGATATACACATCCGAAAATAAGATTGAATAATGTTGTTAACTTGTTAGTGAGGCACCAAGTGATGTTATGTTCGGATGTTCCTTACTCCAATCGCCAGGGAGGAAAATTCACAAGATTTTTATCCTCAACAAGCTGTGCAGGCCCTACTCATAGCTAAGGTTGATCACCAAAGTTGCCCAACAAACAGCACCTATATAACCCCCAATCTCATGATCAGAAGATCAGTAGTCACCAGGAAATCTTTTTGAGGATCCTTGATTGGGCACTTTGGGGTAACCTGGGCTAAAATTCAGGGGCGGATCTAGCATGCAATTAGTGGGGTCAAATGACCCCAATGATTTTGCCAAAATCACATATAAATCTAATTGTATTCTATTAGTATATAAGCATATATAAGCTACAAATTACTATAATAACCTCAACGACCCTAATGATCTATTTTTCTAGATCCGCCCCTGGGGCTAATGACATGACATATCCATTTCCACCCCGCCTCTGAGGAAGATGGAAACTTAATTTTTCATCCCGTACGTACTGCATCAAGACGACAAGACAGCTAGCTAGCAGCGAGTTCAATGGAAAGGCAATCTCACTGCGAGATCTGTTGGAAAAAAGGTTGTACGAGGCAAATAGAAGCCATCAAAATTATCAATGTTCTCTACTGAACCCAAACATATAGGGACTTCCAGGGAACTTAAGCTACGCACCACCAATTAAATTACCTAAAACCACTCCAGACATGACCTCTTTTATCTGGCCCTGAATCGACGTTTCACCAAACACCCCATAATTGGATCGTAGAAGGCTGACATAATTTTTGTGGTATATATTGCAAACTATCAAGCACGAGCGTGCAGCTTTCATGTGTCACGTTAACGATGACATTGTGTGGCACCAAATGACAGTCCTAGCCTGATGGTTATCAAAAAACCAAAATACATAGAGCAGCAAAATATGTGTGGCAGTTGAACTAGAATACAATTTTTGATGCCTCATCCAACAAGCAACGAGTGGTAGCAAGGGCATTTTTTGTGGTGATGCAAAATATACAAGTTTTATCTATCGCTCGGCTCGGGTTGGGTCGGCTGATCAGACAACTGACTGACCGCCGTCGGCCGGTAGAAAAATGGATGGCAGGAAAAGAAAACAAGGGTTGATCGGAAATGGCTAAATTCTGTGGCTACGAAGGTCATGCAACTCTAGCCAGGAGATCGATGGACGTACCTTGCGCTCTGTGCAAGTCATCGTTCGGCGGAGATGGCGCCACGTGCGCAGAACCCAATCTTCAGCGTGTGGCCTGTGGAAGCCAATCCACAAAGCACGAGTGTGTGAGGTAGATATATCACTGCTCCAAGCTAAGGTAGCTAGCTAGCTTCCACAGCAACAAGCTGTATTTAAGGCCTCACATAGCTCGGCCTCCACACTTTGAGCAGCAGCAGCAGCAGCAGCCGTTACTCATCCCTGCAGAGCTGCTAATTAACTAGTCCGTTGCTACCATCAACGAAGCAGCTAGCGCAGAGATGGCTGCCGCCTTCTCCTCCACCGTCGGAGCCCCGGTGCGTACCAGCGATCGATGTATCGATCGATCGCTTCTCTTGCTCAATGACCCATGCAAATGGCATCCTGTGTTCAATAATGGCGTCTGTCTCATGTACTGTGTATGCGTATGTAGGCCTCCACGCCGACCAGCTTCCTTGGGAAGAAGCTCAAGAAGCAGGTGACGTCGGCCGTGAACTACCATGGCAAGAGCTCCAACGCCAACAGGTTCAGGGTCATGGCCAAGGAGCTGGACGAGGACAAGCAGACGGACCAGGACAGGTGGAAGGGCCTCGCCTACGACATCTCCGACGACCAGCAGGACATCACCAGGGGCAAGGGTCTCGTCGACTCCCTCTTCCAGGCTCCCATGGGCGACGGCACCCACGAGGCCGTCCTCAGCTCCTACGAGTACCTCAGCCAGGGCCTCAAAGAGTAAGCACACGTACTGCGCATGCATTCTAATGGCCGGCTACAGCTGTACGTAAGAGTAGTGTGTCTGTCTTGTTATGCATACTGAATCATAAATGGAATACGTCCTGCAGCTTAGGCAGCTATGACAACATGTTGGGAAACTTCTACATCGCCCGTGCCTTCATGGACAAGCTCGTTGTCCACGTCACCAAGAACTTCATGACCCTGCCCAACATCAAGGTAACCCATGCATGCATGATGACTCTTGGCTTTCACCAACAAATTAAGAAGTACCAATCTGCAGGTTCTTAATTAAACTTACCGTGGAAGGGGCCTGACTGCTTGGATTTATTATTCTTGATCAATCGCAATTCAGGTGCCACTCATCCTGGGCATCTGGGGAGGCAAGGGTCAAGGAAAATCCTTCCAATGTGAGCTTGTCTTCGCCAAGATGGGCATCAAGTAAGAAGAAGCTATTTCAATTCATCTGTCGCCAATTTTGAATATCTGCCTGCAGCCGAAGCACTGACAGTCAGCCAAATTGTATATATTTGATGCAGCCCCATCATGATGAGCGCCGGAGAGCTGGAGAGCGGCAACGCCGGAGAGCCAGCGAAGCTGATCAGGCAGCGGTACCGTGAGGCGGCGGACATCATCAAGAAGGGGAAGATGTGCTGCCTCTTCATCAACGACCTCGACGCAGGTGCCGGTCGCATGGGCGGGACGACGCAGTACACCGTCAACAACCAGATGGTGAACGCGACCCTGATGAACATCGCCGACAACCCCACCAACGTGCAGCTGCCGGGCATGTACAACAAGGAGGAGAACCCACGCGTGCCCATCATCGTCACCGGCAACGACTTCTCCACCCTCTACGCGCCACTCATCCGCGACGGTCGTATGGAGAAGTTCTACTGGGCTCCCACCCGCGAGGACCGTATCGGCGTCTGCAAGGGTATCTTCCGCACCGACAACGTCGCCGACGACGACATTGTCAAGCTTGTCGACTCCTTCCCGGGCCAATCCATCGGTACGTACGAGCCTAGCTAGCTAGCTGCCTGCAATCGAAGCACAGCATATATATCTAGTTAGTTAGATAGACACAACCCGGCCAATTAATCTTTGATCAACAAGTAATTAAGTTCCATCAAATAGATGCAGTAACGATAACAAATACATACCGAACACATGCAGATTTCTTCGGTGCGCTGCGTGCTCGGGTGTACGACGATGAGGTGCGCAAGTGGGTCACCAGCACCGGAGTGGACAACATCGGCAAGAGGCTGGTGAACTCCCGCGAGGGCCCCCCCACCTTCGAGCAGCCCGAGATGACGATCGACAAGCTGATGCAGTACGGGTACATGCTGGTGAAGGAGCAGGAGAATGTCAAGCGTGTGCAGCTTGCGGACAAGTACCTGAGCGAGGCAGCTCTTGGTGATGCTAACGAGGATGCCATGAAGACTGGTTCCTTCTTCGGTTAGAACACTCTCCATACACACTATATATATATATGGGATTTGATAAACATCAACCGGATGTTTTTTTGGTTGAAATCACCCAAATCTAGAACCATTGGATCATTTGATCCAATGGCCTGGTGAATTTGGATCCGATCCTATTATTTGATCCAACGGCTCGGTGAATTTGGATCCGATCCTATGATTTGATCCAACGGCCCGGTGAATTTGGATGTTCGGGAGTATCGATTACATCCGATCGTATGATTTGATCCAACGGCCCGGTGAATTTGGATCCGAAATCCAACGGTTCTAGATTTGGGTGATTTCAACCAAAAAAACATCCGGATGATACCTATATATATATATATATATATATATATATATATATATATATATCTGCTAGCTATTCCATCGTAGGCGCGCGGCCTCTGCGTAAGAGGTGGGGCGAATTGAATATATATATTGCAATCTTTCCACCTCTTAAATTATACTTCTTACTTATTGCATACTTAATTCCTTTTTTATTACTACACTTACTATGTGCTCACTGTGTATAACTAACAGCTTAATTTGGGGGCTGGTAGTTTTATATATATGTGTGTGTAGTGCCGGGTGTGCTCCTGTGCTCTTCCTAAAAAAATGGGGGTGAATCATATACAATACTGATAGATTATTGATAGAGAACACAAAAGATATAGCATAATTGCTCTTCCTTTGATTTAATCATGACTGCTCTAACAAAATCGTGAGTTACACATCAAGGTGACCTTTCTCACCAAGTTGTGCAAAACAATTAAATTTCAGATCAAGGAGCACCGCAAAGGTAATTTGACTGTACCCGAAGGTTGCGCCGACCCGGATGCCAACAACTTTGAACCGACGGCGAGGAGCAACGACGGAAGCTACCTTTACACCGCTTTATATTATTCTGATGTTTCACTCTTTGTAACCAAGTACCGGATCGCGTCCAAGCGATAGTTGGGCATGAAAAGTTTTTGTCAATATATATATATAAAGATAATATGGGGTATATTCATTTGTCATGGTAATTAAAGAGAGCAATAGAATTGCTATCATGTGACACTTCCTGTATTCATCTCTTAAATATATAGTTCTTAGTCAGGTGAGTGAAGACCGCTTACCGCGCTCAGAAAGAAAACTGCTACAAACAAGTCATATAATCATCATTTTCTCTAAATTACCATTATGATTTGTTCAGCCTTGCCCCCACGCACCCAGATTTTTTTTTAAGCTTGTCGTTGGACAAACACGGAGACTTTTAAAAAAAAGGAGGGGGGGGGGGTTAATTTGAGCCCTCATGATCCAACATCTCATTTAATTAGATCCAACAAAATTGATCACTCTTAGAAAGATAAATGAAAAGGCAATGGTTTGACATGACGACCAGGCAAGACTCAAAAGGCACTCATATTTACCAGGGAGCTAGATCATGCTGTGGTTATGTATGAGTAGCACAAGTCTGTGTTCAAGGTGATCCATCAATTGGTTAGTGGGGATAAATTTTGAAGTGGTCAGACAAATTTGATTTCTCGATCAGATTTCATTGATGCGCTCTTCTTGCAATGAAACAATGCATCTTCCCCTCTTCAAGTTTGTAGCAAGTGTAAGGTAGAACAATAGCCAACTATCAAGGAACCTATATTTTCCTTTTAAAAAAGGAACCTATGTCATGGGATTTATTTTGTTTCAACTTAAAACAGCTAACTCGTGGCATACAACCATTGCCCAGGAAACTTACCATATTGGACATCTGTATGAACTCCTTTTCAGGATTACTACTTCCCTATTATGTTCTCCAATAGGATTAGAGGTAGCATCAAACATATATGCGTCAATTTGAAGAGCATTTCTGAGTGGTTCAGTGTGTGATCTTACTCAAGAAGTCATGAAGGGTGGTTTGCTTCCACATCTATGGCAGGCTACATAAATATGACAGTACCTATCCATATATGCGTGTTAGTTATTACTAAAGAAATCTTGGGCAGTAACTTATACTAAAAAGAAGGCAGATACATTTAGTTCAAATTATCTCCTTGTATCCTCCAGAAATGCAATCATAACTCCTTTCATAGCAGTGTTCTAAATAGCTAGTTGTAACTATAACTGCGCTATAACTTTTTTTGGACCCCAAACGCAAAGCTATGGGCTAATGTTTCGCTATATTAGCTATAAGCGCTATAGCTAGTGATAGCTCGGCTATTTGACATAGCTTATAGCTAGCAATAGCTCTGCTATTCTACGTAGATACTTATAGGTCAAAACATTGAACATATTTTAAAATCTAACAATACTAAAAGGCCTACATGCATCTTTTATAAGCTAGAACTATGAGAAAATCTAGTAAAAGACCTCATCTCACCCTTTTTCAATAAGAAGTCTGAGCGGACATATTTTTTTCTATTTCCCTATTTTTGTTTAAGAAGTCTGAGCAGGGAGGGGCGTGTTCTGCACGCATGTGTTGGAGTGGTCAGTATTAATTCAATCAAGAATTTCTAACCTTTTTTGAGGGGAATGCTAACTTGGACATTCTAAATATGTCTTGATGTTGTTTAAATAACGCAGTACAGGCATTCGTAATTCCATAGAACCTCTTGCCTGCCATAGGTACAGCGCGTAATGTATAGACTCAGATACATCTGGTAAAACAATGAGCAGAGCAACGTAATGGAGAAGGCGCGCAGAAGGTGTTGGGAGATTAGAAGATGGATGACGGCGAGCATATATAGACGTATTGAATTCGAATAATATAGTTACAATTAATCTAACAGGGATCGAAAACACAGAAAACAGGAGGGAAGGAAGAAAGCACAAGCAGGGATTAGAGTGTAGCGTACCATGGCATGCAAGCTATATCACCGGCCGGCCGGCCGGCCGGTTGGTTGCAGCGACGTCAGTAGCTAGATGGCTGTACTTGTACCTGCAAAACGAGGTGACCTGAGCGCCACGCGACGGCAAGCGTACAACTAACGAACACCGAGGCAGCAAGCAAGCAGCGTAGCGGCCAGCACGGTGGTGGTGTTGGGAGAGGAAATCAGAATTGAGAAGAGGAGGGGGAGCATACGCTGCATACGTACGTGGGTGGCGTGTCGGCCGGCGAGGACAGGCGTTCCCGTGGCACGGCGGAGGCAGGACTGCGCGTGCGCGGGTGGGTTTGGTTGCCAACTATCATATCATAGCCATAGCCATAGCCATAGCCATAGGTGAGGAGGCGAGCGGCGACGGCGGCGAGCGCAGGGCGTGGTGGTGCTCCTTATATATATAGGCCGACCACTCCACTCCACTTGCGATGGGCTGGCTAGTAGCGTACCGGCCTACTAGATGCTGGGCTGGGCTGGGCTGGGCTGGGCTAACAAGGTTTTGGCCCTACTGCTGTGGGCTGCTGCACCTACTGTAGGCGCTGGATCATGAGACCAAAATCTGCCTCCTGCCTGCCCTGCTATCATGCGGATTTTTTTTATTTAATATTTATTTTAAATCGTTTTTTCAGAACTAGTCGCCCGCGGGAGAAATTTTCAGAAATACCGCCGCCCCCAGATGCGATCATGTCTGACAGGCGAAGCAGGTCCCTGTGATCGGAAGAACGCGCGCAAACGCCTTACGGACCTGCGTCGGGCGTCGCCAGTCATCGCCTGCACAGGCGATCGCCCATGCCCTAGGCGACAGGGGTATTTTATACCAGCGATCTTGTGGCCATTTGGTTGTTCTTGGTAGAGAGAGAAAGCGAGCGAGGAGAAGAAGAGGAGAGGAAGGAGAGGAAAAAAAGAGAGAGGGAAAAAAAAGAGGGGAAAAATATTCATCGTTTTTTGAAGGTAAGTCCATTAAATTTATATGTAATTTTTTTTGAAATTTTAGTATTTTGTAATATTTAGAAATATTAGGATTGGTAGTAGAAATATTAGGTAATGTTTAGAGATTTAATATAGTATTTAGACATATTAGGATTGTAGTATTTAGAAATGTTGAGAATCAATATAATATTTGGAAATTTAATTTAGTTAGGATTGGATAGTACAAATATTAGGCAATGTTCTGATTTAATATTTAGTATTTGCGGTATGTAATATTTTAGAGATTTAATATTTAGTATTTGCGGTATTTAATATTTTAGAGATTTAATATTTAGTATTTGCAGTATGTAATATAGGTAATCGAATTACTTATTTATAGTCAATGGCAGTATTACGTTAAAAATTAGTATATTTAAAAACATGGTAGGCAATCATTACAAATCGAAGAGAGTAAAATTTGACGACAATATATTGTGACATTTATATAGCGGTTAGGTGGAGAAATGATGGTTTTTAGGTTCGACGTTGTAGGCGGTATGTCGGAGACATTGTACTTTCGAGATATTCTATGGAGATGGGGAGATAGCACGGGGCGAATGGAGTCGATTTGTCGGGATTTTCAGCGATCATCTGAGGCATATCTAGGCGAGAGATAGGACATCTGAGGGTTTGATGGAGTTTATATTTTGGATGTTCGGTTTGGATGCCCAGTGTTAATTGCGGGTTAGAAGCGATAGTAAGCCGTCTGTGAGATTTTTTATGGAGAGTGATTCCTATTAACGCGACGTCGCATGGAGGAGCTATGTTGGATATCTTTGTGAGAGCGGGGTTGGCGCTCATGTTCTTCGGTAGATTGGTACGGTACCTCCATCGGTGTCGGAGGTGCGTGATGTCGGGGTAGATATTACGGAGGAGGAATCTGGATATGCAACAACGCGATGATGAAGGTGGTGGCGAGGTTGGCGGTGGCGGCGGGATCGAGGCGATGAGCGGTAGTGGAGGCGAGGGGTGGCCGACGAGGGGAGGAGGTGGAGCACATAGTTGAGTTGATGGAGGAGGAGGACCGTGCGGATGAGGAAGTCCACGATGGCGAACGCTTCGGACGAGGAGGACAATACTCTGAGGTGCTGTCCCTGGTGCGTGGACTAAATATAATTTGAAGACGACAATGAATGAAGGGAGCAGAGATGCATGGGAGTATCATGAGAACGAGGTGCAGCGAGGGGGCATATATAAAGACAAGGAGGCCGTGATGGATGCGGTGAAATCTTGGTCAATGTCTCTTGGCGCCAATTGAGGTAGTGAAGTCGAACAAAAAGACTACGACGTGAAGTGCGTAGTTGATTCGTGCCCATGGCGGTGCATGCATACAAGGGAAGTGGAGGGACTCTCGAAATGTTCCATAGTGACGAAGCATAAGCGCTAGCTGGAGGAAGCGGGCGGGAACACCGCAATCTGTCGTCCACTTGGGTGGCAAATGTGTATGGTCGGATCGTCGACAATCGCACCGCAGCCTCGATCCATTATCGAGCCGTGGAGGAGAGGTTTTAGTACAAGATTAGCTACGGAAGGCATGGAGAGCAAAAGAACGACTTTGCAAATACGGTTCGGGACATACAAGGCTTTTACGAGAATATTCCACACTTGCTCGGGGCAATATCAAGTAGGAATCCGAGACGGTCATCGACCTTGCGGAGTTTCCGCGGATGGTGCGTCTTGCGGTAAGTGGGTCTTCAATGGGCCTTCTTCGCCCTCGGCGCATGCATTAATGCCTTAAGATCATCGCCTGGTCATTTGCATGGACGGCACATTCCTCACGAGAAATACAAGGGCGATTCTAAGCGCAATCGCGGTGGGCGCCAACAACCGAGTTCTACTGGTCGCATTGGCCTTCGTGGAGGGGAAAACACGGAGAGTCGGTCTGGTTTCTTGAAAGAGTCAAGATGGCGGTTGTGCAAGACCGCCCGATGTATGTGTCATCCATGACCGACATGCGGGGTTCTTGAGGCGATCGTGGATATGCAATAAGGGTCCGACGTCGTGGGAGCAGCAAAGTGGCCAGACCCGAAGAGCGGTGGTGCATGAGGCACATGGGTGCCAATTTTTTCGTCGATTTAGGAACAAGGAACTTATGAACATGTTCAGCGGTACGTGCAAAGCAGAACCGGCGGAGAAAGTTCGAGTCATTTGTGGAGGGCGTTGGATGAACTAACCAGAAGCAATCATGAATCCAAGGGATGGCGCTAGTTCGTCAAGGAACCCTATGGTGTACCACGAGCAAGGAGATGACCCCTGACCTGTGTGCGTTCCCCAAGCGCGACCAAACATCCGGCGAGGCGGGGCAAGCATAAAGAGTTTCACGGAGTGGATACGACACGAGCCGTTGGAGAAATGGTCCATTCTCAAGATGACGAGGGCGGTTCCGCTATGGAATAATGACAACCAACTGGCGGAGATTTACAAGCCGGTAATGAAAGCGCGAGATGCCTCCCGTTGGTGGGCATTGTTGAGGTGTGTTACTAGGCACCCAAAGATATTTCGTTGAGCGGTACAAGGCCTTCGTTGCATGTATGTCGGACAATCGCTGTCGTACTCGGCGGTTGTCTCTCGTACATGGCAAACAAGACACGGAAGGCACAGACACATCGCTTGACACGGAGAGTGGCGTGGAATGGAGGTACCACGTGCCGCTGCGGTGACCGGGTCAAGAGGTGCCCACCGGAGAGGACTTCCATCCAGGCGTACTCGAAGCTGCCGACCGTGAGTGCTCTGCCGAAGCCACGCTGCTTTGACTTGCCGTGCTCGCTGCGTGATTGCCGCAAAGAAAGCGAGACACACCGATCATGTCGTCCGTACATCTCCCACTACTACTACAAGCGAGTGTTCTCAACACGTGGCATAACGAGGTGTCTGGTGCGGGTCGATGGATCGTTCACGGCGGCCCCCTCCGGGGCATCGATGGGTCTGGGACATCCGAATGTTGAAGCGTAAGGTCGGGCATCGAAGGACACGGCGTATTAGGAGCGATATGGGCGAGTGCGAGTAGCGTCGTAATTGTGGATAATGCAATTCTATGTACGAGTTATTTGTTGTCTCCGTCAATGTATTTTCGATTCTATGTACCGTTAATTGTTGTCTCCGTCAATGTATTTTTCGATTCTATGTACCAGTTAATTGTTGTCTCCGTCAATGTATTTTTCGATTCTATGTACCAGTTAATTGTTGTCCCCGTCAATGTATTTTCGAGTGTATGTACCAGTTATTTGTTATCCCCGTTAATGTAATATTTGAATATGGAACATTGCATTACTTTTCATTTACTTTTTTGTAGTTGCAACGTGTACCATAAATTTGCTTTCTAACCATGAATTTGCTTTGTAACCACGCAGGTGCAGGCGACGATGGCGAGAGTTGGGCGTGCTGCTGACGCTACTCCCGAGCTGCTAGACCAGCACGTGGACTTGACCCACCGGTCTAGGTTGTCCGCAGTTGAGGGCCGGCGGCTGGGGACACTGCGGTCTCGGGTGCCGAAGGAGTTTCTTCGGATCGACCCGCGCTGGGTTCCTGATGGTCGCCGAGTTTCGCACTCTTTTACTTACCGCTAATGGAATTTTAACGACGCTACACACTACGTGCGGTTACAAGTCGCCGGCTTACTTCGCTTCACGGATGGTGGAGCGAGACGCGTGGAGGGCCCGCATGTCACCACGGTTCTCGTCTGACCGGTCCTGCTGACCGCTCTCGTGGGACCGGTGGAGACCGGAGACACACGTTCCACGCCATGCGAGAGATGGCTCCCGCAGCTGCGGGGCGTGTCGTACCTCCTCGGCCTCCCTGCAGGGGTCGTGCGATTGTGCCGCACGCGCCCCCCTCGATGGTGTTAGCGATTGGGCGCGCTTCACCCGGTGGACCGACACCCGCGGCCAAACCGTCGTGCCCTACAAGACAGATGAGAAGCACGGAGTCCGTATAGGCGTGGTTGCTCCGATTCCGCAGTTAGTACCTCGTTCATTGCAACCGCGGATACGCCCGGCTGCGACAATCTGCATCGAATGCTGCAGGCTGAGTTTCTCCACCCGGAGGCCGACGAGGATGACCTGGCACGCCACCTGGAGGCGTACCTGCTAGTCCTGTTCGGTTGGTACCTGTTCCCGTCCTCGCACGGGGACACGGTGGACCGGCACCTGGTCGAGTTCGCCCAGTTTATCGCCGACACCCCGGCGAACCAGGTAACACATTTCGTTAAAATCTCTTACGACAGGACATGTCTAACTTTGCCGTTGTACACAGATGGTGCAGTGGTCGTGGGGCTCTGCCGTGCTCGCGTGCACGTACAGGGGTCTGTGCGAGGCTGTCTCCAAGGTAGGCAAAGAGGCGCTGTTGACGGGCTGCGTTCTACTACTGCAGCTGTGGTCCTGGGAGCACTTCTCCTTCGGTAGGCCCGAGGTTGACCCGACGCCGTACTCACAGGACCTGTACCACGGCCTCCCCCAGATCGACTGGCCCACTATGGGCCTCTACTGGGTTCAGCGACAGGTATGCCCCCTTATATCTAACCCCCTAATTTGGACACTTTAATAAGACGCACTACTTTTTGTTCTGCGTGGTGTCGCCCACCGCCAGACTAAGAAGTCGTACCGAGTTCGATTCGGGAGTTTGACAGATTGCCACGCCGAGGACGTCGCGGTGTGGCACCGTGACATAGCGACGACGTCGAGATCCGAGCACCTCACGGGTTGTCCGAGCATTCTTTGGCGTGACCATCGGCTCTGGCTCACCGTGAAGGTCCTCCTCTTTGACTTTGTCGTCGAGGAGTACTCGCCGCGCCGGTGTCTTTTGGCGATTCGGCCTCTTCGGACTTTCCCCTGCGGACTACTCACCTTTGTCTCACGTCTGGCGCACAAGTAAGTGTCTGAGCACAATACTTACCATTCCGGCGGAATGAATGTTGTATGTAAATTGCCGTTTTGCTGCGGAGATGACCCGGTCGGGCATGCACTAGGCACTCCGTTCTTCGGCGCGCATGATACCATGGCGTCACGATGGGGACGAGGCGGGCGAGGACAAGGTGGGCGAGACCGGCCGTCATCGGCGATTCCACGTCACGACGATTACATGGATCGGCATGCGCAACGACTTCGGCTTAGGGTTGGGCACACACCGGCCAGAGTATGTCGGCTCGACATCGGTGTCGGAGACGTACCCTTCACAGATGTCCCAGAGGAGAAGCGTTGCGGTAAGGTCACCCCAAAACCCTACGTATGTTTTTATGTAAATTAACTCATATCAAGCGGCATTACTTGCGAGCACGTCTTGCGAGGCGGATGTACGGGAGTTCGAGTCCGTGTTGGCGGGCCTCGACGGACGTCGTGCTCACCCCGTTCAGCGGGAAACAATTAGTCGGTGGCGCGCCCACGATGGGGCGGATGTGCCGCCTACTCACCGGCCGGCGGGCGAGACGTGGTGCCGCCGCCACCACCTCCCGCCTAGTGGGCGTGCCCACACCTCGCCCAAATGAAGTCGGCCCTGCGCCCGACGTCACCCGATGCGTGCCCTCGTGTCCTCCTGACGCCGCGATGCTACGGTGGGGTGACACCGCCGATCTTAAATCTCTCGCCGACACCGCGATGTCGAGGGTGGGGTGACGCGGGCGATCTTTGTCTCGCCTGACACCAAGCGATGTCGAGGTGGGGTGACGCGGCGAGTCCGCCGCAGTCTTTGTCGACTACTCGAGGTCGCAGCGACATTAGCGACGATCACGAGTTTTGAGCGTGGACGGTTCATGTCCACCGAGGAGCACGAGCCACCACCGCAGCAGACACCCGAGCCGCCAACATACTCGCTACCCCTCGGGAGCGGTAGGGCTAGGAGGGTCGTCGTCGCCGTCGCCACTCCGTACCCACCGAAAGCGGATCAGAGGCGTCGCCGTGGTGACTTGTTGTGCAGTTGTACTTTTGTAATGTATTTATCTTGACACCATGTTGTCTAACTATCTCGAGTAGTAGATATGTTTTCTTAGCCATGTCGTTCGACTTATTTTTACGATTTTCGCAACTTCGCGAAGAACAGCGTCCGCATAGCTCGACAATATATAATTGCCTATTAATAAGCGATGAACAAATAACTCTTTGTGAAAATGTAAGGAGGCACCTTGCGAAGGTAAATTTCATTGAAATGGGCGATAGCCTGATATGTCGAGGCACACCGCCCCAAGGTAAATTTCGCATACGAAATGGGCGATAGCCTGATATGTCGAGAGCACCTTTGCTGAAGGTAAATTTAGCCCCGAAATGGGGCGATAGCCTGATATGTCGAGGCACATCGCCCCAAGGTAAATATCGCCCGAAATGGGCGATCACCCCTACCCAAAGCGATATCTACCCTTTATAATCTTCGCTCAAGACGCCCCTCGCATACCCAAAGAATGAGAGAACAAGAAAGAACAAGAGAGAAGGGAAGGAGAGAGAACAATGTCGTTCTCTAGTCGCCTCTTGAGAAGCGAAGTCCTCCGCCCGAATATCCGGATGCGATGGCGTCGGCGCCCGATTCGCCGGAGTTGCCCCGACCCAAATCATTGCAACCTACTGGCGAAGATGATGCAATCTACCCATGGAGAGACGGCGCCAGCGCTCACTATTCTTTGTGGCGCGCGTCACGAGGTAAACCCTCTTGGCGTCCACACAATATAGGGTAACACTACCATCTCATGCATCGTTCTTTCTTTTCTCGGACGAGGGCGGTGTTGCTTCTTCCAATGGATCGGCGGGCCGAACGGCGTGACTCATTAATTTCTCAACAAGCGCCACGACAACTACCCGCTTCGCCGAGAACTTCACCCGGTGGGAGAGGCCGCGGGATATGTCCCTTTTCTAGATCGACGAGCTTAGGGCGGTGTGCAAGGGGCCAACCGATCGGTGAGTTTCATGCGACATACTCATGTTGAACTCACAAAGTAGTAGTTCTAAACCAGTTCATCGCACATAGGAGTTCAAAAGGACACTTGCAAACAACAACAAGTCAAGGAGGAACCTCCTCCGGGGCCACCGAAAGCCCCGACGTTTGCGTACATGGCCTCGGCGATGGTTGATACCGCCACGGTGATCTAGCGGACCGGAGATTTTACGGTGCCCCTTGGCCGAGGAGGCAGTCTTTGGTACTTCAACTGGGTGGACCCGGAGGCGTACCACCCACATCTCGAGCAACTGCATGGGATAAGCGGGGAACAACCCTCTCCGTGGTGCCACTACCGCCCGAAAAAGCCAGACCCAGTCACGATACGGTGTTATGCAACCACCAAAGTGGCATCTTGCATTGATTGCGGGCACGCCCGGTTGTCCAAGCATAAGCCCAACACACACCTCCTGCACCATATAGTGGAGTGCGAGTAAACAGAAGCAGGCGTCTCGCATGTCTCGCCAGCGCCAACACAAAGAGAGGTGCCGGAGGGTTCCTCCTCTCGAAGAAGAAGGGACAAGGGGAAGCAGCCGGCCGAGGTCCGCACCACGCAACAAATCCTCGACGCGTTGCGCGGACCATCCGGGAATCCGGGTGGTATTAACATAGGGGACAGGAATCGGGATGACATGCCCATATGGGAGGCGTAAATCCACATAAACAACAACCAAAATTTAAGTCTTATACACCAGACGTCGGCATAGGCCACCCAATGGGCGACAGCTGGGAGAACTGCGGAACCCCATGGAGTTCTTTCATAGTAGGGATTGAGCGGTGTCCGATGACACGTCGCAATATTAGAACGGGTCAGGTAATATGCAGAAAATGTCTTACATCATTCTGGCTGTACCCAGATAGGCGGAACGATCATTTGTTCCACCACGACGAACAGTGCTTTCCTTATTAACCTCCTCACATGTTGTAATGCCCATGTAATATAATATAATCTAATCTATTGCTTATTTTATCATCTCGAACTTTGATTGTATGTGCCATTATATATGTATTGTTTGAATTTTAAAAAATTCCTCATATATTAAAATCATTTGAAATTTTTATGGTAATATCACTGATTTATCAGGAACCTCCATAAAAAGTTTCAAAATTTTCAGACCTCGTAAAAGTTTTCATGGTTTTGTGGCGCGAGTGCCTTTTCCGATTTTCGCAACAAAAGGCGGGGCAGCGTCCGACCATCTCGCCCAGACGTAAGTGGTAGCCCGCATTGCGTGAGGCCGCCCTTGATTTTTCCCTATTTTTTGACCATGTCCGGCCTGTCATGGGCTCTGAAACCGCTAAGTGGCCACGATTTCCGTGGTTTCGTGATGCGAGTGCCTTTTCGATTTTCGCAACAAAGGCGGGGCAACGTCCGCCATCTCGCGTCGTAAGTGGTAGCCCGCATTGCGTGGGCCGCCCTTGATTTTTCCCTATTTTTTGACCATGTCCGCACTGTCGCGAGACTCTGAAAACCGCTAAGTGGCCACGATTTTCGTGGTTTCGTGGCGCGAGTGCCTTTTCCGATTTTCGCAACAAAAGGCCGGGGCAACGTCCGGCCATCTTGCCCGTACGAAAGTCGTAGCTCGCGTTGCGTAGGCCGCCCTTGATTTTTTTCGTATTTTTTTGACCGTGTCCGGCCTGTTCCGTGGGGCTACGAAAACACCCAAGTGGCCACGATTTCTGTGGTTTCGTGGCCGCGAGTGCCTTTTCCGATTTTGGTAACAAAATGCGGGGGCAACGTCCGGCCATCTCGCTCGCGCTGAAGTGGTATCCCACGTTGCGTAGCCCGCCCCTGCTTTTTCCCGTATTTTTTCGGCCGTATTCGGCGGACCCTTCGAGGCTACGAAAATACCTAAGTGAGATGCGTATTACTAACAAACAAACAATTTTTCCGGTTCATTACATGACAATAAGTTTTTTTTCTAATTCGTCGATTCAATACAACAATTCTACAAACAATTTACAACAAAAAATTTCAAAAAATTTTTCTCGATCTAAATCGCCCTGCCTTATAATACATTTATTATATTTTTTTAGTTCGCCGCGTTCATGAGTTTTGCCGTTAGGCAAGCCCGCCGTTGCCGTCTGGCGATTGCCGAGCCAAGCGGCAGAAGGGTAGTTTTGAAATTTTTTCATGAGCGACTAGTTACAAAAAGCGATTAAAATTAAATATTAAATAAAAAAATTCGCTATCATGCTATGTAAATGTAACTAGGTAGATAAGCGCGCTACGCTGCGCCGGTTGAATTTCGATAGCATGCGCTCGGAAAAATAATAATTTTTTATTTTCGCAAAACCACTCACCGGTAAAAAATAGTCTAGAGGAAAAAGGGAAAAAAATTATTAGAGATGACAACCTTCTTTTGTCGAGCCTAATACTCTATGCGTTCACTGAGTAATAATACATGTTCGCAAAACCACCCACCGGTGAAAAATAGCCTAGAGGAAAAGGGTGAAAAATCTTCGATGAATCTGTGTTTTTTTTGTGACGAAAATAGTTTTTCCGGGTTTTTTGGGTGACGAAAACATTTTTTTCTGGTTTTTTTGTTGCGTTTGTTAAAAAAAATGGGTTGTTAGGACGCGTCAGCGAATCTATGGGTCGCTATAAATCTTCGGACGAATCTACATTCTTTTTAAAAAAAACCCGCGGTTATGACCCGTTGGCAAATCCATAAGTTGTTATAAACCTTCGATGAATCTGTATTTTTTTTGTGACGAGAATATTTTTTCCGTGTTTTTTTTGTGGCGAAAACATTATTTCCGGGGTTTTTTGTTGCGTTTGTTAAAAAAAATGGGTTGTTAGGACGCGCCGGCGAATCTATGGGTCGCTATAAATTTTCGGACGAATCTACATTCTTTTAAAAAAAAACTCGCGGTTATGACCCGTTGGCAAATCCTTAACATCTTTTCCGGTTTTTTGGGTGACGAAAACATTTTTTCCGGGTTTTTTTGGTGACGAAAACATTTTTCCCGGGAAAAACGGAGAAAGGATCTGCACGTAAGAAGCAGGGACTTGTTTGTTATTTTTTTGGACCTGTTTGCTATCCTGAAAAATAAGAAAAGGACTTGTTCGCGATTTGAACTTAACGGGAGGCTTTTTCGTAAAATACCGTGCCAGGGACCTAAACGCGAAGAAAAAAAATATTTTCATCTCACAAAAAATCGCGAAGGATCTATCCGTAATTTCGAAGAAACGGAAGGATTTTTTCGCAAAACGACGAGGCACCACGTGGATGGGCTGAATGGTCTGCCTTTCTTCCGGCTTTAATAGGGTAGATATTAATTCCTACACTGACTTGACTGTGAGGATCGATCCCTACATTCAGGATTAACACCCGCAGGAACGCATATATATATATATATATATATATATAGGGGACATATTCAGTGCTAATGTGAATTCAGTGCTAATGGTCTGTAGAAGTTTTGAAAAATTCTCAAAAAATTACCACATGTAGAGGAGGTGAACCTCTACAACCCTGCAAAATTTGAAGATGAAACTCAATCGCATTTGAAAGATATGAAAAAGACAAACTCAGTATGAATAGTACTTGTTACTGTTTTGGCCGCTTAATCGTCTTCGTCCAAACTAATCTGCATCGCAAGATGCGTTGGTCAACAGTGAGCAACTCTTTCTGAGGAAACAAAAAATCGGCATCAATTTCTCGATAGAAGTAGCAGTTGCGTACTTGAGTGATAATGCAAAATTAAGGATCGTCAGAGCCAGAGCTGCTAGCGAGAATCGTCAGCCGCTGCTGTCCAGGCGGAGACGGCGACGAGCATGCGCCCCTTCCATCCCTGCAGAAGCCAGCGGTTATCCTCGTTGATGACGAAATTCTTGTGGTAGTGCTTCTTCACTGTCTCCCGCAGCTTCCCAACAATCACAGGGTCCAACGGCAGCTGCCTCAGCCCCGCTCGCTGGTTCCGCGCCTGCCACTGTCTGTAGTTCTCAGGGCGCTCCACCCGGTCCACGCCCTCGCAGGCGACGATGTTCATTACGCACGGCGCGAAGATATCCCGCTCGAGTAGCAGCCTCTCGTCGTTGTCCCGCGGCATTGTGGCGTCCATCATGTCGAACTGCGCAGTCAAGTCGTACAGCGCCTCGCGGAACCGCGTCACGAAGAAGGCCGTGCCGTACCCATTGACGACGCCGTGGACGAACACGGACGGCTTCATCTTCCTGATGGTGCTGAGCACCAGGTCCCTGGGGCTCAGCCTGTCGACGACGACGCTCTCGTCCATCAGCTTCTTGAAATTGAACACGCTGTTCACGACGAGCACCTCGTCGGGGTCTATGTCCAAGTCCTCGGCACGAACAACCTCCCACTTGGCTGCAATGGCGTGGAACTTGAATGGCACGCCCAACTGGCGAGCACAACGGCTGAGCCGGCGTCCTGCCTCCTCAATCTTCTCAGCCGGGCGAAACCCGGGCTGCGGGGTGTCGATGCCGGTGATCCTCACCTCCGGTGGCCCTCCCTCCCTGTCCGCCAGCCACCGAAGCAGTTTCGGCCACTGGAGCCCGTTGTTGATGCCGTAGTGCACAATGTGCAGCTTCTGCCTCCCCACGATGGCGTTGTAGATGGTCATGTTGGAGAAGAGGAATGTCACCTTGAGGAAGCAACAGGCGGCCATGTATTGGTAGGCCCTGAGGGTCATCACAATGCAGGTGCGCTTCGCCGTCAGCGACTGGTAGATCCGGCTGCCCATGCCGGCCAGCCGCGCCTCCAGGCCCTTTGCCAAGCAATGCGCCAGGCGCTGTGTGGCGTCCCCCGTCGGCGACGAGTGCCTCTTGATCCACTCCAGAAGCTCGCCTGCGCCGCGCCGGTCGTTGGCGGCCACCGCCTCCGCGCACCGGATGAGAAGCGTGTGCAGGTCGACGACCGCTTGCCTTGCGCCGCGCCTCCGACGCGTCTCCGCCTTCTTCTCCCTCTCCATGGAGACGTGAAGCTCCTGCATCTCGGTAAGGAACATGTCGTAGTCGTTGAGGATGATCTGGTCCAGCATCTCACGTGCAGCGGCTTCCTCCTGCGAGTCATGCTGCACAAACGCCGCCAATTGCTTGCTTCTCCTGCCGACGTCCGACCCCGTCTCATCATCTAATTCCCCGCCAAGCCTGTTCTTGCGCCCCCTACCGACCGCCGTGTCATGGTCCCTCGGCAAGAACCTCCTGGCCTCCTCCATGCCTTGGAAGAATGCCAGGCTGGAAAGCATGTCCATGCTGGTGCTGTTCTCGCCGGCGGGAAACAAGCTGCTGCTAGGCTCCACCGCGTCAGTGCCTTTCGAGAAGAAGGGTGGATCCTGCGTGCTGCCCGTGTTGTTGCCTTGGCCGGACAGCAAGGCGGATGCAAGTATGTCGGGGGAGGACTGGAGGTTGGAGGGCTCGATGGAAATCGTGGAATTACATGGCCATGCGGCGAGGGCATCGGATGAAGTGGTTGACAGGGCAGATGCGGTGGTGGTGGTGTCGGAGAGGATCTGAGCGAAAGGCTTCTGGGCCTGGAGGAGGGCTGGGTGGTCGGGGTTGTCCTCCAAGAACTTTTCGACGATGTTGTCCTCCATGAGCATGCGCGAGATGTAGTCCAGGGCCAGGTCATCATGCGGCTGCGGCTGCGAGGAGGCTGGGGTTTCATCGTGGCCGCCATTGGGCGTCGGGGGCAAAGTGAGGAAGATGGAGGGCGAAGGTGCTGCTCCGGGCTCCATGAGCCCCCCCAGGAGGTCCTGCTCCTGCTCCTCCCGAGTGACGGCCATGGATGTTGCTATGCCGTGGTATGGTCTGAGGGACTGGCTAGCTTGGTCCATACGATGACAATAAGTAGCTGCGTTCCCCAGGAGAGGCATATGCATTTGGTCAGCTGTTCGATGATTCCAACCATCCAAAGATCCGCTTGTCGTTTCTTCACCATGTGAAGAGGTATTTGGGATTTTAGGAAATGTGATGTGGGAGTTTCGGTGAGTGTCAACATTTCCCATAGAATTACTTTGGGATGCAGAAGATGTGAAAATCTTGTTTGGCTTCATCTGCTTACCGCTTCGTCTCAAGGCAAATACATTGTAGAACAATAGTATAATCCATAACGCATGCAGTACTATTGTAACATCCCAAAAATTTTAATAAAGTGAAAATAAATATTTTAAATTTGAATATAATTATTTCTGAATTTTCTTGGTATTATTAGTTTTATTTGAATTTCCTTGGATTTATACTTTGTGTGAAAAATCCAACAAATTGAATTAATGAATGGATAATGGTAAAAAGATAAAAGGTAAAATTAAAATTCAAAAACAGAAGTATTGAAAATCTGAAAATAGGAATGTCAGAATTCTTATAAAATAAATACATAATATTTTAATTCGATTCATCGCATCAACACCGCCCAAGAGCTCGATCATTGCCACGTTTGTCCTCAGCCTCTCTCACGCCTCACTCTATCTCGTCCGAGCACCAAAAGACTGCGCCATGCCCTGCTCCTTCTAAGGGTGTGTTTGGCAGGGATTCATCTTCTCCAGATTCGTGAATCTGATGAAGCTGAAAATTCTAGCTTCACCAGATTCGTAAAGCTGAAGCTGTGAGTACATTAAGAGTGTTTAGATAGATCATCTTGTTTACATTTTAGATCAAAAATATAAATTTAATTCACTTTATTTTAGCCTACAAGTTTCAAATTTCAGGAGAAGCTGAAATCTGAAGCTCGTTAAAAACTTTCAAAATTTCTTTGATCCTCAGCTCGTTAGAACCTCACTAAAGCCGAATCCACCCTCCGTTTCAGCTGCCATCGCTCAAAGGTTCCATCTTCCACTGTTCTTCTTCCTCGTGGGTGACGCACGGTGGTAGCCTCCCTTCGCCATCTTTCGCCCAGAGAAAACAAGTAAAAAGGGTTGTACTGGATCCACTGATGGTCGAATTGAACTCTCCTGAACCCGATTCTTCTTCCTTTGTTTGATCTCTCATCAACCAACACCACTGCCGCAGCTCTCCGGTGGCGCGCTACTTCGAGTTGCCGCTGGCCGCAGCTGAGCGGTCCTCCAAGCTCCTGGCAGCGCCCTCCTACTCCCAGCACTGGTGGCCGCCCTTCTCTGGCCTCCATTCATCGCCAGCAAGCTTGCCTCTGCTTCCTCTGTTCGTGTGTTCTAAGGAGTAGGAGCAGCTAAGGCTTAAGTATTTTTGCCAGCCAAATTTTTACAAAGAGGCTTGTAGCCCAGTGGTTAGTGCGCTCTTGCCTAAATCAGCAAGTCCTGTCTTTGAATCCCAAAGAAGCATATTATTTCCTTTTTCTCCGACTCACTTCATTTATCTTTTTGTAACTTTTGCTAGGAGTGTCCAAATAAAGTAAACTAAGTTTCTAAATTTGATTTAAGCCATGAGGATTCTATGCAACAAAACTTAGTTATTCACTACCGGCGGCTCCAAGGATGGGAGGGCGATTGAGATGGGTCAGTACTCAGTAAGTGTAGTGCTGTGGTAGCACCTAGCAGTATCAAGGTGTTTACTGCTTCGCCTAGCACTAGTGTTAAGATTTCCTGCTCCTAAAGCTAAGTTTTTTAAGGATGTAAGAAGGAATTGGGGGACGGGATTCTGATTTATACTCTATAGAACCTATGCAAGGAAAGGAATGAGAGAATTTTCGACAATGTTTACCGGCCAATTCACGCAGTTTTCGCTTAAATCATTCAAGATGTTGTCTCCAGAAGGCGGGCATTTCAGAACACCGCTCTTTCAGCCTGAGCATCGCGGACCCGAGGCAGTTTCTCAAGTGCAAGATGTGGATAGATTCCAGACGAACACCGAGCCAGAGGCACCCCGGTATGCGAGCTCCGCACAGGACGAAGAATGCATCGTCGAACCTCAGAGAGAGGAAGGATCCCATCTAATTGTTGGACGCTCATCGTGGTGGTCCAGTTTTTTCTCTCCCTTGTGTTGGGTTGCTGATTCCTCTTAGATTCTCCTTTAAATTCTAACTTGTGCTAGTGGGCTCGCTCTTTTAATTATTAGCTTCGTGTGTCTATATCTTTCCCTTGCTGTTGTAGACCTCTTCCGTCTTTAATGCATGGTAGAGCTCTTGCCGTTTCTTTAAAAAAAGAACTGGGGGAAAGGCAAATCCTAGGAAGGAGCGGCGGCTTCGAGAGCTAACGGAGGAGACAACACAAGAGCAAAATGCAACTGCCAAACACATCAAAAGTCAAAACATGTAGATGTAGTTCATAAAATTGCTTGTTAGCTACAGAAGGGCATACAGCCATGCATACACTAGGGAAAAAACCAGGGTTCTTCATTTTTGTTGTACATTATCACAGCTCAGCAGCAACATGTCCAAAACTTACCTAAATCCTATGTAAATCTAAGCATCGATCTCTGGGGCTTGGGCTGTCCAAGACAACACTCTCGTCCATCAAGTCCGCGCCGTTTTCGTCTTCACCAATCGTCGGTAATATCGTCTTCACGCCCTGTGTTGTTTGTTGTGAGCAATTGTTGATATATTTGATTCAAGTTTAATTTCTCGTACGTAACCTTAAGCAAAAATGCCCGAAATCTACAGTGCCAAATTAGCCGTGTGATTTCTGTTTCTGATTCAGTCAATCCAGATCAGCTGAAAACAAGTGAGATCAAAAGTGAGAAGGAATCCAAGAGGCAAGCGATGCCGAGTGGATTATTGATATTACTTGTGTTCATGGGATTTCCTTGGACAAAAGGGCGTCTTGCTCGAGGCCGAAACCCCAGCTAGCCCATGTATTCTCTATCCCCTGCTGACCATCCAATCTTTGTTTCCCTTGGGCCCAACTCGTTAACGGGGTGGGCTGCGCCGGCCGATCCGGAAAAGAATCATATGAAACCTTGCAGGTCCCAACGCAAGTAGCTGAGCAGAGGTGGACACTCGGACCGAGCTTATGTGGACCAGCTCGAAGCATGGTAGCATAGCCTAGTCTAAAGCACGGTTTGATACGAAGTGGGTCATACCAGGTTGGTATATTACTATTCCTTTGGTCGTGCTGGGTCCGGAAACCAGACACGGTGAACGATATGGACAGGCACGTCACTGTTCCTAGCTCGCTCGTCACTCTCAGGTATAGCTCGAAGGCCCCACTTGCATCGCCGGAGCCCATGCAGGCGTCCGCCCTGCTTGGAAGCTGCCTCTGCTGCTGCTTAAGGTGTGTACCATATGAACGTCTTTGTATCGGCAACGACATTGAATTTAACATACGGTATTACTTGACTTTATAGTAATAATTGTTTGTATATAATTAGGTATACAATCATAATTTGTACAACATGTTATTACTGACTATTTATAATTTCCAATAAAACTTTATTTAAACAGTATGGTAACTAGTGCGACGTGGCACCGCGCGATCTTAGTACTTAATACATGCGTACTGATGCCATCGATCGAACTAACATAACAGATGGCAGAGGTGTTGAGCCATTCCTTCCGGCCGTCGACGATCCGAGGCGTGGAGCTGACGCTGCTCAAGGCGCTCCAATGGCGCCTCGCCTTCGTCACCCGACCCCATGTATTCTCTTTACCCTGCTGACCACCCAATCTTTCTGTCCCTTCCCTCGGGCCTAACTCGTTAACGGGGTCCGAAAAATATTCATATGAAACCTTGCAGGTCCCAACGTAAGTAGGTGAGATTGAACCTAACTCAGAGCATGACAAAATGGTACGTTAAATTGAATCTCACCTTATATATATTAAGGCCTGGTATTATATATATCTCTACTATATAAAGGGAGAGTTTCTTTCCACGTCACTTCATCAAAATTACTCACTTTTGCTACTGCTCTTTAATTACCCATCTTTGCCACTATTAGTGCTCTATGCAAATAAACTTTTTATCGCAAATTGAGTTTCCGTTACAATGCACAGGCACATGGAGCTGCAATTTAGACCCTATAACGTAGTTTCAAGGATAAGGCATTCCGTCATACGAAAATTTGCAGAAGACACCGTAAAATCTTTCTGATTATTATGGTTTATTCTTGTAGACTTTATATAATTACTTAAAATTATTGTTTTGTTGCTTTAATTCATCTGTAACTTATAGTTAATTCCAAGTGCAAAAGCTTTTGTATATGAAAATTTGCAAATTGCAACTTAAAACTTTTCTTATTATCACAGTTTAGTCTTTTAGATTTCTGTCAAGTATTGTTTTTCTACTGTTTTAAGTCGTCTATATGAGCGGTTGTTGTTCCGTTGCAACGTACGGGCACTCGGCTAGTGTGTGTGTGTGTGTATATATATATATATATATATATATATATATATATATATATATATATATATATATATATATATATATATATATATATATATCTTCAAACAAAAAAAAAAGAGGGAATTGTTCGAAATTAAATAAAAGAAAGTCAATAAAAAAACGTTGCCTTGAAGAATCAAAGACGCAACCTTCAGAGAAGAGCCAGCGCTTTGAACCGAGCTAGTTAAGCTCTTTAATTTGAGATGAGATTCCTCCATGTCTCGGTTGCACAGCAATCGAGGCAACGAGCTCTCTCTCTCCCCTGCGCGCACGGCGGGCAAGAGAAGAAGAGCAACCGATCAAGTACGTACGTACGTGTTTCTTGTATTTCTTTAGCAGCAGGATGGCCATATATATATATATAGCACAAACGATAAACAAGATGCATGGAGGCCCATCTCTCGGAAATTAAGCAATAAAAAGAAACACAAGGAGGAGATCTACATGATGTGTATATATATGTATGTCACGTCATGTCTCCTTCCAGCAGGAGGAGACGAGCATGGAGACGCAGCGGCGCATGATGTACAGCCTCGCGCGCTGCTCCCTCGCCGCGCTCGCCACCCGCCCCGACAGCGACCGCCTCAGCATCCGCTGCCCTCCTCCTCCTCCTTTCGCCTCCCTCCGGCCGCTGTCCTCCTGCTTTGACAGCTTCAAGCTGCTGTACTTGTCGTCCAAATTACTGTACACCTCCATGTCGATGTCGTCGTCGTCCTCCTCCTCTCACATGCACACCGGCTGATGCGAGGGCTTGGCACTAGCTAGCTCACTCACTCTGTGTTTTCTTAATTATTTGTTGTGAAAGCTAGCTAGGTAGCTACGAGTTGGCTATATGGCTGGACTCGCATATTTATAGCGTCCAGCTGATGACTAGCACCAGTTGTCGGTTAACTAGGGTAAATTTAGTAGTACTAGCTAATTAATCTAGAGTATATATGGTTTTCGATGGGGCGGGGCATCTCTTGTCACGACCATATATACATATATGATGTGGAGTAACTTAACTTATAGGGCCGTACGTACGTGTCTCCAGAATAAGGCTCATGAGGGTCCCTTCCCTTCTTGGCCTGCTAAAAATATTGGCGATGAAGCGTGCATCCAGTAGCTAGGACAGTACGTAGCACATGCCCGCCATGGGTGGATGCATGCATATGCTTTCTTGGATTATCGAGCTAGCCTGCGACCTTTCCTTGGATCGATCTTATACACCATTATAATTCTAGCTGATTAGCAAGTAATGCCTGGGAGTACTATGTGTAAGGTTCTCTCTCTCTCTCTCTCTGCTCGTATGATCGATAAACTATATCGATTACCCACTCCAACCCAATCATCATGCTGAATGCTAAAAGTCACTTTTTCTCCTCTTACATGCATGCGTTGAACAGAACAATAAGGTGTTCTAGCTTGCTTTGGTGATTGAGCAAATTAAAGCACACACTTGCTTGTCGAATTAATCAGTCTCCGCTCTCCAGTGTAAGTATATGAGGCCATTGTGATCATAGCTAGCAAGTTGAGCATGGATGCATGGTGCCTTATATCTATTGTGGGTCGGCATGCCGCCGACATAACGCCGACGACATATAAGCATTCAGCTGCAGGCTGCACTTGGGTGCTTTTGTGCTCAGAAATATCATTATTTTTATAATCATGTTCGAAATGAAATTAGATTCGCAAAAAAGATTATCCTAAGCTAGAAGAGTGATGACATCGCGATAAAGTGCCCTGAACATCTATCGAACCACATTCCATAGTGCTTAGTTCTATTTATCTACATGTAACTCGAAATAATGTGTATCTGTGGCCGAAGAGAGTAGAAAATATATGATACAGCTTTATATAAACCAGATTTACATATATAGATAAGTTGATCAACGTGCAAGTCAGAGAGAGCATCGCTAGGTGAGGATCTACGTGAACCTAGGAAGCAGGAGCAGCTAGTACGCATTGGATCCAGGCCGGGTTCATTGAACCATGGAAGTATATATATAAATGGTGTATGCACACATGAATGCTTTATTTTGCAGGTACGCAGTTTTTTAAAGGATTTAAACCCCTGATATATTATATTATGAGAGAAAACATTATAAAAGTCCTGGCATTACACATAAACCCTGAAATTAGAAGGAAATTACAGAAGAAGGCTACAGGGCTGAATATATATATATATATATCTACGCTCACAATTGATATTGAGTTCATCGCCTGGCATGGTAATTAATCGTAGCTCGAACGTCGACTAAAGTACGTCCAATAAGCTTATTGATGTGCACCCGACACTCCAATGTAACCAGTAAGCGGGCGAGAAACATTCAAAGAGGGGGGCTCTGCATGTCTGCGTGAAAAGCGTGATTGCAGCGTGATGAGCAAGACCATCATAGTATGAAAAACAACTTGCTATAACGTCGCTACAAATAACCAATCATATATATATATATATATATATATATATATATATATATATATATATATATATATATATCCTCAAGAAGACAAGGTTGATGCGGGCTAAAATTGAAGACCTTCTTCACATAGAAAGAGATGCAAAGTTGGAATTCACTCAGGAAGAGTTGAATGCCACCTCATTAATAGATAGTAAGTCGAAGCAGTATGCAAAAGCAGTCGAGTACTTGGTGACCCATGGTCAAGCATAATAAAACGGTGCGACACTATTTGCAATCTAAGTGTTATAAGTAGTTCAACTGGTTAGTGTGCTTTACTTTTTATTATGTTGTTAGCCGGGTTAGTTATTACAAATATGATTGTGAGGGGAGTGATATTTGTTAACAGAGTTCTTTTCTTGAGCATACGGTTGGGTGGGGCGGGTGGGCTCCGGCCCTACCTAGCCCCACCCGAGTAGCTCCGCCTCACAGATATAGCGATACATACACTACTTCTATCCTAACACAAAGCTCACATGCCTCCGCCGCGTGCGTACGTACGCAGGCACGGCTCAATTCATTCATACGGATGCATGTACAACAAAAGATAAAAATACAGCGCTCAATTACACACATACATATATACACCGCTTTATTTGGGTCGGTTCTTAAGTTTCAAGGAAAAAACGATTGTAATATATGACTTAGGAGGGGTGTTAATAATAATCACTATCAGTTCTTAGGTTAGAAATGATTGTAATGTAGCACTGGGCATATATCACAATCAGTTCTCACATGAGAAGTGATAGTGATGAGACACATAAGAACCGATAGTGATAAACACGTGCACATTACTATCGGTTCTCACATAAGAAGCGACTATCGCTTCTTACATGATAACCGACAGTGATGTGTGCGCACATCACTATCGCTTCTTAAGTGAGAACTGATTGTGATGTGTCTCACTAGGTTATTTATATCTTTTGGGTTGAACTCTTATCTGTTATTATTCTAGAGGAGATTTCTCCACTGCCACCCGAAAAAACAGCATATATTCATGAATCTACCTGCTTCTGCTCTGCAATTTCTCGGTAATGTTTTATCCGCTTCATTAAGCTTTCCTGTTATATTCCAATCAATGACGCGAGAATCTGGACAATTACAGTTCCACTTTTGACTCTCTCTATATTGTTGAAAAATAGCTACCAAACATTAAAGAAACTATACATCATGACCACAGAACAAAAACCGGCAAACATGAAGCGTATGTCACAAACCATGGAAAGTGCCTACTGTTCAGAAGATGGCATTTTCTTCAAGTTCTGGCAACGTATCCTGTGCACACAAGCCTGCTCGTGTACACACCGTACACACCAACTAAAAAAAGTTGTGAAAAATTCTGAAAAAAATTGTAGATGTACTTCATAGATTACTCTACCTATATATAAAATTGTAGGTTCAAATTCATTATATATCAAGAGCTACAAAAAAGAGAAAATTCTGACAAGTTTTAAACTCTTTAAACTTGTTAGAATTTTCTCTTTTTTGTAACTCTCCATATATAATGAATTTGATCTTGAAACTTCATACATAGGTAGAGTAACCTATAAAGTACATCTATAATTTTTTTCAGATTTTTTCATGACTTTTTTTAGTTTGTGTGCACGGTGTCTACACGGAAAGACCTGTGTGCACAGGATACGCCCAGAAACTAATTTTATATATAGGTAGAGTAATCTATGAAGTACATCTACAATTTTTTTCAGAATTTTCACAACTTTTTTGGTTGGTGTGCAGTGTGTACACAAGAAGGTCTGTATGTACAGGATACGTTGCCTTTCTTCAAAGCCAACTGTGCTGCGTCTTTAAGCTGAAATCATACAAAAACTTCAAAGACAAGATACATTGTTTTGACCATCAAGACAGAAAAAAAGGAACCATCGCCTGGAGTGTCTTTACACACTCCCATAGAGGAGGTAAATCAGTTAAGATACTCTTCATTGTCAATTCTGGAGGCTTTGCATTTTTGAATAATGAATGTTTTAGCAACTTCTCAGCTGTTGGCCTCTTTGTTTGATCTTTGACCAAGCACATTGCAACCATCGCCTTAAATGACCGGTCACAACTGAAAATGCTTAATTAGAAAGGTAAACAGTAGAATACAGTATATGGTAGATTTAGAGCTTAATGATGTGAAAATATAATATAAAGTGTTTATATTTTGTGAATGTAATATGTGCATAATGTGTGAAATCTATGCTGTTTGAATATGATATGTGCATATACTATGTGAAATATGTACTGATTTAGGAAGGTGAATTGAAAAACAGCACACC
The DNA here is from genome assembly GCA_036346375.1 of Guadua angustifolia. Classification (NCBI taxonomy): domain Eukaryota; kingdom Viridiplantae; phylum Streptophyta; class Magnoliopsida; order Poales; family Poaceae; genus Guadua; species Guadua angustifolia. The sequence goes on from JAYEVE010001654.1 coordinate 235,010, forward strand.
TCCTTATCTCTATCAGTTTTTAGAAAGAAGCGATAGAGATGAGAGGTTATCTCTATTGATTCTTTTTAAGAAGTGATAGAGATGACCCCATCATTACTATCGGTTCTTAGAAAGAAGCGATAGCTATTTATTTGATCATTATAGCAAAAAAACATCTAAAAGAGATCTCTAATATGATAGTTGCAACAAGGCATAACTAATATGAAACAGAAAGTCTCAATTCACACACAACCTGTTATTTAATCGCCATCCATAACTGATGATGAGATCCCCAACCACGATCTCCAACGATCTCGCATAATGATAACACCATCTTCCGGGCCTCCTATCATTTGCTACATAGACCAAGATTGCAACCAGTTGGTGCAAACATAAATAATCTGCAATGCATTATAGATTAATTTTTTTCTTGTTGAAGATTCACATCATTTTGACATAGCCAAATTGACCAACACAAAGTGATAGCCTCAACCAAAATATGAGCCCTTAATTCTTTTCCCAACCCCAATAACTAGTTCCCAAGCATATCGGTCATAATACTAGAAGATAGCATATTAAAAGCCGCTTGCATAACACGCCATGCAAAATGAGCAAAATGGCAATAAAATAAGAGGTATTGTATTTTGTCAATACCACCCCACGATATAAGTACTAGAATTTTTTAATTGCACCTTAAACTTCCACAATTGTCGGTTTATAATTAGGACATCTTGATGCATTAAGACTGTATACATCAACTGAATAGAAAAATGTCCATTTTGATGGAGATCCCATTGAAAAGTGTCATGTTCTGGTGATAAGTGCAAACCAGCAATCTTTGCAATAATCTCATGCTAAGCCAGTAAATTATGACCTATAATGGCCCTCTGAAAGGACACATTGAGTGGAATAGAGCACACTACTTCAGCCACCGGGGCATATTTTTTCCGAACAATATTAAAAAGTTGAGGATATTGAACATTGAGTCTGTTCCTAAGCCATACATCCTGCTAAAATCAAATTTAAGATTTATCACGAAGTTGAAAAGATCCAAATCTAAATAAATGATGTTTAACATTCAGAGGCTAGCCTAATGCACTTAATCATAGTTAGCTAATAAATCAAACAAAGCACTTAATCATAGTTAGCTAATAAATCAAACAAAGCACTTAATCATAGTTAGCTAATAAATCAAACAAAGAGTACGAGGTATATATAATTTATACAAGGAGATGATTGTGAGTTGTGATCATCTCTCTATCTCCATCTGTTGATCGATCTGAATGAGCTGTCTGCCATGTGTTTCAGATAATCAAGCTTAGATCCCGGACAGAGCTTTGAGCTAATTGACACTCCATCGCGTTACGCACAACTAGAATCCAATTACACATATACGGTGAATTAATACGTACGTATATTATATATTCACTAGTTACCAATTCTTAAGCTAGCTAGCTAGTAAGAATACGGTGAATTAATACGTACGTATATTATATATTCACTGTAGGCAGACACACAGCCGAAAGGTTGGAGACATGCGGTACACGACCGATGAGAGAATATGATGACTAATTTTACTACACATATATGATAATTGCATACATTTTCAAGTCTATATATCTTGCATTAGCATGTGGGTTTGTTGGGGCCAACATGACGACCATGTGATCCTAGCAAAGGGCACTTAGATATATATACGGCAATTAAAATAACTTGGATATATGTGAGTGAGAAATTAAGGCTCAAAGCTAGGCTTGTATACATGACGTCATATATATAATTAAGGACGTGGCTACACCACGCTATACCGTCGAGTTGCATATCCGACGGTATAGCATCTAGCCGTAGGATCCTTATCTGTCGCCAGAAAAGCACAAACGCTCTCACGTCTTGGTGACTTGCACCCAGCCACATTAGTGCTGTTGCCACTGGCCCATTCCAAATACTGCAGTTGCACCAACACCGGCAGGGTGCAGCACCAATCGTTCCTGAGCAAGTGCAGGAACTAAGAGCAACTCCAGCAGCCTCGGTATGCCGCTCGCTATCTCCATTTTTTGGCGAGCGAGGCGTTTTTGGCGCTCCACAGCCTCTTCACCGGTCGGCTTCGCTAAATTTGGCGGCGGAGAGATCGCGGCTCGCTACATTTGCCGAGCCTCTCTCCGCTCGCTATCCGGCGAGAGCAACGGCGGACTCCATTCGCGCGACCGCTGGGACAAGGCAAGGCTCCTTCGCTCGGCAAGCAGAGAAGGCGGCAACACCGGGGGGCACGGGTGATTCGCTATCCAAGTAGAGAAAGCAGCCGCATCGGAAGGCACAGCTCCGTCGCTATCGAAAGTATTCTATTCATGTTTCGTAGATTTCATTAAGTTTCAAAAGAGTTTCAAAACAGATTTTATAAATATTCCAGCGTGTCTCAACTAAATTCAATGAGTTTTTAATATGAAAGTACAAGATTGGTCAAGTTTTAAATCTAAAACTTGATTTAAAATGAGATTTAAAATAATTTTAACTGAGTTTCAAAAGGTAACTTCAAAGTTTCACAAGTTCAGGAAAAAAAATATGAAAACCAGTTTCATATGAGTTTCATGAGATTCGTCAAAATATATGCTACTACTGAACGCTGTACCGTTGGAATTGATTCCAACGGTATAGCAGGTTTCACAGCTAAGTTTCATAGCTAAGTTTCACAGCTAGGGGTGAAAACGGGACAGGAAATATCCGCCCGATCCGATCCCGAATCTGTTTAAAATCCGTACCGATGTTATCCGTATCCGTATCCGAAAAATCCGATGTAATATGGGTTAGGATATGGGAAGAGCAATATCCGATCCGTATCCGAAAAATCTCATGTAATATGGGTTAGGATATGGGAAGAGCAATATCCGACCCGATATCCGGTAAATATCCGACCCGATATCCGGATAAAATCAATTATTCTTCCATTAATTTGGTTCATTATTGGATAGATAGAATAGTTTTTTGATACTGGCACTAAAAACACTATTTTGTTATTAAGCATGAACTTCAACAAATTATCAACAAACAAATAGAGTGATGACATAATGCTTTTACCTAAATTGATTTGTTCAACTTATTTGATAAACTTCTTTTCTATTCAAATTCCTGGAATTAGTTGAGTCACTAAATTGCACCTCTAACTATACTACTATTCTACGTTGAAATAATTATGACTTGAAGCTAATGTTGTAAGGTTAATGCTTCATTCGTTCTTTTTACGTACACAATTATGTACTATACTACTATCCGATTATGATATCCGATCCCGACCCGAATCCGTCAGGTATCCGCTCCGTATCCGAATCCCGAATAATCCGAATTCGTATCCGTATCCGGGACATCCGTATCCGACTCCGAATCCCGAAAAGAAATATGGGTTAGGATACGGGACGAGCAATATCCGCCCGTATCCAACCCGGTTTCACCCCTATTCACAGCTAAGTTTCACATGTTTCATAGCTAAGTTTCACACTAAGTTTCACATGTTTGAGCTAAGTTTCATAGCTAAGTTTCACAGCTAAGTTTCACATGTTTCAGAGCTAAGTTTCACATGTTTCACACTATGTTTCACATGTTTGAGCTAAGTTTCACATGACTAAGTTTAGCAACTAGGTTTCATATTGTTTAGCATTAAGTTTCACCAGGTTTAGTAGTGTACTTATAAGTTTCATATTTTATACATGTTTCGTCAAATTTTAAAAAAATTGAACAAATATTCATTCGTGTTTGATAAATTTATGCAAATTACATCGTATTTCAGAAGTTTCAGCAAGTTTCATTCATGTTTCGACAAGTTTCAGTAAATTCCATGCGTGTTATGGCAAGTTTCAAGAGAACGTTTGAAAAGTTTCATGTTTCGGTAAGTTTCACGTGTTTCTAGAATATTTCAAGTTTCACCAAGTGTCAACCCATGAGTTTCAACAGTTTCAGAGCTCAATAAAATTCAATGAGTTTCTAATATGAAACTGTAAGTTTCGTTAAGTTTCAAATATGAAACTTGATTTAAAATAAAATTCAAAATAATGATACAGTAGTTTTATGGGTTTCATGATCCTTGTGTTTCGGTAAATTTATGCAAATTACACTTGTATGATCCTTGCGATCTTAACACTGGAAGTCCAAGGACCTGCGCTTCTCGTCGCTGGAGCTCGGTTGCTGCCGCGACGACGACCTCCCGCCGAGCCCGAGCTTCCGGAACAGCCTGCTCAGCGCGCCCTTGGGCTTGCCGAGCCGGTGGATCTCCTGTCGCATGCTCGAGCACTCCCCCTCGAGATCGACCACCCTCTGCCGGATCTCCTCCACGCTCATCACCGACGCCTGCTCGTTGTTCCGGATCGCGTGGGCGACGTCGTCCTCCGAACCCGCCGCGAAGTCCAGCTCGCCGCTCTTCCGCGGGCCGGCGTAGCCATTGGCAGCGCTGGGGTAGCACTGGTCGACGTTGTCGGACACGAAGAACCACCCAACCACCGTGGTGCGCAGGCGCAGCTGCTCGAAGAAGAGCACCTACACCACCACCCGCAGCGGCAGCCACTCGTTCTGAGCCGCGTGCGTGCACGCCTCCAGCGACAGCTTCTGGCAGTTCATCAGCCGGCACAGCTGCTCCCGCACAGCCTGTTCCGTTGATTTCCGTTCGTACGGTATACCGTACGTTAGTTTTTCTCTATAATTAACTACCTCTGATAGATGCACCTTGATTGATGATAACTACTTTTAGTTAGGTAGTGTTAAACGACGAACGTCGACGACAGTTCTTGGCAGAGGTGGATCGAAATGATGAATGAGCGGCGGCTTAATTGGTACGTTGGTTTATTTATTTATTTATATATGATGCATGGGAGACGACAAAACAAAAGTGACCAACCGTCGTCTTGTCCATTTCTCAACTCCAAATTTAACTACTATCGCATCATCACATGCATAACCACCAATATAGATACCCGATTATGATCTTTTGCTTTTCTTTTCTTTACTGGTTACTCATTAATTAAGTGGCGCTGGCCATGGCCGAATTGATGAATTAAGCGGCGCTGGCAGCCAATCCATGTAGCCCACGTCGCGTTTGCGTCTCCTTCTCCGGCCGGTCTCCGCCGTCGACTCTCGTGCATGGTCTTTGAACAACTTTCTCATTTGGCTGCGAGAAGGCATAGCAACGGAGGCATCCAGACGGTGGCGAGGCCGACGACCGCGAGGAACCACGCCTCTACGCAACAAGTGTGCATCCTTCTAGCTATCACCTAATTTTAACATTGTCTGCTGTATAATTCTCAAATTTGTATCTAGACTAACAGTTAAAACCATCTGGATGAATTGTCAGATGGAACAGGATAAGGAAGGCTAGCTGTGGTTGGGTGAATACCAGGTTGAAGTAAATTGGCAGGAGATGCTACTATTCCACCATTGTTCACTGACTCTGACTGACTTTATACATTGACATTGTGAACTTACTTTCCCAGCTAATATTTGTGGAGTGACCAGCAGAGCAAACAAATTGTTAGGACTTTGAAGGCTCTTGTTTTGTCTGAATTTAGAAGATCTTCTTTCATGTGGCTACCCCTTCAAGGAGGATATACATGGGGAATGGGTGGGCTGTGAGGGAGCTTTATAAGGTAAAACACGAGTAAATAGTTCTTTTATTTTCTTTCTCAAAATTTGTCCTCTTCAGTGCATGAGGCCGAGGCTATTTATAGGGCCTCTCAAAGTAAGGGCCCGAGATTACAATAATACCCTTACGAGAGTCCTAGCTAGGATCATAGGAGTCTTGTGGTCCTTTCCCTTCCTGCTATCTAGTCTTTTGGTGCAGTGGTACCATCTCGTCTAAGCTTCCGTACGCTGTCTTCCCTAGATATTGACCCTTTAGAAGTTTCCCCTTTGATCTAGCCGAAGGGGCCGAACCTCCCTCGGCCCGGTGGCTTAGCCTTTCCTTATGGTCTCATTTTTTCAAAGGCCTTTTGTGGGATATATACATCCCAGCGGGTGTCTACAAAGCAGGCCTGGAGGCCTAGTTGGACAATGCTGGGTTGGGCCACCCGCAGGAAAATAGAAGCTACCAGGGGTGCGTTAAGACCGTGCCAAATAAGGAAGTCCTAGAGATGGCGACCGATCCAGGTTAGGTAGGATACGATTGTAATCCGGACCGTTCACGATCGGATAATAAATACAGGGTTATAATCCTTACTTTGTATCCGACTAGGACTCTCTTTGTAACCGCTCTCTCTCGCTATATAAAGGGAGGGCGGGAAACATTAAGATACAATCTCATTAGCAAAATAGCTAGCACATATAATTCCGAGCACATGACTAGGGTATTATCTCCTCATAAGAGCCCGAACCTATATAATTCCGGTGTCTTGTGCTACCATCGAGTTTGGATCCGACGCCTAGCCCTCTTTTGATTATTGCCGATAACAAACGTCGACAGTTAGCGCGCCAGGTAGGGGAAGCGCTAAGATCAATCTCAGCAGGCTCGATGGCGATCTTCAACGAAGTCATGACCACCTTCGCTCCGGCCCAGGCATTCCGTTTCGGAAGTCTAGATTTCATCACCGACGATCTTGGCAAACTCATCTTTTCGGATTCGAATCAGGTCCAATCTGGAAATGATTCTGCCGCTCGCCCAGCCGAACAACCACTTGGATTGGGGGCAGGCATGGCCATCTATCCTCGGACGGTAAGCCAAAAGTCTGTTCCCCGGTTTGAGCGAAGACCGGCTAAAGGTGAGCCCCGAGTGGTGAAGAACGCTAAAGAACCACTCGGATCTAAAGGTCAGCCCAACCTGTCTTACTGTTCTTCTCATTCAGAGAGTGAGGCAGAAGATTTGCAAGATCTTCGTGGCATCTTCGTGATCGAAGATCTGCGAACTGATTCCCAGCAGGCTGAATCAATACATACAATCAACCAAACAAACCATCTCATATCTAATTAGCCTGTCCCTCACTAGCGAGAGATTTCAGTTTTTGACACACTTTAAAATTCGTATTTCGGTATTTGACACCCTGGCCCATTGTCATTGATTCAGATGGACCCACATGTCATACACATTTGAAGAGGTACACACAATTGAGTGTTATTTTCTAAAATTTCAGCTCACTAGCCCACATGATTCGTCTGCGAACCATGCAAGAGACATATAGACAACCAAACACACCCTTAGTGTTCTTGCATAGGAGGACAATTAACATACCTATCTGACGTCATATCTTAACCTCACTCTGATACCACTTGTAGGATCGGATGACGTCAATCAAAGGGGGGTGAATGATTGAACGGAAGCTAAAACAAATTTTTAGTGATTCTTTAAACCCCCTAAACAATAAAGGAAAAACTGCTTTGGTTTTGACAAAAACAGATTAACCTACGTTCACTAAAACAGTAATTACCGAAGATCCCACCGTTGGATTGAAGTGAAATTTTAACTGTAGAAACTAGATTCAGTTTCCAAATTAACACAATAGGAATCAACTTGATCGGATCTACGGATCTAAAGATATTACCTTCGCAATTTTGACTGAATCAATAATGACGGGAATTGATCTTCAGAATTCAATTGGCATCAAATCGCTTCGGCAACTCTTCGCTCTTCAGAACTCAACGACAACACAGCCTTGCTGCCGATCTGTTCTTCAGAGTATCACCAACGTTGTGAAGCTTCGTGGTGCGTCTGTATACCTGCAGAGAAAACAAGCGACAACAAGGAAATACTCTCTAGACGACAGTAAGTTGTTCAGAACACAAAACAAACAAAAACAATCACGGCCGCCAAGAGCAAACAAACGCATAAGTTCTAGTCGCCGGCCGCCGCAAGTTTTCTAGTCGCCCTTTCTTCTATTCGTTTCATGCAAGCAAAACACAAGCCCGGACGTCACGTTGAATACACCGCCGCCGGCAAAGGATAGGTTCAAATCAACCAATCAGTCGCCGAAGTTCTAGTCGCTGAGGTTTGTAGTCGCCGGCCGAAAATCTCTTGCGCTAGTACTTCTACATGCATGCCACTAAAAAAACACGGCGGACTCGGTAGCGACGCGGAGACTTCTTGCGCAATTCTCAAGTTATCTAGTGGTGCCTTCAACACCAAAACATGCATGCATGCGAGACGCCGCACTTCTAGTCGCAAGAGCCTCTGGAATTATCTAGTCGCCAACTCGAGCATGCAAAAGCACAATGGCCGCAACACATTAGTCACAAGAAGCAATTATCTAGTCATGCATAGCCATAGGAATTGCATGCATGCTGCCTGTCCGGCGGGGAGCTCTTGCCGCTAACAACGCCTCGCGGCCTCCGCAGCGTGAGGTCACCAGCGGACACAAATTATCTAGTCGCTGGTTGGATGTGCTGCCGCCGGCCAAATAACAATAGTCGCATAAAAACGGCCAAGCCTCCAGCCGCCGCCCAAAAGAGCTCCAAAAAGGACAATCGATTGATTAGGTTTTCAAGTCCTTTTATACAACTCAAAACCCTAACTTCTTATCTCTAATACATGTATGCATATCCACCTGGCCCAATAACACATGGCCCAATATATGCATACAACCCAAAATTCACACATGCACGCGTACAGCCCGCCCGCCGCACTCACGTGACTAACCAGCCTCCGTGTGCACCATTCTCTAGCCCGAACGGCCCGCATGACATTCTCGACCATTAGAATCTCGATTCCTCCCTAAACTTAGTCCCGAACCTCAGTTCCTCCATGAACCTAGTTTGGTCCGTCATCGACCACGTTTAGCCTCGAGCAACACCTGCACGAATAAACACCAAACGAATCCGAGCATAAGTCACGACTTGACTCACGGTCAATCCATGCAACCACTCACACAGGCGCATTGCATCAAGCAAAAACATCTTCGAAACAAGTTCATCCCAACTTGATCCACATTAGCTTTATTAATTCTTTTTACCACTTATTCATCACATCAAAATCTCACCAATTGTTCATCACAAATATATCATGTACCATAATCTTACAAAAATTAATTTGTGATTATTCACGTACCCCTCTGATTGTCATTTCCAGTCCTTCATATGGAACTATGTGATTGTACCAGCAAAATTCATTCGGTATATACAAATTTAATATCCAGAATTAAAGGTAGGGTTAATGAAAGGACGATTCACTTTTGCACATACTTATGAGCGCAACTATCGTAGGCCACAGCTTATTTGCTCCCTTCTACTGCACACTATCGTAGAGTTTTGCATGTATGATGTATGTCTGTTGGGCACATATTGTGTGCTTTTACATGTTTCATACGGATCCTCGTGTGTGATACCCATTGAGTCTTGTCCACATCATCCTCTGCGGTCAAGGTATCTAATTGGGGATACCTACAAGTTTACTATATGATCTCGTATCGACGATAAAGTCTTTTCTCAGTGTGCTTTATTTACATTATTCTTATTATGGAACTAGGTGATTGTATGAGCAAAATTCATTTGGTACATACAAATTTAACATCCAGAATTAAACCTAGGGTTAATGAAAGGATGATTCGCTTTTGCACATACTCATGAGCGTCAACTAGCCTAGGCCACAGCATATTTGCTCCCTTGTTCTGCGCACTAGTGTCAGGACCCAACTGGCTTTTGCTGTTTTCTCAACCCTGTACACAACATGTCAATGAAACAGTCAAATATAAGATTTGCTTTTGGATTTGGTCAGCAAATCTTATTAGATTCATGGACATCCAAATTTTCCTCCTGTGAACTCAGATAAAGGATGAGCATTGACATATTCCTGAACATGAAGACAGTTGAAAATTTCAGAACTATCACTTGGTGGAAAATTCGATGTACATCCTTGGAACAACTAGCATTGAGGAATTCAAAAGTGATTCTTTTCTTGCACTGTAAGTCTGTAAAATCTTTCTTAGCCTCAGGGTATATGCAATGCACTTCACCCTGTCTCCCATTTTAATATTTGCCTTTGGTTAGCTCATTTAATCTCCTGGCTACCGTATCCTCGTATATGGTGTTTGTTTGTTGGCTTTTTCCTGTTGCAACTTGGTGTTTCTTATTTGATCTTGTCCCCTTTATATACTTTGATGGCGTATACTATATAGATTTGGACATTTGCTCACCCATTCCTATACCCAGTGGCCATGTCGTTAGTTAAACCTTGTTTTTTTTTTTTGGTAGTTTTCGGCATAGTTGATATATACTGATAGTTTCGTTTCCCATGTTGATCTTTTCTTTTATTATTTTTAGATGTCGGATGAATATTCACAAGGGAAGCTCTCTTCCCTAATTGCATATTGTTTGATCATGCAACTGTCACAAGGAGGTTACACAGGAGTACTGCTGCTTTCGATAGTTTCAAGGGAGTCTATTTGTCGACTATAATGTCAAAGTTCATGCCATGACAAGAAGTTCAATTGTCGGGGATTTCTATGGGGAAGATGTTTACGATAAACAGTAATTGATTTTTCTACTATGAACGGCTAAACCAATTATTTAGGAGAGCAATTGTGCTGGTTTATCAGTATAGTTAGGATTCATATTCCCAGGAATCCTGTCGGATTTGCACAAAAATTGTGCAGTTCAGTTTTCAGTTTATAGTTTCTATTAACAGGAGCTAAATTACACACAAAATGGTTGAATGAGACACACAACTTTATTCTTGGAGTAAACTTCACAAAACTACAGGAATTAATATTGGCAAAACTATCAAAGAACTACGGATTTAACAACCAATTTCAATGAACTATAGATTTAGAGCTCTTTTGTTTCACTGAGCTATAGATTTAAGAATTTTGATAGACCTGACCAACCTACATATATCTCTTTGCACTTGCTAGCACACTCGACAGTTTCACACACATTTCATTGCTTAATGGCTAGTGTTTTGCACTCTAGAAGACTTTGCATGCCTTGTGGGTGTGGCACGATGGTAGGCACCATCGAGCCCTTTTTCAGCTGCTCTACATGCCCAGAACCTGATGTAACTTGTGCATATTCACATCAACAGGACGCCACACACTTATATCATCTGACGTGTCCAGCATTTAGATGGGCTAGCGAGAAATGGACACTGTTAAGTGGGCCCAGTCGGCTGGCTCATACATGTTGCATGTTGCAAGAGTTCTTGGATCCGTAGTTAATGATTATAAAATCTGTAGTACCCTGATAGCTATGCCAATATTCCTGTACCTATGTGAAATTTACTCTTATTCTTGATATGTATAGCTTTGTTATGGCAAAAATTTGTAAATCGTTTGTACGGTTATACAGTAGATTTCCATATCATGACAACATCAAAAATTGCAAACTTCAAGCCTGGAATAACTGGGGCAACTTTACTGCCTGGTCACTCGTTGACTCACCTGATTCCTCAAAACATAAAGAAGTGTTCCAGTTGTTTCATTCACCATAAGTCGAAGGTGCAAGCATGATATTTCATTCACTGTTACAGCAAGTCACTGATCATCTCAGCTGTAGTTTGTAGAAGATACACTAGATATTTGAGAAAAACTCGCTGAAGACATGCCAGGAAATCCCACAGCAAGCGTCATCTGTCAGTGAATCTGTTCGTACGTCTCCTCGTATCTTTAGCTGTTCTGAAGTGCAGTGCATCCAATTTGCATCACAAGAAGTCCGTACTTCTTTTCATATCTTCTGTTTTGGCTTAACCGTCTTCGTCCTAACTAACCTGCATTGCAAGATGAGCAACTCTTTTAGAGAGAGGAAAAAAAACTCACAATCAATTTCTAGATAGAAGTAGTAGTGAAAATACAAAATTAAGGATGTTCCACTGATGATGGAAAAGCTACATGACAAACGCAGATCAAATCTATTGCGAGCCAGAGCTGCTAGCAAGCCTCGTCAGCCGCCGCTGTCCAGGTGGAGAGGGCGTAGAGCACGCGCCCCTTCCATCCCTGCAGAAGCCACTGGTGATCCTCGCTGATCGCGAAATTCTTGTGGTACTTCTTCTTCACCGTCTCCCGCAGCTTCCCAACAATCACAGGGTCCAACGGCAGCTGCCTCAGCCCCGCTCGCCGGTTCCGCGCCTGCCACTGCCTGTAGTTCTCAGGGCGCTCCACCCGGTCCGCGCCCTCGCAGGCGACGATGTTCATTGCCAACGCCGCCAAGATATCCCGCTCGAGCAGCAGCCTCTCGTCGTTGTCCCGCGGCATTGTGGCGTCCATCATGTCGAACAGCGCGGCGAAGTCGTACAGCGCCTCGCGGAACCGCGTCACGAAGAAGGGCGTGCCGTATGACCCATTGACGACGCAGTGGACGAACACGGACGGCTTCATCTTCCTGATGGTGCTGAGCACCAGGTCCCTGCGGCTCAGCCTGTCGACGAGGATGCTCTCGTCCATCAGGTTCTTGAAATTGAACACGCTGTTCACGACGAGCACCTCGTCGGGGTCTATGTCCAGGTCCTCGGCACGGACAACATCCGACTTGGCTGCAATGGCGTGGAACTTGAATGGCACGCCGAACTGGCGCGCACAGTGGCTGAGGCGGCGCCCTTCCTCCTCAATCAACTTAGCTGGGCAAAACCCGGGCTGCGGGGTGTCGATGCCGGTGATCCTTACCTCTGGCGGCCCTCCCTTCCTGTCCGCCAGCCGCCGGAGCAGGTTCGGCCACTGGAGCCCGTTGTTAATGCCGTATTGCACAATGTGCAGCTTCTGCCTCCCGCGACGGCGTTGTAGATGGTCATGTTGGAGAAGAGGAATGCCACCTTGAGGAAGCAACAGGCGGCCATGTATATCTGGTAGACCTTGAGCATCATCACAATGGAGAAGCGCTTCTCCATCAGCGACTGGTAGAGAGGCTGCCCGTGCCGGCTAACCGCGCCTCCAGGCCCTCGGCGAAGCAATGCGCCACCCGCTGCGTGGCGTCCCCGTCGGCGACGAGTGCCTCTTGATCCTCTCCAGAAGCACGCCTGCGCCACGCGGGTCGTTGGTGGCCACCGCCTCCGCGCACCGGATGAGAAGCGTTTGCAGGTCGGCGACCGTTTGCCTCGCGCCGCGCCTCCCACGCGTCTCCGCCTCCTTCTCCCTCTCCACGGAGACGTGTAGCTCCTGCATCTTGGTAAGGAACATGTTGTAGTCGTTGAGGATGATCTGGTCCAACATCTCGCGCGCGGCGGCTTCCTCCTCCGAGTCAGGCTGCAGCAGCGCCGCCAATTGCTTGCTGCTCCTGCCGACGTCCGCCTCCGTCTCATCATTTAATTCCCCGACAAGCCTGTTCTTGAGCCCCCTACCGTCCGCCGTCTCGTGATCCCTCGGCAATAACCTCTTGCTGCCCGTGTTGTTGCCTTGGCCGGACAGCAAGGCGGAGCCAAGCATGTCGGGGGAGGACTGGAGCTTGGAGAGCTCAACGGAAATCGTGGAATTGCACGGCCATGCGTCGAGGGCGTCGGTTGAAGTGGTTGACAGGGCAGATGCGGTGGTGGTGGTGTCGAAGAGGATCTGGGCGAAAGGCTGCTGGGCATGGAGGAGCGTCGGGTGATCGGCGTACTGGTACAAGAACTTGTCGACAATGTCCTCCTCCATAAGCATGCGCGAGATGTAGTCCAGGGTCAGGTCATCATGCGGCTGCGGCTGCGGCTGCGAGGAGGCCGGGTATCCATCGTCGCCGCCATCAAGCGTCGGGGACAGGTTGAGGAAGATGGAGGGCGAAGGTGCTTCTCCGGGCTCCATGAGCCCCCCCAGGAGCTCCTGCTCCTGCTCCTCCCGAATGATGGCCATGGACGTACGTTGCTATGCCGTGGTGTGGTCGGATGATGACACTAGACGCTAGTAGTTGCGCTGCCGCTGCCTAAGAGAGGCTCAGAGGCCTATACGAATGAGTATGCAAATGTCCAAGTCTAACAACATTAACACCATATACGAGGATTTGGTTTCCAGGAGATTAAATGAACTAACCAAAGGCTAGTATTAAAATGGAAGACAGGATGAAGTGCATTGCACTTGCACATACCCCTGAGGCTTAGGAAGACTTCAACTCCGTACATTGAATTTTCCACCAAGTGGTAGTTTTGAAATTTCAGATAATGCTTAAAATTCAAATTATGGCCACAAGTCAATTGAGATACTTGTATTTCATTTTTGGTGGATTTTGGGATGTTACACCAGAAGGGATGGGCGGTGTCTAGGGTTTCTACCGCTCTCCACTAATTATACAGAGTTCAATACATAATAATATAATACAACAGAAAAGGAGTCATAAAGAAATCCAAAAACCTTGCGGTATGCCCGTACAACCCTCAGGCATCTAACTAGGCCAACCCTAAAAGAAATCGTCGTTAAAGTCCCCGTGAGCTTGAAAGTACGAATCACCTGGCATGTCGCAAGCTTCGTCTTCTGAATCAACGAAGATAGCAAGGTTGAGTACATTGGTACTCATCAAGACTTATAGTGGTTCACAAATACATATAAGTAATTATGTAGGCTTAAACAAAGACTAAGCTCTAGGTTATTTTGCAGTTGCATAAAGAAATGTAAACATATGGTTATAATAGATTGCAAACCAAAATTTATAAAACTGATGAGAACTTTTGTAATCATAAGCATGTATTCCAATTTCCCCAACACAGTCTACCCGACTGCGAAACCTATAAATGTCGATCCTTTGACACAAAATGATGGTTGCTAAACAGTTCTAAACCAAAACCTATTTTCAGAAAATATCAAAATCTAACATTGGAATGACTTCACTAAGTGCCCATGACCCTGGGCGTGGCTAATCGATTAGATTTACACTCTGCGGAGGTGTACAACTTTACCTACAAAGAATGATCAACCTCTTTTGCCAGTTCCTTTGGTGTGTCGGTAAGGAGTTCATACATAACTGTTACATTATCTAGATATGAGTTTGAACCAGCCCGAGGCGTTAAGCCCTCGCCATAGAAACAGAAATACTCACCCAAGATGTGAATCCATTTACACAATACCCAACACACTGTTTCTGTTTATAGTAAGACGTGTACCGTTGCATTAGTTTATAGAAACCCCTACAAGCAGATCTAGAAGGGAATGCCTGTGCTATCTCCGGCCTTCCAATGTGCAAAGCCATGTCTAAATAACTTAATAGGTTAACGCCATCTCATACCAGCCCTTGTGGTTGCACAGAATTCTTGGATCAATAGCGTCCCATTGCTCAGTCCTTAATCAGATATGGGCGATACTCCACCATACACTACGTACAATTTCCTTTGCACATCTGGCTATTGCCAATAATCTCCCACGTCAAAATCCATAATTTTATTTTGGGTTTTTAATAAAATACTAGCAACCTATTCCAAATGATAGAGCAACCTTTTCCAAATGATAGCCATTCTTTTAAATAGTTTGTAAACGAACAAGTCTGATTTAAGTATGGCTAAGCAATTGTAATACGCTAGCGATTATACCCAAAATGACATTAACTATGTCTAACCATACCAAGGTTTACAAGGTTCGCTTGTTCATACAAATTAAGGAAAGCCACAATTTACATGGTAACTAATGATTCTACGCAAAATAGCAATTTTATGGGGAATTACACGCATGTGTAATACATTGGCAAAAGTAACATATTGTAGGTAAATTATCGGGTTCAACATGATCGAGGAGGTGCTTGCCTTGCTGCTCGTTGTCAATATCAAAGTCTGGATCAGTGACGAGATCTTTTTCCTCCTCTGGGACGTCGGTGTCTACATGTCGCGCAACAGGAAAATAAGCAACAATCAACAACTCAAAAGGGCAAAAAGAAAATAGATAGTAAATCAAGCAAAACTCTCCATAAGGAACAGGGGTTGATTTTGTGGATTATTTAGGTTCATTTTACGAATTCAAGATGCAAAAATAATGCATTCTTATGTTTCTATTTTTGAATTCAAGATGCAAAAATTATTTAAGATCGTAATGATAAGATTATCACTTAAAGCAATTTTCTTCCTTTAATTAGGATTCAGATTCTAAGCAATATTTAATTAGATTTCTAGTTATTTAAAAACTAATCTTTACTCCAAAATATGCATACACACACACACATACATACAAGTGCTTATGTGTAGATGAGACTTGTACTTGCATATATTCCTTATTAACATTTATTAGACAATTAATTCTAAAGCAAACTTCAGATATTCTTTTGGAAAGGCTAGCCCAAAATTTTTACATTAATCATGATCATAAGGTCTATTCATTCCATAAAACATTTAATCAAAACTATTTTCATTTTACATTGATTAAACATCCATTTAGTAAATGAAGTAAATTAAATTGAAACATAAATATTTCTACATATTTGAACTTCTCTCATAAAAATGATTTTAATAAAATTTATTTTTCTTCATTTTGACTAGATTTGAAAAAGTCATCTATTTAGTGTATTTAAACCCCGCACATGCATTTGTAATATCAAAATAAATACAGTGAATATTTTCAAAATATTTTTGTATATTCTAAAACTACTAGATTTTAGACTATTTTATAAATTTGTTTCATCCAATTTGGAGTTATAGTTTAAAACTTATAGCAGTTTGAATTGGATCGACTAAAGAAAATCAAACTAAAAATCGGAAATACGCTTTCACCTTTGGAAAGAGGATTTAATTGCGCGCGCTAAAAATCGGAAATACGCTTTCACCTTTGGAAAGAGGATTTCTGTAACACCCCGGCGCCCAACGCACCGCGAATGCTACCAAAAGACTCTAAATAACGCTTACAACACTTTGGAACCACCCTTACCCAAAGTGTTCCCAACAGGATCCAAGAAATAAAAACGCAACAAGGAGTTCAAATGACGTAAGGACTCAGCGAATGAGTCAATAAACCTTTTACCTCTAATGAAAGGTTGAAACTAATCTCGAAACTCTCTAAACTAGCTTAAAACTAAGTCACCGAAATTTAGGAAATTTCGGCATGACCTCTCTAGACAGTAGGACATCCACTCAGCAAACAGGAAACAATTGCAGTTATGATATCATTCTAGCAGGTCCTTAGTTAATCAACCACACATCCAACAGAACTTAATACCTACACCACGACGAACGACATATTACAACCATAATCAATACAGCCAGGCTTTACAAATCGATTAAATGGTTTGATGCATACGTGCTTGTGCTACTACTCCCCCATGCATGCCAGTTTCAATGTACCTGCAACAACACAAAAACAAGCGTGAGTCGATGACTCAGCAAAGTACACGAGAATAACGATTCCAAATTACCACAAGTAAACCAGAGCTTGACCATATGAGCAAGTAATGCAAAAGAAGCAATATCCGGACAATACGCATTTATACCTATTTAAAACAATGAATTGACCATACCAAAAGGAAAATTACTGCAAACAAGCCATCAACTTGATAATAAATCCATTCATCACCAAAGAAGCATTACTTAACTCTAAGTCACAATGTCTCCCGACTCAACTACCCCTCGTTGCAACTCAAACCATTTTCATCTATTGCCTATAAGTTTATAACTCGACTTCACTCCACGACATTCATACAACATAATTTGCAAAGCAGAGAAAAACGCTAATTCATCAAATTCAATTCAATCTCCCCTTTTTGGGTTGAATCCACGACTCCACCTTCAATTACCAAAATCACCATCCATATGACACGCCATTTGCCACAACACTCATTATTAAAGATGCAATGCACATGAATGCTCATTGCCATGCACGTACCGGTACTGCCGAGTGCCCACCCGTCGGTGTGCACCCTCACGTCCCTTCCATCCCGTAGATGGAAGGTGCCTACTCTTACTGTCTCGCTCCCATTCACCTCGATGAATGGGACTACGAGGTAGGACTTTCGTGTTCACTACGTGTGAACACAGAGGCCCGCATCAGAATGGGTCGCCTCTTCCATTATGAATGCACAAATGCAATTTACATGAAAAAAGTGCAACCCTTCATTCATCGCCAACACTAACATAACCATAACCACACGCATACATAAACATAGCCCACATTCTCACATTCATAACCACAACCACACACATACATAAACATAGCCCACATTCTCACATTCATAACCATCTAATCTATTCGCACACACACTCAATTACTTTTCCCGGATGGGGCATAATTATCACGAGTATCCACGCACCCTATACTACTACTACTCAACGCAATGTTAACAAAGGTACGATAAACTTACCGAGATTAAGGCTTACTAATGACCACTCGAATCCAATAGCTAATCATGACCTCGGAGGGACGATCACCAATAAAACTAATACTTGCCACAACCAATAGAGATTAGCCATGAACCGATAAATAACAACGAACAACTCAATTCAGCACACGACTCGATGTACTTGCCTTTTACCGACGGAAAATGGAGTGGCATTTGGAATCTTAGCGTTTGCATGACTTCCCATTATTAAAGAAAGCCTGAATATCGAACACATACACACAATATAACTTTAGACAACAAACCACATAAAAGAAATCTCTAGAACTAGTGCCATTTAATCTCAAGAAGATGCAGCACGAAAACATATGCATTGCTCTATGTCTAAAATACAAAAACAGTAGCATTCATTCCAGCAACCATTAACTACTAAACAGCATTTCTTTAACAGAGGATAGTAGGGTTTGCTTCAACATACTACCAACCAATTCATAGTGTCCATCTCAAGCTATTCCAACCATATCAAAGCATACATGATCATTTATATTCACAATCTTAGCACGGCTATTTAAAAAATAGAGATTGTCCAATTTCAGCCCTTACAAAAATTGAACCATCTTAGCCTTCCTTACAGCATGTATGCACATAACCCAAATTTAGACAATATTCAATATTTCAGGACTCAAGACGTCAATACACATGTGTAAATAAAATCTCCAGCACTTGTATCATTTCATCATAAATTCATGCTTGCACACACGAGTCCAAATCTGTATACCGATTAACACTATAGCCCATGCCATCATATCAAAACAATTACATGAAGACTTGCTAAACAATAAAGTTAGTGACATCTTAGGAATGAACACCCCCCATGGCAGCATACACAATTGGTTTTTCCAGTCCAACACGCCACATATAACTAAGCATCTCATATCATAGAACAACTAAGAAATCACAATTATAGCATCATAATCTCAGTGCAAGCATAAATCTCAGATTCCAAACATCACTTGCAACTATCATCACAGATAGCTAATGCAAACTTGAGAGGAGGAACTCATAGCACTTGTAGACATTACCACAAACACTTGACATGCACACATGAACCAAATACCTCAAATGTCATTTGTGCTTGAGGCTCACCACAAGAAGGCAAGGGCAAAGGAGGTCTGCTTCTTTGTCATTGCTGTTGTTCCTGGATGGCCGGGCCTTTGCTCGATGGTCGGGTGCTCAGCATTCATTGCCGCAGGAAGGGCGCCAAGCCTAGAGGGAGGCTGGGGAAGGCGCCGAGAGAGGCAGTGGAAGCACTGGTCGGAGGGAAGGCCGACTGGGAGGCGACTAGCGCCAGGAAGGAAGGGCGCTGGGAGGGCTGGCCTGGCTGAGGCTCTTGCTAATGGTGGCCGAGGCTCTGCTGCCCTTCTTTACTGCCGAGCTGTAGGAGACTGGGAAGGCGCCGGAGAGCTGGGAGGCTGCGGCAGGAGCCAAGAATCGGAATAGGGGAGGGAGAGACCAGGGGGAGTCGGCAGGAACTTTGGGGAAGGAAAAGAAAATCGGCAGGGGAGAAAAAGGCAGCTCTTCCAAAGAGAATTTCAGCCACACACACCAAGAGAGAGAATTGGGGTTAGGTAAAAAGTAGGTGGAGAGGGGAATTTCCAAAAATACCCCTCCCAAACATAAAAACTTTAACCCAAATCCCTCCAGATGGCCAACCTCCTCTGAGATTACCTGCCAGACGGGCCCAGCTCACCTGACTGAAGGCACAAAATTTAGAGCGAGGGTTCACGATATTACAATTTCATTGCGCGTGCTAGCTGCTTTGAATCGGCCCGCAGACGCTGACAGCCTGGGCCCATGAGTCGTTGATCACATGGACGTGAGGCAAGAGGGCGACAAATGGGACCCCTTTGCCAGCGACAAAAAACAGGGGCTCACGGTTTCTAGCTCGCCGCCGGCGAACCATCACCAAAGAGACGGCATGGGTAGCGCCTCAAGAACCAGCATGACAGTGTGATCCCAGGGATGGTACCCATTCAACCAGAGTTGGCCGGGAGGTAGGCTGCCACCGCAAGGGTGCGGCGGCCGCCATGACCAAACGAGCAAAAGCTCGCCCGCCGATCGCGTTTTCTCCAGGTAGGCATAGGGTGAGCATGAGTAAGATTTAGGGGTCTCATTTCACCTAAGAATGGGGTCAGAGAAGGGCTAAATCACGTTGCCACCGGGCACCGGTTGGGAAGAAGAAGGGCGGCGGAGAAGGACGCGCTGCAGCTGAGGTCAAGCGAAAACAAGGTTAGTCAGGGTGCTATGGGGTATTGTGAAGCTTTAGGACTGAGAAATTCCAGGGACTGATACCAATTTGGCTTGCTTCACTAACTTCCCCCTTTTCGGGTCCTTGTGACAAAAGAAGGGAGAACTCTGATTGAGTGGCTCGGTTCCAAGTTTGGTCAGGAGAATAGAAAAGGGGGTCTCTATGTGGCAACCTCTGGGTATTTATAGCCAAGGAACGATGGTTTCTCCAGGGTTTGATCGCACGCTCCAGCTCGTGGCGCTTCTGTGCGGAACAGGTGATATGGCGCGGGATCTTTGCGAGCACAGGGCTACGCAGTATGGCCGGGGCATGGCACGGGATAATCAAGGCCACTCGTGGCAGTGGGCAATTGAATGGGTGGCGCCGCTAGTACACTGGATCGGCGAAGAAGACGCAAGAGGAGGACGAACGAGCTTTGGCCGAAGGAGGAGAGGAAAGAAACGGCAAGCGGTTGACATGCAGGACCAGATACCCCGCTTCTTACAGCGAACGGAGTCGCTGCAACACCCGGGCCCACCTGTTGGCGAGGGAAAAGGGAATTAGGTAACACGACTGGACGGAACGGTCAATACTTGCATCACTTCGACCATAAATCACCACCAAAATTTTTTTGGATATTTTTGAATAGCGTCCTCTCGCAGTTGTTAGTTTCCATTAAAAATTTGGGGCCAAAAGACCCTATAAATAAATTATAAAAATTCTGACACTGAATATTGTCCAGAATTATCATTTTGGATTTTGATTTATTTAAGTGACCAAATGACACAATATATTTTTGAAACTTTGTTTAAGGGTTCTTGTTAGTATAAGGATACTTTAATAAAAATTAAAAGTTCATATCTTGCCTAATTATTTTATAAAAATTTTGACACCCCATTTTGCAGATTTTTCAAGCTTCTATTTTTGAATTTTTAAAATTAATATATGACATGATTAATTTCTAAAATTTTTACCAGAGATAGATTCTTTACTAAGGGCATTATTGTAATATTTTAAGAATCAGATAAGTTCCGAGGATTGTACATAAATTCTGACTTGCACTGTTTTGAGTCAAAGGAGCTGTCATTTCAATTATTAAATCTCATTCCTGTTCGTAAAATTTTTATTTGTTGACTGAAATGGTTTACCTGCATGCCTAAGGTTTCCATGGTAAATTTTCCAAATTTTACCTTTACCTTTTACCTTTTTCCATTTCTTATTCTCCATTTCTATTTTGTTTGATTTTTCTCACAATACAAAAAATCGAAGAAAATCCAAATAAAATGGATAACATCAAGAAAACTCAGAAGTATTTATATTAAAATTTAAACATACATTTTTACTGTTTCAAAATTTTTAGGATGTTACATTCGGTAATTACATATATATTCTTTATGAATGTTTGAATCCAATAAACTAGTTATGTTTTCTTGTTCATTAATTTTGTGTATATAATTTAAAGGGTTTTCATGTTTGTGAGGCCTCCATCTTTGATAATAAATATCAATAATAGGTACCATATGCATACAGTACTAGTCCCATGATCAGTGGCTAGTACGCACATTCACCAATCGATATCACAACCACACACATATATTATTGCAACAACGGAAGTAGTTGTTACATATTAATCTTACAAACCGAAACAAACTCTTACAGTGGAGACATATGTATCTTGTATTATGCCTTGACCCATTATCCCCATAGGCTGACAAGGTAAACCCTAGAAAAACTCATCATTAACATCCCCGAATCCAGTATCAAAGCACGTCGTTGGGGTAATCTTGTTCTTCACCTAAAAATTTCAACAAGAGTAAGCTGAGTGCTTATGTACTTGCAAGACTTTTGCAAATCCTATAATACATGTAGGCCAATTCAAAAGAAAAGGCTCCTACGGCTAATTTGCATAAAGCAAGTTTAAAGGTGAAATTCTTGAATAGTAGATTGTAAGCGAAATTTAGATAAAAGCAATTTAATAAATAAAATAATAGTATGTAAATACAAATTAGGAAAATTTACATATGACCATGATCATGAACCATTCCCTACTAACACATGGTAGAATCCAGAGTTCTATGAAAATAAAACACCTAACTCTGTGATGACTTTATCAAGTGCCCATAACTGCAGGCGTGGCTTTTTAAAAAGGTTGACCCTCTGTAAAGGTGTACAGCTTTACCCATAAGAAATGATCATCCCCTTTTGTCTGGCCATTAACACACTTCCTTTGGTGTGTCGATAAGGAGATCATAACATAATCGTTCATTACCTAGCCCTAACTTTGCACCAGCTCGATGACGACAAACCCATACTATGGTGGCAGAAGATGGTTATACAAGCACTATGCGACACATGGTTAAACACCCCATTGTCCCACTTTTCCCTATAGTATGGTGTACACCGTTGTATCAGTAAACGTTTAATCCATTATCACCTCGGTGTGGATGTCCCTTCAGGCAATCAGTCACTGAAAACCCGTACATCTCCAGCCTTACAATGTGCAAAGCTAGTTCTAAGTAACTTACTAAGTTAAGGCTGTCCCATACCAGCCTTGTGATTGTATGGTCGTCTTGGCTTAAAAACAACATAGTAGTTCGGTCCTTAATCCGACACGGACGATAATCTTCACCCTACACTATGTGCAAATCTATGCACCTATTGCCAGTAATCGCTGGTGTCAAAATCATAGTTTTATTTTTATTTTTAACCAAAATACCAACAACATTAAATATTCATATCCGTCATATCCAACCCCTTTAATCATATCCAACATTTTTAAATTGTAAAAAACTTGAGTTTTTATTAAGCATGGCTAAGCATAACTACTAAGAGTGAGTGAACCCATGTAGACATTAAATACTGTCTATGTTATTCTAGGGTTATCAAGGTTCTCAACTCCATAGCTATCAAGGAAGTCCAATGAGTTAACGGGTATAACTACCATTGCTCACAATATAGCAGAGTTTAATGAACATACGCGTGCAATAAAATATTTAACAAAACATTTTGCAAATTGGGATCAACATGGTCAAAGGAGGTGCTCGCCTTGCTCGTTGATCTCAGTCGCGAAGTTAGAGTCAACCATGGCAGACTTTGGAACGTCGGAGTCTATGTGTGCGTAGTTCAATGAAATAAAACAACTTTTAAATAGGGCAAAAAAAAATCAAATGGAAAATCAAATAGAAATCTACTACTTAGAATAGGTGTTTTTTAGGGTTTAGAGTTTCTTGATTGCATGTGTTTTGTTATAAATTCAAGATACAAAAATTATTTGGATTGATAATGTCAAGTTCGAATTATCTCTATGGTAAGTTATGTGCATCTAGTGTTTATTTTTAAAGGTTTTTCGTATTCTAATTGTTGAGTTATTTTAGAGAAATGAAAAGAGAAAAACAATAAAATGTCTATCTTATACTGCTTTCTTGGTCCATTTTCTTTTACTTTTATTTTGGTACAGGTGAGAGACATATTATTTTGTTTTATATATTTCTATGTATTTATTCCTTCCTTTATGTGCATATATATATATATTTGTTATATTATATATATATTTTCCTTTTATTTTCCCGACCAGGTTAACCTGTTTTCTTGGCCCAACCAGCCCATTTGGCCTGGCTGCTTCTAATCTTAACATATTCTCCCCCCTTAGAGCATCTCCAACAGTTCCCTAAAGTATTTTCTAAAACCATTTTTTAGGAACTAATCAGAAAATTAGCGCTCCAACAGTTCCCTAAAGGAATTCCCAATCTCTCCGCACGCCCTATCTCGGCGGCCGAACTCTCCAGATTTTCGCCGCTGCGTTCTTTCCCAATCGCGATTTTTTCCATCTCCCGCGTAGAAGATTTCGTTCGCGCCATCCAGCCGAGCTCCATCCTCCACCCCATCCGGCGTCCTCCTCCGTTCAGCGCAGAGCAACCATCAGCTCGCGGCACCTCTTGCGCAGAGCAACCATCAACCACCGGCGCCATCCATGGCCACCTGCGACGACGTCTACCTCCCGCAAAGGCGGCTACTCTCCCCCTCCTCCAGCTTCGCCGACGCTGCCGCCGCCAGTCACTTCTCGCCGGCTGCCCGGGGCGAGACCCACACGCCCGGACCGAAACAAGCATCACCAGGCGGCCAAGCGCAGGGGCGGTGCCGAGGAGTCGGGGGATGGCGGTGAGTACTGCTCCTGCTTCAGAAACGGCGGCGGTCAGAGAAGCAAGAAGGGGAGGGGTGGCGGCGGAAGCGGCAGTGCTTCCTCGGTCGCGGGTGTGGACTACCGGAAGGACCGAGAGGAGTGGAGCGAGGAGGCCATCGGCAGCCTCCTGGACGCGTACACGGAGCGGTTCGAGCAACTGAAGCGGGGGAACCTGAGGGGACGGGACTGCGAGGACGTGGCCGCCGCTGTGACCAAGCAGCACTAGCACAAGGCCGGCGGCGGCTCAGGCAATAGCGTAAAACAGTGCAAGAGCAAGATTGACAACCTCAAGAAGCATTACAAGGTGGAGTACCAGCGTATTGCCGACGGCAATAGCGGCACCTCCAGCCAATGGCCCTGATTCAGGCGCCTGGAATTCATAGTTGGCAATGCAATCTCCGTCGTTTCACCCAAGCCTGCCGCCGCTCACGATGACAAGTCGTCCCATCAGCAGCAACAAAACAACAAGAGGTATAAGAAATACAAGTCACTTTCAATTAGTTCATTTTGGGCACTAGTGGAAAAATGAGCAATTGATTTGCATTGCACTTGCATCCCTTCAAGTGCTGGCCTGTTTAGTATTGGTGTTGGCTCTGGGTGGACACTTTTCTCAAATCCAAGATGGAAAAGGGCACTTCTGAAGATTGGGGGCAGTGCATTAGTGAGAGCTACATCTGAAAATGTTGAACCGAAGGTGTGTATTGATTATGAGTCCCTACGTCAATAATTCCGTGTTACATCCACAATGCTGATGGTTTTGCAATACCAAAAAAAAAACTTGATGTTCTTTCTAGGTGATTATTCCAATTGCTAGAAGTTCAGGTGGCAAGTTTTTTTTGGGAAAAATTGTTAGCTGTTGGAGGAAGGGAATTTTTATTGGAAAAAACATCTTTTGGGAAAGCTCTAATTACATGTTTTGGGAGTTAAGATTTTGGAAATTGTTGGAGATACTCTTACTTCCTAACCGTCGCACCTGACTCCCCTTTTTCCTCTCCTCTCTCACGCAACATGCCCAAGCCTAGCTCTCTCCTTCCTTGCTCTCGCTCTCTTCTTCCTTGACCTGATGCCATCACTGCCTCTCTGCGCCACGCTTCCGCCATGCGTCGTCGCCTCCTGGCCTCCGGCTCTCCCCTCTCGCCATCACTCCCTTCCTTTCTCCCTCACGCACCATAGCCTGCGCCTCTCGGCTCGGCCGCCACTTCCTCTCTGCGCTGAGCGCCTGCCGTCGCCTCCTCTCTGCGTCGACTACACCTACCCCCGTCTTGGCCCTCACCCTCAGGTCGCCGCTATCGGGATTGGCCAGATCCAGTGGCGGACATTGCTGAGGAGCCCCCCTCTCTGACGGTTCCTCACTAGATCTAGCGTGAGCCCGAGCTAAGCCTCCCCCTACTTTCTCCTTTTCTCGAATCTTCCTCCCCTCTGCTCACCCCCTTTTTTCTTCTATAGTAGGTCACCCTCACCTTGGTGTCGCTAGATCCGAAGTCCCTAACACCAGTGGCCACAGTGACCATACCACTCACGACCATGGCCCGACCAGCTAGGGTTCATCCTCCCCTTAAGCTAAGTACCCGAAGCTCTCCCCCTTTCCTCTACCATGCATGAACCGCAAGAAACTAGCAAGGTTTGTTTTGGTTAAATATTTAGCTGTTATGCTGCGATGTATGCCTGAATTGATTGTATATACATGGGTTAGAATCTAGTTGAAGTAGGTGCATGAATAGTTTCTGTGTGCTAGAATGATGTTGGGTGTGTTCACCTCTAAGAGGTTAATAATTGTACTCCTCTGTAATTATAGAGTTCTTCGCTGGCATGATTAAGGCGTAAAAATCTGGTACTAGAGTATGCATGCATGCTGAAATTTTAATCCATGCTGTGATAGATGATGCTTATTGAAATTTCTATCTGTGTGCTTGATCCCATATATTAGATCACATTGACACTTACCAAAAAGGAGTGATTGAGGTGTGTGTTCTGGAATTCATTTGCGCATGATCAATATCTTGTCCTTCTGTGCAATGTGGCCAATACAGGTGTATGTATTTTAGGCGCTGGAATGAATGCTACTGATTTTTGTATTTTAGACAGAGAGTAGACTTGATCTTATATGATTTCTTTTGAATGTGTAAATTAGGATTTATTTATTTCCACAGTGAGTATATATATATGCTAACTTTTAATGTATTGGTCATGATGTTGTGTTTGAGACTATGCCATGGATGAAACCTAATGCTCACTCCAAGTATACTTAGAGTATTGCATATCCTTTTTTGGGTTGTATGTGTTTTATAAATATTTGCTACTGAGTTCTCAATTTATGGAAAATGGAGTAACCATGACATAGAACCATGTTATTAAGTTAATATGTGGCTTTTGCTTATTTGTGATGCTGACTAGGTACATATTAAAAATTAGTGACTGGCTAGCATTGACTTCTATTGGATCGTGATAAAAGGGAAATAGACTAATGCTTGGCACCTTTTGCTTGCAGAGGCTGGTTGGCAGAAAAGTTGGTAAGAGAAAGAGAGGAAGACATAGGTGTCACTAGCTTCTTTCCCTGACCCTTGTCTTCAACTGAGAAGCAATCAGGAAAAAACAATTAGCTGTACTGGTGAGTAGAGTTTTGGGTGGTAATGCCTTTTGGTTGTACTACTATTGATTGCTTTTATATGGCTGTGAACTGACTTTGAGGGGGATGAAATTGTGGCTGTGCAGGAGATGAAACTATGGGCTGGAGTGGGTAAAACTGTGGGCAGCAAGATAGGTGAAGGGCATGCAACACTTGCTCCTATCATTTGGCTGCGTGGCATGGGTAAAAGGGACAGCTGGACAGCTAGCTGCTTGGGGGCTAAGGAAGTGGGATGTGGGCCTATTTGTACGTCTTAGTTTGGTTGAATTCTAGAACAAGTTTTGTAATAATCATGCTTTACGGACTTATGAAATTTGGCATGCGATGCTATTATGTGAAGATGTGTACTGATTTGGGTACCTGGGTGTATGAACTTTTTGTTAGTGCTGGATAAGTATGCATTTGTGGGTATACCAACATGTCTTGGTTGTGCTGATCTTGTATAAGTAACTGGATGTGGTATATGTTTGAATGATGATAGTAATACTTGATTTGAATTGCGAAATGATTTCGAAATGGGTTCTGATTTCATTGAGATTGTGTGTGGATGATACCTTTAATTTGATGCTGAAATTGGTTGTGTGTGTGTATATATACTTATGAAATGTTGTTAAAGATGTGCTTATAAATATTGTGTTTACTTGATTATGAAACTTAAAATGAGAATCTAGTCCTTTAATTGTTAAGGCTTTTCTTAAAATGGCCAGAGTTTAAATTTAAATTTTTAAATTTCCACTTTTCGTTTTGAGGCTGTTACAATGTTCTGATAAATATTCGTGACCGTATTTGTTTCTATTCATATTCGCTCTCTATCCGTATTCGATATTATTTATATTTGTATCCGGGTTGTCCGTATTCATTTCCGCATCTGGAAAAAAAAATGAAAACAAATATAGAAAAGCCATTATCAATCCGAATTTGATCTGTTTTAATTTCTATCTGTAAGTGTAGCTAAACTTATTGTGGACCTTTCTTTCTCCTCCTAATAATAGTTTATTAGTGATTGGCAGAGCTCCTTCCTCTTCTTTCAAAGAAGAAAAAAAAACTCTGTACATTAGAATCTGGTACAGTTTTGTTGCCGGGTCATTGGATGGTTGGAATCATCGAACAGCTGACTAACAAAATGCATGCCTCTCCTAGGCAGCGCAGCTACTTATTGTCATCACATGACCGAGCCAGTCCCTGAGAAGCTGAGACCATACCACGCTATAGCAACGTCCATGGCCGTCACTCGGGAGAAGCAGGAGCAGGAGCTCCTGGGGGCCCTCATGGAGCCCGGAGAATCACCTTCACCCTCCATCTTCCTCACCCTGCCCCCGACGCCCGATGGCGACAACGATGGAGACCCAGCCTCCTCGCAGCCGCAGCCGCAGCCGTATGCTCATGCGGTGGTAGGCATAGGCATGCAATTGGGAAGTCAGGTGTTCGATGATTCCAACCATCCAAAGACCCGGCAACAAAGTTGTACCAGTTTCTACTGTACAGAGTTTTTTTTTCTTCTTTCTTCTTTTGAAAGAGAGGGAGGAGCTCTGCCAATCACTATTATTATAAGGAGAAAGAAACGTTCCACAATAGAAAGAAAAAAATCGACAAAGACCTAAAATCTGAGAAACAATAGAAGAACAACATGAAACAAGGCGGCAATCTTGAGCTTGTTTTAGTTCGTAACTGGCTATGGGAATGCTTTGAATTCTTAAAACATGTTCTGCATATGGGCACTTCAAACCTGCAACTAATTTTGACAAACAAAGGCAAGCGCAATGCTCTTAATTATCAGTTTGTGGTCAGACTATCAATCAATTTGTGATCAGGTAACATAAGAAGTAGGGTTGCACGAAGGCAAGAAATAAGCATCTTCTTACCTGTGCACAGAACACAAGTTCAGCAGCAGCTTACATATTTACTAGGAAAAACCTTCATATTAGAATCCGAACAGTCTGAACATTGTCCTTGAGATATTGGTAACATCTAATTTTGCGTTTTAAAATGTACTTACATAGGAAGGGAACAGAAGAATTTTTAGCAGAATCTTATCACTGGTTGCAAGAGGTCATCAACCAAATCTAGCAAGATGTAACCAATCGAAGGATGGCGATTCAAAGCACCTCGTACGGGTCGGCTGCAGGACCCCGTGGACATAGGTTTCCCATTTTCTTTTTTGCTTCTCTGTCATTGCCTGTTCTTAATTGACTCCCCTCGGGGATGCCAGGCTCACCCGGGGAATTTTTAGCTGTTCTCAAGTGCAGTGCATCCAATTTGCATCACAAGATGTCCGTACTTCTTTTCATATCTTCTATTTTGGCTTAACCGTCTTCGTCCTTACTAACCTGCATTGCAAGATGTATTGGTAAACAGTGAGGAACTCTTTCTGAGAGAGGGAAAAAAAACTCAGCATCAATTTCTTGATAGAAGTAGTAGTCAAAATGCAAAATTAAGGATGTTCAACTGATGATGGAAAAGCCACATGACAAATCTATTTCGTGGTCCAGGTGGAGAGGGCGTAGAGCACGCGCCCCTTCCATCCCTGCAGAAGCCACCGGTGATCCTCGCTGATCGCGAAATTCTTGTGGTACTTCTTCTTCACCGTCTCCTGCAGGATGCCAACAATGTCAGGGTCCAACGGCAGCTGCCTCAGCCCCGCTCGCCGGTTCCGCGCCTGCCACTGCCTGTAGTTCTCAGGGCGCTCCACCCGCTCCGCGCCCTCGCAGGCGACGATGTTCATTACCAACGCCGCGAAGACATCCCGCTCGAGCAGCAGCCTCATGTCGTTGTCCCGCGGCATGGTGGCGCCCATCATGTCGAACTGCGCCGTGTAGTCGTAAAGCGCCTCGCGGAACCGCGTCACGAAGAAGGGCGTGCTGTATGACCCATTGACGACGCAGTGGACGAACACGGACGGCTTCATCTTCCTGATGGTGCTGAGCACCAGGTCCCTGGGGCTCAGCCGGTCGACGACGATGCTTTCGTCCATCAGGTTCTTGAAACTGAACACGCTGTTCACGACGAGCACCTCGTCGGGGTCTATGTCCAGGTCCTCGGCACGGACAACCTCCGACTTGGCTGCAATGGCGTGGAACTTGAATGGCACGCCGAACTGGCGCGCACAGTGGCTGAGCCGGCGTCCTGCCTCCGCAATCAGCTCAGCTGAGCAAAACCCGGGCAGCGGGTTGTGGATGCCGGTGATCCTCACCTCCGGCGGCCCTCCCTCCCTGTCCGCCAGCCACCGGAGCAGATTCGGCCACTGGAACCAGTGGTTGATGCCGTATTGCACTATGTGCAGCTTCTGCCTCCCCGCGACGGCGTTGTAGATGGTTATGTTGGAGAAGAGGTATGTCACCTTGAGGAAGCAAGAGGCGGACATGTATAGTAGGTAGGCCTTGAGGGTCATCACAGTGCCGGTGCGCTTCGCCTTCAGCGACTGGTAGATCCGGCTGCCCGTGCCGGCCAGCCGCGCCTCCAGGCCCTCGGCCAAGCAATGCGCCAGCCGCTGCGTGGCGTCCCCCGTCGGCGACGAGTGCCTCTTGATCCTCTCCAGAAGCTCGCCTGCGCCGCGCCGGTCGTTGGTGGCCACCGCCTCCGCGCACCGGATGAGAAGCGTTTGCAGGTCGGCGACTGCTTGCCTCTTGCCGCGCCTCCCACGCGTCTCCGCCTCCTTCTCCCTCTCCATGGAGACGTGTAGCTCCTGCATCTTGGTAAGGAACATGTTGTAGTCGTTGAGGATGATCTGGTCCAGCATCTCGCCGGCGGCGGCTTCCTCGTCCGAGTCAGGCTGCACAAGCGCCGCCAGTTGCTTGCTGCTCCAGCCGACGTCCGACGCCGTCTCATCATCTAATTCCCCGCCGAGCCTGTTCTTGCGCCCCCTACCATCCGCCGTTTCATGGTCCCTCGGCAAGTACCTCTTGGCCTCCTCCATGCCTTTGAAGAATGCCAGGCTGGAGAGCATGTCCATGCTGGTGCTGTTCTCGCCGGCGGGAAACAAGCTGCTGCTGCTGCTAGGCTCCAGCCGCTCCACCGCGTTTGTGCCTTTGAAGAAGAAGGCTGGATCCTGCGTGCTGCCCGTGTTGTTGCCTTGGCCGGACAGCAAGGCGGAGGCAAGCATGTCGGGGGAGGACCGGAGCTTGGAGAGCTCACCGGAAATCGTGGAATTGCACGGCCATGCGTCGAGGGCGTCGGTTGAAGTGGTTGACAGGGCAGATGCGGTGGTGGTGGTGTCGAAGAGGATCTGGGCGAAAGGCTGCTGGGCATGGAGGAGCGCCGGGTGATCGTGGTACTGGTACAAAAACTTGTCGACAATGTCCTCCTCCATGAGCATGCGCGAGATGTAGTGCAGGGTCAGGTCATCATGCGGCTGCGGCTGCGAGGTGGCCGGGTTTCCATCGTCGCCGCCATCGGGCGTCGGGGGCAGGGTCAGGTCATCATGCGGCTGCGAGGAGGCCGGGTATCCATCGTCTCCGCCATCGGGCGTCGGGGGCAGGTTGAGGAAGATGGAGGGCGAAGGTGCTTCTCCGGGCTCCATGAGCCCCCCCAGGAGCTCATACTCCTGCTCCTCCCAAGTGACGGCCATGGACGTTGCTATGCCGTGGTATGGTCTCTCTGACTGCCCCCTAAGAGAGGCTCAGAGGCATGCTTATAGAGAGAGAAAAAATCGACAAAGACCTAAAATCTGAGGAACAATAGAAGAAGAACATGAAACATGGCAGCAATCTTGAGCATGGAGACCTTGGGCATGTTTTAGTTTGTAACGGGCTATGGGAATGCTTTGAATTCTTAAAACATGTTCTGCACATGGACACTTCAAACCTGCAACTAAATTTGACAAAACAAAGACAGTGCTCTTATCAGTTTGTGGTGAGACTGTCAATTTGTGATCAGATACATAAGTAGTATGGTCGCAACAAGGCAAGAAATAAGCAGCAGCTTACATTCTTACTAGGAAAAACCTTCATATTAGAATCCGAACAATCTGAAAATTGACCTTCAGATATTGGTAACATCTAGTTTTGTGTCTCAACATGTACTAACATCCACGTACATTCCAGATGCACATTAGTCGTCGTCAGTGAAGGCGTGGTCTGGCTCTGCCACCCACGTGGAGTGCGCATCGAGGATGCCACTCCTGCAGCGAAATGTTCATTTTTCTAACCCTGTACGTAACTTACTTTCTTAAATTTGGTCCCCTTCCTAGTACTATTGTAAAGATAGATTTATTTCTAATCACGAAAGCGTCGAAAATAGAGTTAATGATACCGCTTTTGGATGAAAATTAGAAGTCAAATCTACTGTAACATCCCAAAATCCACTAAACTTGAACTACTGTAACATCCCAAAATCCACTAAACATGAAATACAAGTATTTAAATTAACTTTCGGCCATAATTTGAATTTTCAGTATTATCTGAAATTTCAAAACTACCACTCGGTGGAAAATTCAATGTACATCGTTGGAACAATTAACATTAAGGAATTCAAAAGTGCTTCTTTTGTTGCACTGTGAGTCTGTACGAAGTTGGAGTCTTTATTAGAGCCTCAGGGGTATGTGCAATGCACTTCATCCTGTCTTCCATTTTAATATTTGCCTTTGGTTAGCTGATCTAATCTCCTGGCTACCATATCCTCGCATATGGTGTTTGTTTGTAGGCTTTTTCCTTTGCAACTTGGTGTTTCTTATTTGATCTTGTCCCCTTTATATACTCTGATGGCATATAATATCTTTACTAAAGTTCGAAGGTTCCGCCCTCCCGTGTGCTTGAGCCAAGCCGTCACAAGAAGATTATTTCGGCCACTGGCCGCCTCTAAAAAAAAAAAAATCGCGTTTAGGTCTCTTCAAAAATTGTAATTACGCATCGGTCCTTCCCGCGGTTTTAGAAGACCTTCTGGTTTAGAAAATTTGCAGATCTTTTGTGAGAGGACCCTAAATAGATATTAAAAATAACGTAGTGACGTTTGGATCATTTTGGCTATTTTTCACGAAAAGAACCTTTTGATTTAGCACAATCGCAGATGCACTTGTGGCTTTTCAACCGTTTCTTGTGTTTCCTACATGATTTAAAAAAAATGAAATTGTTTCTGCAAAAAAAATAGTGCACGACCGGCCGGCTCGGCTCGTTTTTTCCTTTAGGTCCCTCAAAAAATACATAATTACGTGTAGGTCTTTCCTGTGGTTTTTTACAAAGAGGACCTTCTGGTCCAGAAAAAATCGCGAATCTTTCGTGAAAAAACCCTAAATAAATACTAAAAAACGTAGTGCCGTTTAGATCATTCCGGCTATTTTTCACGAAAAGGACCTTTCGATTTAGCGTAATCACGGATACAACCGTTTCGCGCGTTTCCTCGATGATTTAAAAAAACACTGATGGAAAAAAATGAAATTGTTTTTGTGAAAAAGACAACACACGCGGCGTGTCACGCCACGAAAACTATCCTAGTACTATATAGATTTGGACATTTGCACACTCATTCCTATACCCAGGTGGCCCTGTCGCTAGTTAAACTCTTATTTTTAGTCTATTTGTCGACTATAATGTCAATTCATGTCATGATGTTAGGGTTAGCACACGGCAAACAAACTGGAGACAATATTTAACGTGGAAAAACTCTTGCAAGAAAAAACCACAGGAAACAATCCACTAATTTATTCATTGTTATATGTACAGAGGGTTAACTTATATAGCAAAAGAGTCTGAGTTGTAGCAGGCTTGGACTAACAACCTATTTGAATAGAACTAGGAGATATAGAAAGTCGAGATATTGAGTTATCTCCAACAAACCTTTCATTAACTCAAAATTCATAATGAAATTATTTCCGAAAAACCCCAAAAGATAATTAAGCTTGAATACAAGTGCGTTAAAAATCCAAAGCACTACTGAACAAGGAAGACTAGAATAGTCAATCCAAACACTTGTAGTACAAAAGAGAAAGACTGGAATAGTCTTATCTAAACACTTCTTACGAAGTAAAATTGAGCAAACCGCCAGTTGATCGAGAGAAAAATTAGAATAGTCAATCCAAACACACAGCTATAACAAAGCAGACGAAGAAATCTGGGTCTTAAACAATTCACAACCACAGTAAAGTCTGAGTCTATGCAACTGACTTTCTGAAATAAATGTTCAATCAAACAGTGATGAAACAACAAATACAGTTGTCTCCTCAACAGTGATAAAATCCCAAATACAGTTGTCTCCTCAACAGTGATGAAACAACAAATACAGTTGTCTCCTTAACTAACATTATTTTTTTCTTCAAAGTAGACGATGCAGCATCGAAGAAACTAGTCCTGTTCATGATCAAGTTTGTCTTTTTTATTACTCTTAGCACAAGACGAATTTGATCATGAAATTTTATATGTAGATGGGGTAAGCTGATATGTACATCCATGTTTTTTTTAGAATTTTTTGAGATATTTCTTAGTTGGTGTGCACGGTGTGTACACGGAGGGCCTGTGTGCACAGTGATATGTTCCCTTGTATAAAAGGAACGATCCTGCACACAAATATTTGGTGAACACGGTGCACACCAACTAAGAAAATTTCAAAATTCTGAAAAAATGGATGTACATACCCCATCTACATATAAAATTTCAAGATCAAATTGTCTCTGCTCATGATCAAGTTTGTCTTTTTTATTACTCTTAGCACAAGACGAATTTGATCATGAAATTTTATATGTAGATGGGGTAAGCTGATATGTACATCCATGATTTTTTTCAGAATTTTTTGAGACATTTCTTAGTTGATGTGCACGGTGTGTACACGGAAGGGCCTGTGTGCACAGGATATGTTCCCTTGTATAAATCTCTAATGATTAATAGGGATGAACGTCGAAGAAGGAGGCACAAAACGTAAACTTCGTGTGCACCTGCTTGGCAAGCTCTGTGGTTGGTAGCAAAACCAAAACACTGGAGGTCTTACCACAATCAGTCCTTCTGGATGCCTTGTGTGTCCTATTAACTAACAACTCCAATATGGGCAGAACAACCAGGAGGCAGAGTTCGCCGTGATCCACGACATCGTCGACAGCTTCGGCAAGGTGATCAACTTCCAGGAACAGAATGAGATCACGAAGGGGCTCACTAACATTCCGTTCAAGGGCCAAGTTAATTTGAAGAAGTCATAGGTGTTTGCCTTACTGGTTGATGTCGAGATCAACGTCAAGGTCATTGACGATGGTGTCTGGAATGTCAGAGTCTACACGTCATGTGTCGCAAAGCAAAGAAATAGCAATAATAATATATAAGAGGCCAATCAGCCTCATCCATAGCGTGGGGAAGATTTTCTCCAAGATCTTAGCGGCTAGGCTTGCGCCGTTCCTCAGCCAGATGGTGCCTACCAATCAATCAGCTTTCATAAAAAACAGATCTATCCATGACAATTTCTTATTTGTGAAGAATCTTGTCTCTCATCTGCATAGGAAAGGGATTCCATCTCTTCTCATAAAGTTGAACATAGCTAAGGCCTTCGACTCCGTCAGCTGGGAGTTCCTTCTGGAGTTGTTGCGTCATCTAGGTTTCAGCTCCCGTTGGCGAGATTGGATTTCAGCAGTTCTAACTTCCTCTTCCTCCATAGTTCTTCTTAATGGTGTACCTGGTCCACCGATTCAGCACAGAAGAGGGCTGCGGCAGGGAGACCCCCTCTCACCCATGCTCTTCATTCTTGCCATGGAGCCGCTGCGGGGTCTCTTCTCTAAGGCGGCGGTGGACAATTTGTTCTCAGCTGTTCAGCAAGGCCCCCAGATGAGGACATCCCTCTATGCCAACGATGTTGTCGTCTTCGTCAGGCCAATCCGGGAGGAACTATCTTTAATGTAGGAGCTTCTAAACTTATTTGGTGGGGCGATAGGGCTACACACAACATCCATAAGAGCGAGGTCTACGCCATCAGATGTGGCTCAATAGACATGGCGTCTCTCTTACAGGATTTCCTAGCGTTATCCAAACCTTTCCCTTGCAGGTATTTAGGTTTTCCTCTACGTCCTACCAGGCTGAGGCGCTCCGACCTGCAACCTCTCATTGACAAAGTGAGAAAGCGGCTAGCAAGATGGAAAGGAAAACTTCTCTCCAGGGTGGGCAGGATGGTGCTAACAAACTCCGTGCTCACGCTCTCATGCATATACCACTTGACTGTGTTCTTGCTCCGCACAGGCCACAAAGAAAATTGACAGAATTCGCAGAAGTTTCATTTGGAGAGGCGAACAGGACTGCGCTGGAGGGCACTGCCTAGTTAATTGGAAGTCGGTTTGCAGACCTAAGGCCTTGGGAGGGCTCGGAATTAAGGATCTCTCTTCCTTTGGGCGAGCGCTCCATCTCCGATGGTTGTGGTATGCCTGGGCAGACCGCAACAGGCCGTGGGTAGGGATGACGGTTCCTTGTGATGAATCTGATCGCAGTTTTTTCCGTGCTAGCACAAAGATCTCCTTAGGGAATGGTGAAACTGCGAATTTTTGGGACTCCAACTGGCTTCATGGGGTTTCGCCGCGGGATTTAGCGCCAAATTGCTATCGTCTTGTCCGGAGAAAAGGGCGATCGGTCAAGGATGAGCTTCTATCCAGGAATTGGCTGCGATCGCTGCGGCGGATATCCTCGTCCGCGCAGATCCAGGAGTTTGTGCAGCTATGGCAGGCACTTTTACAGGTTAACCTTTTACCAGGCACACAGGACAGCATCTCGTGGAAATGGACGCAACATGGCAACTACACGGCAGGGACAGCTTATAGGGCGCAGTTCATCGGCGCCATTCCAGACCCAAACTACAAGATGATTTGACAAGCAGACGCTGAAGCGAAATGCAGATTTTTCACTTGGCTATTCCTGCAGGATAGGATTCTCATAGCTGATAGACTGGCTCTCCGAGGATGGCCGCATACCACGCTCTGTGCGATGTGCGGTCTAGAGCCAGAGTCATCCAGACATCTCATTCTGCTTTGCTCGTTCACAAAACAGGTCTGGAGAAAGATTTTCCTCTGCATGAACATAAGCTTCGTCGCCAACCGACCATCTATGGTACAGCCAGACATAGCAGCCTGGTGGAGATCAATCCGTGCCAAGATCAGTCACCAATATCGCAGACAGACGGACGACACCTTTATGTATGTTGCGTGGAACCTTTGGAAGGAGAGGAACGACAGGATTTTCAATAACCAAGACAAATGTGGACTCGCCGCCGACTCATGATTGATGACATCCGTAGTCGAAGAAGCGGCCAGTAATTATCCGACATTCATAGATGGGCTTAGGCGTTTGCTACATCGCTTTATGTGCGCCGCCTAAAAGCGGGTCTCCAAGGACGGCACATAAGGCTCCGCTTTTGGCGGAATAGGAGTTTCGCTCTTTTCACCTCCTTTCTGTTGCTTCATATACCCACCCCCCAGAGGCTGTTAACTGATCTATAAATTAATTTCCTGCTGTACTCTTGACTATCTTCCTTTAATGCAAGGCAGAGCTCCTGCCATTTCCTTTCAAAAAAATAATATATAAGAGGCAAAAAAGAAGTCAAATAACATCAAATATGAATTAAAATAGAAGGTTCTGATGATAAAAAGATTTTAGGTGCTGGTTTCTTGATTTTTAAATTTGTTGTTCATATTATAAGTTCTCAAAGTTCATATTATAAGAAGGTGCATTAAATGCAAATTACGTCCGAATGCAATTAACTTCGTATCATCAAAGGGTCCTGTGGGGAACATTGGAGCTGGTCTCATATTATTGTCTCATAATTAAGGCATGTTTTACATTTACATAAGTGCCTTTATAGGGTGTGTGTGCGTATATATATGACAAGGTTACGATGAAGTTCATTTCAGCTCAATCAAATTTTATTTAACTTATGGCCTTGACATTAGATTTCAAAGATTAATAAAAAACAATTAAGTCAATTTCTGATTACATATTCTAATTAAGCTGCAAGTTATGAATTTACTTCCTAATTTTAGATTTGGGCTAACCAACTAGACACAAACTGAATTGGTCCCATCTGAGAAGGAGCAAGGATGCATCTGAAATCACTTAATACTGGGAGTTATTGAATATGGTGCCACATGTTAGAGAGGAAAAACAGAGAAGAAGGGAAAGAATAGAGCACAATAGAGCACCCAGAGCTGGCGCCATAGCTGTCTTGCCGAGCTCTGGTCGGCGACAGGGCAAGCCCAGAGAGGCAAAGGCGAACACTAAAATGGAACCCTAGGTCTTCACTGAGGCCATACGTACGTGGCTTCGATCGAAGCTCTGTTGACCTTTAGCAGTGGCGCGACGAAGCTAGGCGGCGATGGCGGCAGTGCTCCAAATTGAAACTTGGCTCGGGTATGGATGGATAATGATACGACCCCTATTTTTACATAAAATACAAAAATAGAAATCTATCAGTAGCTAGTACGCTCATTTACAACAATTAGAATCACAACCATACATCATATTATTATATAGAAACTATTTATACAATTCAGAGTATATAGCAGCAGGAAGAACCAAAGTCTTGTAATATGCTCATCCGACCCACAGGCAACTGACAAGGGATAAATCCCTTGAAAAGATCGCATCATTAATTTTCCTGCATCCTGCGACAGAAATATATCCTCGGAGCTTTGCTAACTTTTT
Organism: Guadua angustifolia; assembly: GCA_036346375.1. Classification (NCBI taxonomy): domain Eukaryota; kingdom Viridiplantae; phylum Streptophyta; class Magnoliopsida; order Poales; family Poaceae; genus Guadua; species Guadua angustifolia. The sequence continues at coordinate 273,766 of JAYEVE010001654.1, forward strand.
CACCTAAAAACAATGAAATAAGCAGGATTGAATACTTTCGTACTCAGCAAGACTTAAGGTGGTATTTGCAAATATATATATGCATGTTATATCAAAGGAGGTTTCTACGGTTAACTTTGCACAAAGCAATATTGAATTTGTAAAACAAATTACAATTTTCTCAAACAGAATTTGTAAAAGCAAGTTTGATTGATAAGAATTAAGTAAAGCATAAATAATACTCACAGTCCTTCGCGAGTAACGAAATCATCCAAAACCTACTAATCATGACATAATATGGTTTTTGCCAACACATGGCAAAACAAATAAACCCAAGCATTTTGAAAATAATAAAATATCTAACATGTGTCAGTTCACCAAGTTTTCCATAATTGTGGGCATGGCTAATCGATTAGATTTACACTTTGCAGAGGTGTACAACTTTACCCACAAGACATGACCGACTCTTTGTGCAATCGATATTAGCACACTTTCTTTGGTGTGCCGTAGAGAGTCATGACATAACCGTTATATTATATAGACCTAACTTTGCACCGACACCGAGACATTAAATCCATACTATGGCAGAAGAACTCAGAGCATAGAAATGATCGAACTCTCTATAGCATGGCTTACACTGTTGTATCGGCAAGAGTTGCTCCCAACACCTCGGTGTGGGCACCCCTTTCGAGCAAACCTTGAAAGGAGAGTTCGTACTACTTTGGCCTTCCAATGTGCAAAGTCAAATCTATATAATTTAATAGGTTAAAACTGTCCCATATCAGCACTTGTGGTTATACAAATTTTCCTTAGATCATACAACACTACGTTCAGTCCTTAATCCGATACGGGCGATACTTCTCCCTACACTACGTGCAAATCTATCTGCATAACCGGCTATTGCCAATAATCACCCACGTCAAAACTATAGTTTTACTTTAGGTTTCTAATCAAAATACAAGTAACTAACAATGCCATATCCAACATTTTCAATTTCTCAAGAAACAATTTTGATATGAACATATTCATCGTTGATTCTAAAGCATGGCTAAGCATGGTTATTAATCGTCGCATATATCCAAATTGACATCATATATTGTCTAACCTTAATTCTAGGGTTATCAAGGTTCACATGCTAATATTTATTAAGGTAAATCCATGAGATAGGGTTATAACTATTAGTACCACAAAATAGCAAATTTACAGAAATTAAATGCATGCATGAAACAATTTAATAAACAAAAGAAAAATTAAATACTGGGATCAATATGATCAAAGGGGTGCTTGCCTTACTTATTTGTTGCTTAAGACGCGGTCGTGGTCACAGCTGATGAAGATGATGACAGAATCAATGACATCGGTTCTACACGCCATTTGATAGAAAATAATAAACTTCAATAAGGACAAAAAGAAAATAGATAGAAAATCAAATAAAAACTTGCTATAAAAATAGAGGTTGATTCTTTTATAGATAATATATTCTTACTTTATGAATTCATGAGGCTAAAATTATATATTCTTGTATTTATAATTTTGAATTCTAGACGCTAAAATTGTTTAGATTAATAGAATTAAAATATTAGTTAAAGCGTTATGTAAATAGCACTTAACCTTAAACATTCTTGTATAAAAAGCGATTGATATGAGTTAAGTATATAGAACTAGATTACTAACTACAATTGCATGGCCACACGAGGATTCTTGATACAACATATTAACTGAAGGTTTCATATACTCAACTATTCATATTATGCTTTTGACGATCTTAACACTTAATGTTATTACTCTAACTAGATTCGAATGCAAAGCAATATTATGCAAAGCTTTTAGTCATTTTAAAACCATATTTTAATCATTATATATGCACATACATATATTCATATGTATATACTTATATTTATATATATTTATATATGTGCATGTACACCCAATAATCATAAGATGACATTTTCTTGCAAAACAGTGTTTGAATCAAAATCTTGAATACTTTTTGACTATTTAGGTCTTATACTGAGTTACTATCATATAAACATAAACTTTGTTCAAATCAAAATTAGTTTGCATAAGTTATATTTATTTAACCATTTTATACATTGAAATTACATTTTATTAGAAAATGATACAAAACAAGGTGAGTGTAAATATTTTTATATATTTGAGTTTCTGGAAGCATGAGGAATGTAACAAAATCGGTTTCACCAAAATCTAAGTTTATTTGCAAAAATTTTATACGTAGCTCATTTCTATGCTTTTCTTTTAATTTTAAAATTAAAATTCATCCAGAGCCATTTTCAAAAAAATTTCACATATTATGAAAGTGCTTGATTTTATATGAATTTATAATTTTGTTTCACTTTATTTGGAGCTAAAATGCGAAAGTTGTAACAATTTGAACGGTGGCAGCTTTGGAAGAATTAAATGAGAAACTGCAAATACGTTTTTGCAACATAGGTGGTGTATTCTTGCATTTGGCTCGACAGCTTTTGAATCCAGCCGCACTGACTGACAAGCGGGACCCGACTCCAATGACTCACCCCTGCGCGGTTGAGCGGCTGACTAAGGGGGCCCACTCGGCAGTGACCGAGAGCAGAGCCGAGGCTAGGGCTGGCCGCCGACGACGGAGGCGCGGCGGAGCCGGCTGGCTGATGGTCCAGATATCACGAGGATGGCGAATGGATCCTATGGGAGGTCTCGGCGACAGAAGAGTGCAAGCTCAGCGAGCTACCATCGGTGGTGAGCAGTGGCGTTCATGGCCGAGCGCCTGCGATCTCGGCTGACATGCGATCAAGCCTAACCGTCAGCTATTAAAGCACTAGCAAGCTAGGAGACATCCATTTTACTGGTCGTTAAGAGCTAAGAGCGGCCGGAACGGCTTACCACCGGTTGGCCGGCGGTGGAGAAGAGAGCGAAGCCATGAGCGGGATTGGTGAAGTTGGATCTTTTAATGAGAGATGGGTAAGCATCTAGGGCACCAAATAAGCTCACCTTGGTGGTTAGCTGAATTAGAAATTGGCCAAAAGAGTGGGTCGCCGTGCGCCGGTGCTGAAGAAGCTGATATTAGTCGGCGGCAGCGGTTTAAGTGAGCCTCTGTGGCGGCGGAGGTGGCCTCAATCTATCGCACGGGGAAGAAGAGTAGTGATACGATCTTGCCAAGTGGTTTCTTAACTCTGTTTCACTGATTTGAAACGAAACCGCCTTGACCAGATGATGATCCCTGCTATAAATGAGGGTCTATCTTTAATGGGAGTTTTATGATAATTTTTGTCTAATCTCTGGAGATAAACTTTAACCTACTGTATAAATTTTAGACGAAAATATGATATACAGAAATTATAAAAATTCTGACAAGGCATTCCAAATTCTGATTTCTGTTTTTTAAATTTTCTGGAAGTCTATGTCTTATCAAAACTTTTTCTTAGAGTTCCTCTGAGCAATTTAAGCATATAGAAAAAAAATTCAAATTGATATATTTTTTATTTAATTTAATAAAATTCTGACAACCAGATTCTTGGGTTTTCAGCCTTTGTGTAATTGAACTTTTAAATATAAAAATTGGTTATTAATTTTAATATTTTTATTGTTGATGTATTTATCCATCCAGAATATAATATATAGTAATTTCAATAAAATCCAGAAAGATTCAGGAAAATCCAGAAGAAACATCCATGAATATAATTAATTTATAAAATTTAATTTCTTTCTTTATATTGATTTTCAGAATGTTACAATAGAGTGAGGATGTAGGGAGCAAGGTTAAGCACGATGAAGTGTAGGAGGTCTCAGCCGGCTTTATAGGAGAAGGCAGTGTGGCTGGTAGGTGGACCCCTCTGTGAGATTCATCCCCTCTGTCTAAGATAGGTTTTGCATTAAATAGCCCAATAAATCATGTCTAAAATTTTTTATAATTTTTATACAAAATATCAAGATAGTTCTAGACGCTCTTTAAAATTTTTAGATTAAAAGGTATTGTGAATAAATTATAAAAATTCTAATAGGTCGAACTGCTAATTTTCTCCTTCTATATTTTTAATTTTTACAAGGATCAAAAAGTTGTTAAAAAATTTAAAAACTTTTAATGGGAGTTCATAATTGCTTAAGGATGTTACTATAAAATTTTGAAATGATAGATCTGTCGAATATCTAAACATAAAGTATGTGTGCATACAGGATACGCTAAGGGTATGTTCTAACGACATATAGAAGCTCTGGATATCACGGGCCCAATTCTATAGGATAAGATATGCGCGGAGGAAGATAATTCCATATCAGGGCTCGATCGCTTTCCCGTTACGAGGAAACCAACTCGAGTACACCTGGTATTTAGGGAAGTTTGGATATGCTGCGAAGATCACGCGACGATAGACTCTTTATCGACTACGATCCTGGTATCCCAAATCAACTACAACTTAACTTGAGGTAGGGTTACCCTGACTATATAAGACCGGGGTAGGCATCCTCAAGAAGAGAAAAGAGAGAGCTTCCAGACTAGAAGACATTTGCAAGAGCTTTATAATAGACAGAGCATCTAGAAGCCGACGAACGACGCTTCATCAACCTCGGCAATAGTCTAGCCATTACTTAGATTCAATTTTCTTTGTAACTAGGGCAAGATAACTTGCTTTGTACTCTATTCATCAATCCCAGATATCATCTGCATAGGACGTAGGGTGTTACTCCATCCGGGGCCCTGAACTTGTATATATTGGGCGTCATTGTTTATGCGTGTTTGACTCGACAACCGAAGGTACCCAAGGTTATAAGTTTATTGTCAATTCTAACCTTCGACAGGACTCTTGTATTTATTTTATAAAAATTCTAACATTGTATTCACTGAATTTACTAGGTTTCTATTTTTTAATTTTTAAGGGCATTGAATAATATTTATTATTTTAAAAATAGTACTGTAGTGCACTGTAGTACTTTATCTGAATTGGTAAAATTGTAAAATAAAGATAAGGTCCATACAATCTTAATTAATTTATATAATATTACTATTGCTAGTCAAAATTACTGTTTTAAAACCCTTATGCATACTAAACGTATTCATACCTCCTTGGAGTTATCAGTATAGTTGAGGATTCATATTCCAAGGGATGCTGTCGGATTTGCACAACAACTCTGCAGTTCAGTTTTTAGCTCATTATTTCTCTTAACACATGCTAAATTAAACACACACAAAAAATTGAATGAGACACACACTTTATTTTTGAAGTAAATTTGATATAACTACAGGAATATTGGTATAACTATCAAAGAACTACAGACTTAAGAACAAATTTCAAGGAACCACAGATTTAGACCTCCTCTGTTTCTCTGAGCTTCAAGCCTGTAATAACTGGGGCAACATCAAAAATTGCAGAACTTCAAGCCTGTAATAACTGGGGCAACTTTACTGCTTAGTCACCCATTGATTTACCTGATAACTGAAAAACATAAAGAAGTGTTCCAGTTATTTCATTCACCGTAACAGTAGATACACTGGCTATCTGTGAAAAACACGCTGATGATCCCCAGATTTAGGGTGTTACAATGTCAGGAAATCCCACAGCAAATCTGAAGGGCAGTGCATCCAATTTGCGTAACAAGATATCCGTATGTCTCTTCATATCTTTTAGCCATCAGTCTATTCTATTTGGCTCAATCGTCTTCATCAGCCGCTGCTGTCCAGGCGGAGACGGCGAAGAGCATGCGCCCCTTCCATCCCTGCAAAAGCCAGCTGTGATCCTCGTTGATGACGAAATTCTTGTGGTAGTGCTTCTTCACTATCCCCCGCAGCATCCCAACAATGACAGGGTCCAACGGCAGCTGCCTCAGCCCCGCCGCTGGTTCCGCTTGCCACTGCCTGTAGTTCTCAGGGCGCCCACCGGTCCGCGCCCGAGGCGACGATGTTCATTACGCATGGCGCGAAGAAAACCCGCCGAGTTGCAGCCTCTCGCCGCTGTCCCGCGCATTGTGGCGCCCATCATGTCGAACTGCGCCGTGAGGTCGCACAGCGCCGCGGAACCGCGGCCACGAAGAAGGGCGTGCTGCACCCATTGATGACGCCGTGGACGAACACGGAAGGCTTCATCTTCCTGATGGTGCTGAGCACCAGGTCCCTGGGGCACAGCCTGTCTTCGACGACGCTCGTCCATCAGGTTCTCGAAATTGAACACGCTGTTCACGACGCAGCACCTCGTCGGGCATATGTCCAGGTCCTCGCACGAACAACCTCTGATTTGGCTGCAATGGCGTGGAACTTGAATGGCACGCCCAACTGACGCCAAGACAGCGGCTGAGCCGGCGTCCTGCCTCCTCAATCTTCTCAGCGGGCGAAACCCGGCTGCGGGGTGTCGATGCTGTGATCCTTACCTCCGGCGGTCCTCCTCCCTGTCCGCCAGCCACCGGAGCAGATTCGCCATTGGAACCCGTGGTTGATGCCGTAGTGCACAATGTGCAGCTTGTGCCTCAAGAACGGCGTTGTAGATGGTCATGTTGGAGAAGAGGTATGTCACCTGGAGGAAGCAACAGGCGCCATGTATATCTGGTAGGCCTTGAGGATCATCACAATGGAGGTGCGCCATTGCCGGCCGATCGGTAGATCCGGCTGCCGTGCGGCCAGCCAGCGCCTCCGTGCCTCGGCCAAGCAATGCGCCACCATCGCGTGGCGCCCCCGTCGGCGACGAGTGCCTCTTGATCCTTTCCAGAAGCTTCGCCTGCGCCGCCGTCGCTGGCGGCCACCGCCTCCGCGACCGGATGAGAAGCGTGCAGGTCGACGACCGCTTGCCTCGTGCGCGCCTCCCACGCGTCTCCTCCACCTTTTCCCTCTCCATGGAAACGTGTAGCTCCTGCTTCTTGGTTAGGAACATGTCGTAGCCGTTGAGGATGATCTGGTCCAGCTTCTCGCGCGTGGCGGCTTCCTCCTCCGAGTCAGGCTGCACAAGCGCTGCCAGTTGCTTGCTGCTCCTGCCGACGTCCGACCCCGTATCATCATCTAATTCCCCGCCAAGCTTGTTCTTGCGCCCCCTACCGTCCGCCGTCTCATGGTCCCTCGGCAAGAACCTCTTGGCCTCCTCCATGCCTTTGAAGAATGCCAGGCTGGACAGCATGTCCATGCTGGTGCTGTTCTCGCCGGTGGGAAACAAGCTGCTGCTAGGCTCCACCGCGTCAGTGCCTTTCGAGAAGAAGGCTGGATCCTGCGTGCTGCCCTTGTTGTTGCCTTGGCCGGACAACAAGACGGATGCAAGCATGTCGGGGGAGGACTGGAGCTTGGAGGGCTCGATGGAAATCGTGGAATTGCACGGCCGTGAGGCGAGGGCATCGGATGAAGTGGTTGACAGGGTAGGTGCGGTGGTGGTGGTTTCGGAGAGGATCTGGGTGAAAGGCTGCTGAGCCTGGAGGAGCGCCGAGTGGTCCAGGGCCAGGTCATCATGCGGCTGCGAGGAGGCCGAGTTTTCATCGTCGCTGACATCGGGCGTCGAGGGCAGGGTGAGGAAGACGGAGGGCGAAGGTGCTGCTCTGGGCTCCATGAGGGCCCCCATGAGCTCATGCTCCTGCTCCTCCCGAGTGACGGCCATGGACGTTGCTGTGCCGTGGTATGGTCTCAGTGACTGGCTCGGTCATGTGATGACAATAAGTAGCTGCGCTGCCTAGGAGAGGCATGCATTTTGTCAGTCAGCGGTTCGATGATTCCAACCATCCAACAAGACTGTACATATTTAAATTATTTTCCTATTAAGAACAAGAAAACATAACTAGTATATTTGATCGAAACATTCATAAAGAATATGTAATGACCTAAGATTTGTATTCTTTCTTGAATTATGTTTAAAATAATAAATTATGTATTCCTGAATTTTATGCATTTTACCTACATATTTAAATTATTTTCCTATTAAGGACAATAGTATTTGAATTTTAGAGAAAGTTTAAAACCTGAGAAAATTTTGAAAATAATTTTGTTAAATGATAGATTATGTCATGAGCGTCCCCAAAAAATCTTAATTTGGAGCTCTTTTGCCAATTTTAAGAATTAAAACTTGATTTTTGGAATAATTAAATTAGAAAATGATTATGAAATTCAGAAACCTTTTTTTGGCCAAAAGGGTAGCCTTGGCCTAGCCCGTGAGCCTGAGCCATAATTTGAATTTTCAGTATCATCTGGAATTTCAAAACTACCACTTGGTGGAAAATTCAATTTACATCGTTGGAACAATTAACATTAAAGAATTCGAAAGTGCTTCTTTTCTTGCACTGTAAGTCTGTACGAAGTTGAAGTCTTCCTTAGCCTCAGCCCTCAGGGGTATGTGCAATGCACTTCATCCTGTCTTCCATTTTAATAGTTGCCTTAGGTTAGCTCATCTAATCTCCTGGCTACCACATCCTCGTATATGGTGTTTGTTTGTTGGCTTTTTCCTGTTGCAACTTGGTGTTTCTTATTTGATCTTGTGCCCTTTATATACTTTGATGGCATATAGTATGTAGATTTGGACTTTGCACACGCATTTCTATACCCAGGTGGCCCTGTCGTTAGTTATACTCTTTTTTTAAGTCTATTTGTCGATTATAATGTCGATTATAATGTCAATTCATGCCATGATGTTAGGGTTAGCATACAGCAAACAAACTGGAGACAATATTTAACGAGAAAAACTCTTGCGAGAAAAAACAAAGGGAAACAATCCACTAATCTGTTCAATGTTACATGTATATGGGGTTAGTTTATATAGCTAAAAGAGTTTGAGTTGTAGCAGATATGGACTAACAACCTATTTAGATAGAACTAGAAGATATAGAAAGTCGATATATTGAATTATCTCCAACAAACCTCCCCTTAACTCAAAATTCATAATGAAATTGTTTCCATAAAACCCCAAAGGGTAATTAAGTACTGAATACAAGTGCATTAAAAATCCAAAACATTACTGAACAAGAAAGACTGGAACAGACAATTCAAATACTTGTACTACAAAAGAGAGATTGGAATAGTCTTATTCAAACACTTCTTGCGAAGTAAAATTGAGCAAACCTAAGATCGAGAGAAAGACTAGAATAGTCAATCCAAACACGCAACTATAACAAAGCAGATGAAGAAATCTAGATCTTCAACAATTCATAACCACAATAAAGTCTAAGTCTGTGCAACTGACTTTCTAAAACAAATACTCAATCAAACGGCATAAGCAAAAAAAAAATCACCTGTGGCACTTCATAAATAGCGAAGAACTCATATCATAAAAATTTGATATGCTCCATCTAGAACACAAAATTGATATGGTTGAAAACTTCTCTTGGAAAACTACCGAGACAAAAAGGAACTATCGTGCTATGAATGGAGTAAAAATTATGGTAGACCCCTCATATCGAGCAATGATACCAGCACAATGTTATAGTAACTAAGAAGCAAAACTCATTCTTGCACTTTAATTAATACTTCATCTCAAATTGAATTGGAGCAAAACCTTCACTAATAAAACTCTGAAGAGTTTAATGCTACCATCAGTGTGTCATTAAATTCCAAATTAACATTGCTAAAACCTCCATAATAGTCGCACAAGAGATCCAAAATTGCAACATAAACAAATAGTGAATAAACACCAAATTAATAGTGATGAAACACGAAATGTAGTTGTCTCCTCAACTGGCATTATTTTTATTAAAAGTAGACAATAAAACATCGAAGAAACCGACGATAAAATAGCGTATAAATCTCCCATGATTAATAGGCGATGAACGATGAAGAAGGAAGCACAAAACGAAAACTCTGTGCGCACTTACTTGGCAAGCTCTCTGGTTGGTAGCGAAACCAAAACACTTGGAGAGTTGGAGGTCTTATGTTATATTCCACACTTGATTGTCACAGATAAATTCCACACCAGAACTAGATTGACAGCAAAACACAAAACACCAAGTACTTGGGATACAAATTGATGAAAGAGAGAGACAAGGATCAAGAAGAAGAAAGGGGGCTGGGAATGGAGAATCAGAGCTTGGGGAAGAACAGCAGGTGAGGGGAACAAGCTGAGGCGAATGTCAATTTCTTCGATGCCCTTGGCCGGCTGCTGCTTCCTCCTTTTATATTGCCTTGCACTCAGCCAAAGCCCATGTCCAGCCCAAGGCCACGTCCAGCCCAAGGCCCCCTTGCGGTCCATGACATACCCCTCCTGTTGAAATGCGGCTTGTCCCCAAGCCGATGATTTGGGTCACATATCCCCGCAACCGCAGCTCCTGCAACTTAGTTTTCCCAACCCGATACTGCTCAAGTTGCTTTGGATTGTCAGCAAGCACTTGATCTACAATTGCCACAATTGCTGCTGGATCTGCTATCTGAACCAAATCTTTCTCTTCTATCACAGACTTAACAGTCCCGCCTTTGGCAATGAGCTCAACCAGAATCTCCTTGCCAATCTTCCCACTGATAGTTCCATTCTTTATGAACGCGATCAGTTCAAAAAGCTCCAGAGGTGTTAATTTAATTTCATCAATGGAGAGTTTTTCATTTTTCAGATAAGCAGAAATGTCACCCATGATCCAGTTAGCAGCCAGCTTTGCGTCAGCCCCATGCACCAGAGTAGAATCAAAGAAATGAGCCACAATATCGTCATTAGCAAGGAAAAGAACTTCTTGCATGCTGAGTCCCATATTCTCAGCCTGCTCAAGGAAATCTGCTGCCTTTGTCACTGCCGAAGAACAAATAGGTATGTGAAGTACAGATTTTGGACATGCTGCAGGTACTTCAGAACGCGGTCAGACAACAAAGTAATATTATGTCCCCACAAGTTAGCAGATTCACTGAGAAGACAATCAGAAGCAATGTGTACTGAAATTGAGGAATGCAACAGGATCCCATGGAAGGTCTTGCTGAATGACAAGCGATGTACCAGCCGTATGTATCCTTCCATATTCTCCCAGTGAACCGCAGTTTGAGCTACCCGATTCCCATCGAACAGACGCACCTCCCAGACACATAGAACACTCTCCCAGGTAAGCACATTGGTGAAAATGAATGGGAACCATGGTCCAGGAACCCATGCAACTTGGAGGCCAAGGTAATCTTTAACTTCAGGAATATATGTAATGTCTTGATTGATGTCTTCCATCTCTCCATTCAAACGTACATATAACTCTTCCTTTGTGATCATGATCCCAAGCAGGTCAAACGGCTCGATCATCGCAGAAGTGAACTTCATGGCAGTGCCATTGATGGCATGGCGTTTGGTCGAGCCCTGGGGAAGCACTCTGAATGTTGCGTGGACGGCGGTGTCGCTTCCGCCGCCTTCGGGCCGCTCCTGCATCGTCAGGGAAGTGTTTACGGTTGAGAGGACGAAGGTGTTGCCGCCGGATTCTTGCGTGAGTGTCACCAGCTGGCAGTTGTATGACGAAGGGACAAGGGTGATCCAGTCTGAAATCGCGGCGGCGTTGCCAGTTTTCGCGTCCCAATCTCCCATGGTGAGACCGGCAAGGAGGAACGGTCCGAACAGGATTGCTTGCAGGGATGAAAACTCTGACCGATCATCTTTTATTGCTTCTGTCCTTAGGTTAATAGGTAACTGCAGTACCAAGTGATCGCCACTATCCCACTGCTTGGTGATTGTAAGGTAAGTCCCTGGAGATGCTAATTGCAAATCTTTGTCATTCAAAGTTGCTTTTGCGCCATTTACTGATGTCCATGATGGTATTCTCACATTCAGTGTTGCAAATTGACTGTTTATCTTTGCAGAGATGTAAAGTGAAACTTGAAGATACTGATCTGATGAGCTGAGGGGCTTCAGTTGCTGAGTAACACTAAGACCTGCAGTCTTCCAATTGAAAGTGCTCGGTATGTACTGAATGATGTATAACGCCGGCTTGTCTCCTTTCTCGAAGTAGATAGAATCCCCTAGTTTGGAAAATGATTCTATCCCAGTCCCATAACAGCACCAAAATGAATCATACTGTGTTCCCCAGCCATGGTAGCTCACTGCTTTTGATCTTCCAGGGCCCTGGGGCAGCATGTAAATCATCACACCAGGATCCCTCCCTCTCTGAATGCTTAGGACACCATTTATCAAAGCTCGCTCATAGTAATCCACGTACGCAATTTCCTTTGTCCATCTGAATAGGTGGCAAGACACCTTAAGCATGTTGTAGGTAGTGCAAGACTCCTCGTTCTCAGTGGTCAGAATCTCAGCTAAACGCTTTGGATTGGACCAGAATTCACTAACAGATGTGCCACCAGACTGGGATACCTTCACAGTGTTCAGAGAGGGATCCGGAGGATGGGGTGGCACGGACGGCAGATAACCAGCAAGGAGGAGATGGCGCCCACGGCGCCGTTGTCGACGGCCAGCACGTCAAACATCTGAAGAGCACTGGACCCCTCTGACTTACTCATGCCTGAAGGTAACCCGAGTATCCCCTTTCCATTCCCTTGTAATTGCTCCTGATCCCGCCTGCCGTTCACCGCTACCGCTTCTTCACCCATCGCCAGAGATTGAAACTGAGATTTGATCGGAGGCAACACCGGCTGAGACGGCTTCGGTTCCACAGCCACTGCACGCGTTTCCAACACTTCCACTCTTCTTTGTATCACCTCCACCTCGGAACGAACTTTTCCCACCTCCGATTTCACACCCTGAACAACATCTAAAATCTGTTTCAACAGAACATTCATACCTTCCAACTGGTTCTCCACCGACGCCATGGCTGTGGTCATCTTCGCCTCCAATTACGTCTGCTTCTTCGGGCGCTGCGGCCTGCGGCTCGGAGGAAGCCGCACAGAGGCTGGTGCGGACGCCGAGGAACCGTGAGTGTCTGACGGCCAAAGCACCCAGCCGGCGCTGAAGATCTGCGAGCCAAAGACGACGATCCGCGCAGAGGCTGAGGAAGCGGCGGCCGAAGGGGCGACGACGCCGAAGAACTGCGCGCGGAAGCACCGGAACCGAAGGCGCGACGTAGATCGGCGGCGACGACGAAGATGAACCGGCTCTGATACCAAATGTTATATTCCACACTTGATTGTCACAGATAAATTCCACACCAGAACTAGATTGACAGCAAAACACAAAACACCAAGTACTTGGGATACAAATTGATGAAAGAGAGAGACAAGGATCAAGAAGAAGAAAGGGGGCTGGGAATGGAGAATCAGAGCTTGGGGAAGAACAGCAGGTGAGGGGAACAAGCTGAGGCGAATGTCAATTTCTTCGATGCCCTTGGCCGGCTGCTGCTTCCTCCTTTTATATTGCCTTGCACTCAGCCAAAGCCCATGTCCAGCCCAAGGCCACGTCCAGCCCAAGGCCCCCTTGCGGTCCATGACATCTTACCACGATCAGTCCTTCTGTGTCCCATTAACTAACAACTCCAATATGGGCAGAACGGAGTTCGTCGTGATCCGCGACATCGTCGATAGCTTCGGCAAGGTGATCAGCTTCCAAGAACAGAACGAGATCATGAAGGGGCTCACTTACATTCCGTTCAAGGGCCAAGTTAATTTGAAGAAGTCTGACGACAAGTTCTTTGTCATGGAGACTGATGACTACAGATCAATATTGGATCTTATTGACTCTTACTAGCTTGTAGTCATGCTTTTGATTAAGTCTTTGTGAAGGATTTCGAAAAAAAGATTTTAGGCTTGTGTGACTACATTAGAGTCTATGTTTTTATGATATTTAAAAATATCTATGATTGTTTAAATCTTAAAAATGGGTGGAGATTGTAGCCCTCTTGATAAGCTTCGTATAGAGTCTAAGATCACCTAAAGCGGAGTTCAGAGTAAAAAATAATGATCATTTGGGCTGGGAGCCGCGAGTGACAGTTTTACTGGGTACCCGATGGTAATTACCCGTTGTGTACCAGATCCTAACCTGTTGCTGGGTATCTTCTATCCCATATCCGGCTTTATAGGAGGTCTTGGCCGGCTTTATAGGAGAAGACAGCAAGGTTGGTAGATTGACCCCTCTATGGGTGGGCCCCACTTGGCCTTGATGGAGAGAGAGATTCATTCCCTGTCCAGAGATATATTTTGCATTAAATGGCCCAACAGATCATATCTTAAATTTTTTATAATGTTTATACAAAGTATCAAGATAGTTCTAGACACACTTTAAAATTTTCAGGTCAAAAGTTATTGTGAATAAATTATAAAAATTCTGACAGTCCGAATCGCTAATTTCTCCTTTTATATTTTTAATTTTTATGAGGAAAAAATTGTTACAAATTTTAAAAAACTTTTAATGGGAGTTCATAATTTCTTAAGGATATTACTGTAACATTTTAAAATGATGGACCCTTGTATTTATTTTATAACAATTCTAACATTGTATTTACTAAATTTCCAAGGTTTCTATTTTTGAATTTTAAGGGCATTGAATAATGTTTTTATTTTTAAAAATTTTACTATAGTACACTGTAGTACTTTATATGATATGGTAAAATTGTAAATAAAGATAAGGTCTGTACGATTTTAATTAATTTAGATATTGTTACTGTTGCTAGTCAAAATTACTGTTTGCAAGGGGTTTCTAACAATGGCTTTATATTTAAATATAATTTTTATAGATTTATTATTATGCAATTTCTTTTTCCATAGTTTATAATTCAAGAATCAAATGCTGAAAATAATTTTCTAAAAGACCAAAAATTGAAGAAAAATATAGAAAAGATGGAAATTCAGATTAAAATCTTACTTCTAATTTAATTTTACACTTTATCTATTTTTGTATTTTCCGGGGATGTTACAACAGTTGTGCTGGTTTATCAGTATAGTTGAAGATTCAAATTACAAGGATCCTATCGGATTAGCACAACAAATGGGCAGTTGAATGAGACACACAACTTTATTTTTGAAGTAAATTTCATAAAACTACAGGAATATTGGTATAACTATCAAAGAACTACAGATTTAAAAACAAATTTCAAGTTGTTAGGGCTCTAATACCACTTAGTTGTAAACGACTAATTTCAAGTTGTTAGGGCTCTAATACCACTTAGTTGTAAACGATTTGGACTAACAATCTATTTAAATAGAACCAAACGATACGGTAGTTAGATATATTTGAGTTATCTCCAACACAAGTAACTACAGATTTAGAGCTCCTCTGTTTTACTGAGCTATAGATTTCCATATCATAACATCAAGAATTGCAGAACTTCAAGCCGGAACTGGGGCAACTTTACTGCTTATCACTCATTGACTGACCTGATAACTGAAAAACATAAAGAAGTTCTCGATAGTCACTCATTGTCAGGGTCCAACGGCAGCTGCCTCAGCCACGCTCGCTGGTTCCGCGCCTGCCACTGCCTGTAGCTCTCAGGGCGCCCACCCGTCCACGCCGCAGGCGCATTTATGTTCATTACAAACGGCGCGAAGATATCCCGCCGAATAGCAGCATCTCGCCGTTGTCCCGCGGCATTGTGGCGCCCATCATGTCGAACTGCGCGGCGGTCGCACAGCACTCGCGGAACGCGCCACGAAGAAGGCTGTGCCGTATGACCGATTGACGACGCCATGGACGAACACGGACGGCTTCATCTTCCTGATGGTGCTGAGCACCAGATCCTCGGGCACAAACGCGTCTCCGACGACGCCTCGCCCATCGGTTCTCGAAATTGAATCCGCTGTCCACGACGAGCATCTCGTCAGGGTCTATGTCCAGGTCCTCGCACGACAACCTCCGACTTGGCTGCAATGGCGTGGAACTTGAATGGCACGCCTAACCGGCGCAAGACAGTGGCTGAGCGGCGTCTTGCCTCCTCAATCTTCTCACTGGGCGAAACCCGGCTGCGGGGTGTCGATGCGATGATCCTCACCTCCGCGGCCCTCCTCCCTATCCGCCACCACCGAGAGATTTGCCACATCGAACCCCGGTTGATGCCGTAGTGCACAATGTGCAGCTTCGCCTCACGACGGCGTTGTAGATGGTCATGTTGGAGAAGAGGAATGTCACCGAGGAAGCAACAGCGGCCATGTATAGCTGGTAGGCCCCGAGGACATCACAATGCAGGTGCGCCGCCGACGACAGTAGATCCGGCCGCCGGTGCCGCCAGCCGCTCCTCCAGAGCCCTCGGCGGCAATGCACCAGCCGCTGCGTGGCGCCCCTATCGGCGACGAGTGCCTCTTGATCCGCTCCGAGCTTCGCTGCGCGCGCCGGTCGTTGGCGGCCACCGCCTCCAAGACCTGGATGAGAAGCGTGCAGGTCGATGACCGCTTGCCTCGCGCCGCGCCTCCCACGCGTCTCCGCCTTCTTCACCCTCTCCATGGAGACGTGTAGCTCCTGCATCTCGGTAAGAAACATGTTGTAGTCGTTAAGGATGATCTGGTCGAGCATCTCGCGCGCGGCGGCTTCCTCCTCCGAGTCATGCTGTACAAGCGCCGCCAACAGCTTGCTTCTCCTGCCGACGTCCGACCCCGTCTCATCATCTAATTCCCCGCCAAGCCTGTTCTTGCGCCCCCTACCGTCCGTCGTCTCATGGTCCCTCAGCAAGAACCTCTTGGCCTCCTCCATGCCTTTGAAGAATGCCAGGCTGGAGAGCATGTCCATGCTGGTGCTGTTCTCGCCGGCGGGAAACAAGTTGCTGCTGCTGCTAGGCTCCAGCCGCTCCACCGCGTTTGTGCCTTTCAAGAAGAAGGCTGGATCCTGCGTGCTGCCCGTGTTGTTGCCTTGGCCGGACAGCAAGGCGGATGCAAGCATGTCGGGGGAGGACTGGAGCTTGGAGGGCTCCATGGAATTCATGGAATTGCATGGGCATGCGGCGAGGGCCTCGGATGAAGTAATTGACCGGGCAGATGTGGTGGTGGTGGTGTCGGAGAGGATCTGAGCGAAAGGCTTCTGGGCCTGGAGGAGCGCCGGGTGGTCGGGGTACTGGTACAAGAACTTGTCGATGATGTTGTCCTCCATGAGCATGCGCGAGATGTAGTCCAGGGTCAGGTCATCGGGCGTCGGGGGCAGGGTGAGGAAGATGGAGGGCGAAGGTGCTGCTCCGGGCTCCATGAGGCCCCCCAGGAGCTCATGCTCCTGCTCCTCCCGAGTGACGGCCATGGACGTTGCTATGGCGCAGTGGTATCGCCTCAGGGACTGGCTCGGTCATATGATGACAATAAGTGGTTGCGTTGTCTAGGAGAGGCATAGGGCATGCATTTGGGAAGTCAAGCTGTTCGATGATTCCAACCATCCAAATATCCGGCAACAAAACTGTACCAGATTCTAGTGTATACAGATTTTTTGATAAAAAGGTCTAATGATATTATTTAAGCGGAACTTATACATGGAGATGATTGAGAATTATGATCAAGGTAAAAAGGTCTAATCGATCTGAATGAGCGTCTGCCATGTGTTTCAGATAATCAAGTTTAGATCTCGGACGATTGGAGCAGCTTGGAGCTGATTGGTACTCCATCACATTACGCACAACTAAAATCCAATTACAAAATCAGCGCACGCACACAAGGCACTGACGCTTGTATACATACTAGAACCCACGAACGGTTGGATAGTGCAACTTCCCAAAATTCAAATAAAGTGCAAATAGAAATGTAGCATTTAAAAATATTTATTTCTAAATTTCTCTGGCTTTATTGTTGTATCTTGAATTATAGCTTTAAAGAAAAATTTAAATAATAGAACTAGAAAAGGGTAGATATAAAAAGTAAAGAAAATTAAATGTTAGTAAAATCTACAAAAATAATATTAAATTTTTATAAATCACCAGTGTCCTTTTTCAATTGTCAAAAGGATTTTAATGTAGCAGATAATAAGTTGAAATGTGAAATAACTCATTTTGATCTCAAATCAATGGATTGTCAGTATTTTATGAAAATATCCAAAACTTATCAGTGTCTAAAATTTTGACCCCATTTTATTACCAAAATTAAATAAAAATATTGAAAAGGGGATAATGGGCAGCTAGCATTATCAGAATTATTACGATTTTTATGTAGCATATTTTAAGCCAAAACATTTTCTGGATATCAATCCTCATCCCAGGACTTCAGTAAAAAAGTTTCAAAAATGTTTTTGCCCTTATTGAAGTTAGTTAATTGCTATATTTTCCGTTGATTGATGTGTAGAACCCGACGTTGCTAATTCCATTATCGCCTTTGTCAGCTGCAACCTCGACTTTATTGTAAGCAGTGATTAAGCAAGGCAAACACCCCATTGATCATATTGATCTCAGTATTTAGTTTTCTTTTGTTTTACTAAACCAATTTATGCATGCGTTTACTTTCTATAAATTTGCTATTTTGTGGTACTGGTAGTTATACCTGTTATCTCATGAAACTTCCTTGATAAATATGGACATGTGAATCTTAATAACCATAGATTAGGGATAGGCATTACTTAATGTCATCATGGGTATATGCGCTTACATATTATTCATGCCTAGCCATGCTTTAGAATCATCAACGTAAATGATCAGATCAAATTTTGTTTCCTGAAAATGATTGGAAATGACTCTGTTGCTTGCTGGTATTTTGATTAAAAACCCAAAATAAAACTATAGTTTTGACGTGGGCAATTATTGGCAATAGCCGGCTGTGCAAAGGGAATTGCACGTAGTGTAGAGTGAAGTGTCACCCATGTCAACCTAAGGACCGAGCAATGGGACGCTATTGATCCAAGAATTCCGTGCAACCACGAGGACTATTATGGGGTAGCCTTATCCTATTAAGTTATTTAGATATGACTTTGGACATTGGTAGGCGGGAGCTAGCAAAAGCATTCCATTCTGGATTGCTTGTGAGGGGCTTCCACACAGTTCGTGTCGGTAAATGCATAATCGGTGCAACGGTGTACGCCCTGCCATATTCAGAAACGTTGTGTTGGGTGTGTTGAAAGTGGATCCACGTCTCGCATGTGTGTTTCTGGTTCTATGGCGGGGAATAATGTCCCGGGCTGGTTCAAAGTCATGTCTAGGTAATATAACGGTTATGTATGATCTCCTTGCTGACACACCTAAGGAGGTGTGTGTTGAGCAAAAAGGTTGATCATTCCTTGTGGGTAAAGATGTACACCTCTGTAGAGTGTAAAATCTAATCGATTAGCCGCGCCCACGGTCATGGGTACTTGGTGAAATCATTCTAATGCTAGACTTTGATATTTTCTGAAAATGGGTTTTGGTTTGAACTGTTTTAGCAACTATTGCTTTATGTCAAAGAGCCGACATTGATGGATTTCAGGATTTGGATTATTCGTTACTCACGTCATGGAGGACTGTGAGTATTACTTATACTTTACTTATTTGTTATCAATCAAACTTGCTCTTACAAATTCCGTTTGCAAACAACTCGATTTATAAATTCAATTTCGCTTTATACAAATTAACTGTAGTAGCCTAGCTCCTTTGACTTGGCCTACATTTATGTATGGGAACATATCTAGTGCTAAAGGTGATTTCAATGCTAACATGCTAAAATCTAATCTGGACCCTTGGATCAAGTTTTGAAGGTTGAGATTTAACTACCCATCTATATGTGAAAGCATTTATCGCTTGCCACCTCAAATACCAAATGTCATAAATGCTTTCACACATAGCTGGTTAGTTAAATCTCAACCTTCAAAACTTGATCCAAGGGTCCAGATTAGATTTTAGCATGTTAGCACTGAAATCACCTTTAGCACTAGATATGTTCCCTTTATGTATTTGCAAATACCACCTTTAAGTCTTGCGGAGTATGAAAGTACTCACCCTTGCTTAATTTATTATTTTTAGGTGTAAAGCTAGCGAAGCTTCGAAGATTTATTTCGTCGCATGTTGCGGGATCCTTAGTGCCGTGATCTTTCTAGGGATTTATGTCTCGTCAGTTGCCTGCGAGATGGATAGGCACACTACAAGGCTTTGCTTCTTTGCTGCTATATTCTCTGGATTGTAAGATTTATGTGTTTATTAGTTTCCGCTTAATTAATATAATGTATGGTTGTGATTCCAATTATTGTAAATGTGTGTACTAGCTACTGATCCAGGGACTAGTACTGTGTGCACATGAGATTTCTATTTTTGCATTCTATGTAAAAATGGGGGCCGTTACATTTCGGTCATCTCTATCTCACCATAACCTAACTCCGTTGTCCTGCAACCATCGTAGATAAGCAAACCGTCATGTAGCATTGCTCAATAATATATTAATCAACAGTTGTAACTACAGCTTGAAATTCAAATCAAACTCAAACTTAAACACCACCACAATCACAAATATAGTCAATTACTCAATACACACATAGATAAACCTCTATATAGTCTTTCAGCAGACCTTCGAGCCTGTAATAAGTGGGGCGATTTTACTACTTAGTTTAGGGTAGGGGCGGATCTAGGCCTAGAGCCACCCGGGCCGTGGCCCGAGACTTGAGACCAAAAGCAAGTAGGAATTTAGCCCAATAGAAATAGCCTAGCCATGAAAAAAATCTAACAGCAGTGGGCTGGCCCGAGGGTTAGCCCGGTGTTGGCTCCGCCCCGGGTTTAGGGTGTCACAATGTGATTGGCATCATCTGTTAGTAAATCTGAAGTGCAGTGCATCCAATTTGCGTCACAAGATATCCGTACGTCTCATCGTATCTTTTAGGACGCTTCAAGCTCTATCTATTCTACTAGAAAATTTTTCGCGGCGTAACACGCCGAGCGTATCGTTTTTCAAAGAAAAATTTTCTTTTTTTTCGGCGGCATTTAATTCTTTAAATCGTCAAAATAATGAGTGAAACGGGGAAAAAATAGAGAGATAGAGCTGTAGAAATATCTCTTTTGACGAATTATTTGGAAAATATTGGAGGCCGAACTGGAAAACCGCGGCGGGGAAAAAGTCTAGAGGGAAAATGGTGAAAAATTATTAGAGACGACAACTTTTTTTGTCGAGTTTAACACTCTACGCGTTCGTCGAGTAATAATACATATTTAAAAAAATCGAGACTTATGTGTAAATACGCCAAGCTGCTGCTTTTTTGGTAGGGAAATTTTATTTTTTTTTCGGCGGCATTTTATTTTTTAAATCATCAAAATAACGAACGAAAGGGGGGAAAATAAAGAGATAGAGCTGTAGAAATATCTCTTTCGACGAATTATTTGGAAAATATTAGAGACCGAGCTGGAAAACCGCGGCGGGGAAAAAGTCTAGAGAGAAAAGGGTGAAAAATTATTAGAGACGACAACCTTCTTTTGTCGAGTCTAACACTCTACGCGTTCGCTGAGTAATAATACATGTTTAAAAAAATATCAGAGATCGAGATGGGAAATCAAGCTGGGGAAAAAGTCTAGAGATAGAGCTGTACACATATTTCTGGTGACGAAAATATTTTTTTCATGGGAAAAACGGAGAAAGGACCTAAACATAAGGAGTAAGGACCTGACTGTTACGTTTTTGGACCTGTCCGCTATCCTGAAAAATTAGAAAAGGGCATGTTCGCGATTTGAATTTAACGGGAGTTTTTTTTCCATAAAATGGCGCACGAGTGACCTAAACGCGATTTAGGAAAAAATATCTTGCCCTCACAAAAAATCGCGAAGGACCTATTCGTAATATATAAGGACCTATCCTTAATCTGAAGAAACGGAGGGGTTTTTTTCACAAATGTGTGTACGATGACATGTGGACGTGCTCTCCTTCCGGGAATGCTTCAATCTTTAGAAAAGGTAGTATTTGGCTTAATCATCTTCGTCAAACTAATCTACATCGCAAGATATGTTGGTCAACAGTGAGCAACTCTTATGAGGAATCAAAGACTCGGCATCAATTTCTCGATAGAAGTAGCAGTCGCGTACTTGAGTGATAATGCAAAATTAAGGATCGTCAGAGCCAGAGCTGCTAGCGAGAATCGTCAGCCGCTGCTGTCCAGGCGGAGACGGCGAAGAGCATGCGCCCCTTCCATCCCTGCAAAAGCCAGCGGTGATCTCGCTGATGACGAAATTCTTGTGGTACTTCTTCTTCACTGTCTCCCGCAGCTTCCCAACAATGGCAGGGTCCAACGGCAGTTGTCTCAACCCCGCTCGCTGGTTCCGCGCCTGCCACTGCCTGTAGTTCTCAGGGCGCTCCACCCGGTCCGCGCCCTCGCAGGCGACGATGTTCATTACGCACGGCGTGTAGATATCCCGCTCGAGTAGCAGCCTCTCGTCGTTGTCCCGCGGCATTGTGGCGTCCATCATGTCGAACTGCGCTGTCAAGTCGTACAGCACCTCGCGGAACCGCGTCACGAAGAAGGCCGTGCCGTACCCATTGACGACGCCGTGGACGAACACGAACGGCTTCATCTTCCTGATGGTGCTGAGCACCAGGTCCCTGGGGCTCAGCCTGTCAATGACGACGCTCTCGTCCATCAGGTTCTCGAAAATGAACACGCTGTTCACGACGAGCACCTCGTCGGGGTCTATGTCCAAGTCCTCGGCACGAACAACCTCTGACTTGGCTGCAATGGCGTGGAACTTCAATGGCACGCCTAACCGGCGCAAGACAGCGGCCGAGCCGGCGCCCTGCCTCCTCAATCTTCTCAGCCGGGCGAAACCCGGCTGTGGGGTGTCGATGCGGTGATCCTCACCGTGGCCCTCCTCCTGTCCGCCACCATCGGAGCAGTTTCGCCATGGAGCCCGTTGTTGATGCCGAGTGCACAATGTGCAGCTTCGCCTCCCGCGATAGCGTTGTAGATGGTCATGTTGGAGAAGAGGAATGTCACCTTGAGGAAGCAACAGCGGCCATGTATAGCTGGTAGGCCCCGAGGGACATCACAATGCAGTGCGCCGCAGCCGGGCGATCGTAGATCCGCTGCCGGTGCCGCCAGCCAGCGCCTCCGTGCCCTTGGCCAAGCAATGCGCCAGCCGCTGCGTGGCGCCCCGTCGGTGACGAGTGCCTCTTGATCCGCTCCAGAAGCTCGCAGGCGCCAAGGCGGTCGTTGGCGGCCACAGCCTCGCAAGACCGGATGAGAAGCGTGCAGGTCGACGACCGCTGCCTTTGCGCCGCGCCTCCCACGCGTCTCCGCCTTCTTCTCCCTCTCCATGGAGACATGTTGTGGTACGTTAAGGATGATCTGGTCGTTAAGGAACATGTTGTGGTCGTTAAGGATGATCTGGTCCAGCATCTCCCGCGCGGCGGCTTCCTCCTCCGATTCATGCTGCACAAGCGCCGCCAATAGCTTGCTTCTCCTGCCGACGTCCGACCCCATCTCATCATCTAATTCCCCGCCAAGCCTGTTCTTGCGCCCCCTACCGTCCGGCATCTCATAGTCCCTCGGCAAGAACCTTTTGGCCTCCTCCATGCCTTTGAAGAATGCCAGGCTAGAAAGAATGTCCATGCTGGTGCTGTTCTCGCCGGCGGGAAACAAGCTGCTGCTGGGCTCCACCGCGTCAGTGCCTTTCGAGTAGAAGGCTAGATCCTTCGTGCTGCCCGTGTTGTTGCCTTGGCCGGACAGCAAGGCGGATGCAAGCATGTCGGGGGAGGACTGGAGCTTGGAGGGCTCGATGGAAATCGTGGAATTGCATGGGCATGCGGCGAGGGCCTCGGATGAAGTAATTGACAAGGCAGATGTGGTGGTGTCGGAGAGGATCTGAGCGAAAGGCTTCTGGGCCTGGAGGAGGGCCGGGTGGTCGGGGTACTGGTACAAGAACTTGTCGACGATGTTGTCCTCCATGAGCATGCGCGAGATGTAGTCCAGGCTCAGGTCATCATGCTGCTGTGGCTGCGAGGAATCGTCGCCGCCATCGGGCGTCGGGGGCAGGGTGAGGAAGATGGAGGGCGAAGGTGCTGCTCCGGGCTCCATGAGGCCCCCCAGGAGCTCATGCTCCTGCTCCTCCCGAGTGACGGCCATGGACGTTGCTATGGCGCAGTGGTACGGCCTCAGGGACTGGCTCGGTCATATGATGAGTGGCTGCGCTGTCTAGGAGAGGCATAGGGCATGCATTTGGGAAGTCAGCTGTTCGATGATTCCAACCATCCAAAGATTCTAGTGTACAGATTTTTTTTCCCTTTTTTTTGAGGCCGCAGGGGCAATCGGCGAGGCCCCTGGGACGAGGGGAGCTGAGGTCAACATTTACATCCTAGTGGAAGAAGACAAGACTCCATCGTTGTTTACCTCAGCGACGAGGTGGAACCCGACAACCCCGCCGAGGCGAAACGGCTCAAGATGAAGACAAGGAACTGCACTTTGGGGAAGGGGGGACGAGTTATACAAAGCGGGAGTAGGAGGGAAGGCAGCTCCTCGGCGAAATACACCATGTCACCATGTGCTGAGGTAGTGAGAATCTTGGAGTAAAAATCTACAAAAATAATATTAAATTTTTACAAATCACTAGTGTCCTTTTTCAATTGTCAAAAGAATTTTAATGTAGCAGATAATAAGTTGAAATGTGAAATAACTCATCTTGATCTCAAATCAATGGATTGTCAGAATTTTATAAAAATATCCAAAACTTATCAGTGTCTAAATTTTTTTTCAGTTCTTCCTCAGTGCAATATTAATCTCTGGTAAAAATATAAAAAATTAAAAACACATTTAATACCATTTAGAATTTAAAATAAAAAACAAGAAAATCTGAATCCTGCAATGTTAGAATTTATAGAAAATAAATATGCTTGATATTGACCTGAAACTTTTTCCCAAGAGTTCTAAGCTCATGAAAGATATTTTCAAAAATTATGAAAAATTTCCCAAAATATAATAAAAATAGAGAAAAGGGATAATGGGCAGCTAGCATTATCAGAATTATTACGATTTTTATGTAGCATGTTTTAAGCCAAAACATTTTCTGGATATCAATCCTCATCCCAGGACTTGATTAAAAAAGTTTCAAAAATCTTTCAATTGATTTGATATCCATTGAAACGCTAGACCAGAGCTTTCCTGAATGCTCATCACTTCATCTCCATTCTCCCTTCCCCTTACATGTGGACCCTCTTCTCTATGTGGACCCATTTGCCAGTTGATTGAGCCTGTTTCTCTCCTTGACGTCAGGCACAGCTTCTTCCTCCCTTAGTCCCTTCTTCTCCATCCGAAGCAGCATTCTCTGAACTTCCTCCAGAATGTGCGCCTCCGAGCCGAGTCCCCGCCGGCTCCATTCCATTCCCTATCATCTGCAAGCTCGAACTCCGTTCCTGTCAGCCGCAGCACCATGCCCTGCCTCTTCATCAGCAAATCGACCTCACCCTCTCTATGCTATTGGCATTCACTGCCAAGACACAATATAAATTCAAATCTTGGTAAAATCAATTCCTAAGTCTTAACAAGACCAAAATACCCCTGCTTATGCAAAAATATTCCATATTTGTTTAGGTTTAAATCAAGTTTTTAAATAATCCTTCTTTAAATATATATGTATCAAATTAATGTATAAGCAAAATCCATAAATAATAGAAAATATAAATGAAAAGGGCTTTAAAAGACCAGATTACTTAATATAATAAAATTCATTAAAATAAGCGAAAATTTTCACAAAACTCTTGATTAAAATATGTCTTCAAGAAATATATTATACTTAAGAAAACAAAATATAACCAAACCAATATGAATAAAACAAATTTAAAAGGTAAACCATGTAGAAATAATATCATATTCTGAAGAAATAATTTCATTACAACTTACTTTGCATATAAATCTCGTTAAAAATATAACTCTAAGTATTATGAACGCTAAAATCCGTAAAATGAATAAACGAACATAAGAAATCAGTAATTAGGATATTTATAACACCAGAACCTTCTTATAACATTGAATAATTAATCAGTAACCTACCTATCATATACGAAACTACTACTCATGCAAAATCGATTAAGGGACCCCATTGCCAATGATACAAGAAAAGAGAGCCTCAGGCTCACCACCGGTGAACTAGCTCCGACACAGTGGAATGGATAGCACCACGAGCATTAGCATGATAGTGCGCACCTAGGGGTGGTACCCATTCAGCCGGAGATGGCCGAGAAGTAGGTCGCCACCGTATGGATGCGGCGGCGCCATGACCGGCTCGGTGAAAGCTTGCACTCATGGCGCATTTCCATTGGAGAAGCGATCTGAGAGCATCAGTGGATGATCTGCATTCCATTTTACCTTAAAGGTCGGTCGGTGGTTGAGTGAACAGGTTTGCCAACGGTCACCGGCCGGGGAGAAGAAAGGTGGTAGTTCAGATGTGTTGTAGGCAAGAATAGTAGAAGAATAAGATTGATGAGTAATCTAGGAGGTACGATGAAGCTCTAGGGCGAACTGATTCTAACAATTGCTACCGGATTAACTCAATTCGCCGATTTCCTTTCTTTCGGATGGTCTGCTAAAATGGCGAGGAAAATGACTACGGCTTAAGTGCTGGGTTCAGGTGAGGTTCAAAGGAGAGGGGGGTCTCAATGCGATGCAAAACTAATATTTATAGCTGGCTAGGGCGGTGATCAACACGGTTTGAACTCGCGGAGAAAAGGGTGGCGGCTCTGTGCTT
Organism: Guadua angustifolia; assembly: GCA_036346375.1. Taxonomy (NCBI): domain Eukaryota; kingdom Viridiplantae; phylum Streptophyta; class Magnoliopsida; order Poales; family Poaceae; genus Guadua; species Guadua angustifolia. The sequence continues at coordinate 300,097 of JAYEVE010001654.1, forward strand.
ATGCGATGGGGGTGTCATAGGGATTAGTCGCCACAGAATGACGGGGGATTGACCGGGTATGGCACAGAGTTCACGAGATTGAACGTGGTAGCGGACGATTGCGCAGGTGGCATGGATGCTCGGGGATTCGGTGAACTCGCTCGCTCCAGAAGTGAGAGGGAGCATACGACCTCGATTAGAAGAATAAGAAATGAGGGGGAGAGAGCCTGACAGGTGGGGCTGAGGCCCACCGGGCAGCGAGAGAGAGGGTTTCTCCGTGTCTCGCCACCGAATGGGGTCGCCACAGCTCCTAGGCCCTCTTGTCGGCGAGAGGAGACGAGATTAGGTGATGAGGCTGGGCGAGACAGGTCAGTACTTGCATTAATTCGGCCATCAATCACCGCCAAAATTTTCTTGATCTTTTTGACCATAGTCTCCTAGTAGTTTCTATCTCCCAGTAAAAATCCTAGATCAAAAAATCCTATATAGAATTTATGTAAATTCTGACATTAGGTACTATCCAAAATTATCATTTCGGGTTTTGATTTATTTAAGAGTGAAAATGATAAGATTTATTTTTGAAACTTTTTCAAGGTCCTATTTAGGCTAAGGATACTCCCATAAAAATTTCAAGTTAATATATTTCTTATTTATTTTATAAAAATTCTGACATTCCATTTTGTAGATTGTTAGAGCTTCTGTTTTTGAATTTTTTAAAAACATTTTATTACATGGTAAATTTCAGAAATTTTTACCAATAGTAGATTATGTACTAAGGGCATTATGGTAATTTTTACAGCTTCAGATAAGTTTCAAAAATTTTATATTAATTCTAGCTTATACTGTTTTTAGTCAAGAGAGCGGCCATTTCATTTATTCAATCACATTCCTGTGCCTAAATTTTATTTGCTGGTTGTATTAGCCTACCTGCAAGCTTAGGGTTTCTACGATAAATTTTTTCAAAATTTTACTTTTACCTTTTTACCTTTTCCATTGCTTAGTCATCTTTTTCTTTTTATTTGATTTTTCTTACAACACACAAATCCAAGGAAAATCCAAATAAAAACAAATAATAGCAAGAAAACTCAAAACAATCATACTCAAATTTGAGATGTACACTTTTTACTGTATTTAGATTTTCAGGATGTTACACTTGCTCTTTTTTACTTTGTCATACTTGCTTTCTGCTTACATTGAAAAAATAGAGTGCAGGGCTAGCTCTCTACTTATATAGACCTAGTATCCCCCAATTCAAACATGCATACTGCTACTAGAATATGGCAACCTCGGACTTGGCTACCAAAATTAATTCTAACAGTGGTATGGTCTCAGTGACTGGCTCGGGCGTGTGATGACACTACTACACTAGTAGCTGCGCTGCCTTGGCAATTCTTGTGTACAGAGTTTATCTACGCTTTCTGTAACTGTAACGGTTAGAGACACAAGAAATGGAAATTCTTGTGTACAGAGTTTTTTTTCCCTTTTTTTTTTAAAAAAGAAAGGCAGCTGCCGATCACTATTACTAGAAGGAGGAAGAAAGGTTCACCATAAGTTTATCTACGCTTTCTGTTACGGTTAGAGACACGAGAAATGGAACACGAATTTTAACTTTGAAAATCTCACAAAGGAGAAAAAAATCACAGGAGGCAAATCGCCATTTTCATTCAATTTACATGTACACGGGGTGGCTTTACATAGCTAGTTGAGTCCGAGTTATAGATGTTAAGGACTCTTTTTTGGATATCTGAGGAAATCTTATCTCTAACAAATCTCCCTTGACTCAAATCCATAATGATATGTCGTCTTCGGAAAACCCCGAAGGGTAAATAAGCTCCATGAATTCCACCATGACGAGACACAACCGGTGATATTAAAGTTACCATCTTCACTCTATATATCTACAAACAACTGATGATTTTCAAGGTGCCTTCTTTACTTCAGAGGTCTTGAAAACCTCACAATAATCCTTAAATCAGAAATACACACGAAGGTGGACACGGATATGATCCTCCAAGGTGGTTCGGTGAGGAAGAGTTACCTGAGCACTGATGGCTGGTAATTACTGGAGAAATGCACCCATGCCCTGTGGTCATGTCGTACACAGTTAAATATGCAATTAATATAGGCAGTGGAATATAAAAGGGAGATAATTTAGATATTTGCCACTCTTCAATTTCAAACTTTGACGCTATGTACAAATCATGCCACTGGAGTGGCATTTCTTGTACATGGCATCGAATTTTCACGTTGAAGGGTGGCAAATATCCAATTAATTCAATATAAAACTGTAACTAAACTCCATACCACAAATAAAAAGAAGGGAAAAAGGCTGCAATGGTGTTAGATATTTGCAATCTGTTTTCCTAGCCAGCTTTTTTAAAACCATCAAACTCGATGTGCCTGGGATAGCCTTATGTATGATGTATGTCTGTTGGGCACATATATGTGTGCTTTTACATGTTTCATACGGATCCTCGTGTGTGATACCCATTGAGTCTTGTCCACATCATCCTCGGCGGTCAAGGTATCTAATTGGGGATACCTACAAGTTTACTGTTTGGTCTTGTATGACGACAAAGTCTTTTCTCAGTGTGCTTCATTTACATTATTCTTATTATGGAACTAGGTGATTGTATGAGCGAAATTCATTTGGTACATACAAATTTAACATCCAGAATTAAACCTAGGGTTAATGAAAGGATGATTCGCTTTTGCACATACTCATGAGCGTCAACTAGCCTAGGCCACAGCACATTTGCTCCCTTCTTCTGCGCACTAGTGTCAGGACCCAACTGGCTTTTGCTGTTTTCTCAACCCTGTACACAATATGTCAATGAAATTTCTGAAATATAAGATTTGCTTTTGGATTTGGTCAGCAATCTTATTAGATTCATGGACATCCAAAATTTCCTCCTGTGGACTCAGATAAAGGACGAGCATTGACATATATTCCTGCACATGAAGAAGACAGTTGAAAATTTCAAAACTACCATTTGGTGGAAAATTCAATGTACATCGTTGGAACAATTAAGGTATGTGCAATGCACCTCATCCTATCTTCCATTTTAATATTTGCCTTAGGTTAGCTCATCTAATCTCCTGGCTACCATGCATATCCTCGTATATGGTGTCTGTTTGTTGGCTTTTTCCTGTTGCAACTTAATTGGTGCTTCTAATTTGATCTTGTCCCCTTTATATACTTTGATGGCATATACTCTATAGATTTGGACATTTGCTCACGTTAATCAAACTTTTTCTTTTTTGGTAGTTTTCGGCATAGTTGATACTGATAGTTTCGTTTCCCATGTACGTTGATCTTTTTCTTTTATTCCCCACTTCTTCTTTTTTTTAATTTATTTTTAGATGTCGGATGAATATTCAGAAGGATCTCTTCCATAATTACATATTGTTTGATCATGCGACTGTCACAAGGAGGTTACACAGGAGTATGTCATGGACCGCAAGGCCCGTGGACGAGGCGCAAGGCCCGTTGGCGTGGCCCATTCGCTGATAAGGGAAAGGTCAATACAAAAGCAAGACGCAGCAATTCTGTGGGGCATCGAAGAACAGAAAAGCAGTGCTACTCCTCTTCCCAGTTCCTCATTCCTCTCTTTGCCGTGAGTCTTCTTCAGTTCTTCCCCAAATCTTCTCTGATTCTTCCCCCCCACCAGTCCACATTCTTGTAATTCGTACTCAGAGTTAGCAGGAACATAACAATTGGTATCAGAGCTGTGCGATCCTAGCCATGGCCGACGCTTTTGAGAGAGCAATTGCGAAAACTGACCGGATCATCGAGTTGTGCGAGAAGTTGATCGTCGAGTTGCACAGAGGGCGATCGATGGTGGCGTCCACCACAGCAGAGCTCGTCGATGACGCCGCGGACGAAGGCGTGGACACACGGGACGAGCGCTGCACTGAGGCGGGCGACGTGGACGGGGTCGTAGAGGTGAGCGCGCCGCAAGGGTTCGAGCAGGGCCGGCAGTGCCCGGCGCTCGACTGCGCCGTGGACCTTGATGCGGACTGCCCCGAGGAAGTGAAGGGGACGGCCGGCGGATGCAAGGCGCGGGCGATGTTCTTCAAGGAGAGGTGCCTGGACGCGAGGACGGTGGGCGCGCCGCGGAAGGTGGTCGGATCAGTGGGATGCGCCGAGGTGCTCATCGCTGGCCACAACACCACGGCAAGCAACACCAACACCGACACGCGCCGAGGGGCTCCGTGTGTTCAAGTTGAGGTACAACCCTTTTGCGCATATGAGGTGTTCGAGGGAATGTCCCCAGGGAATGGCATACCTATCGCACTTGCTGCCAAGTTCCTTGGCAAGCCGATTTCTCTCTTGGCGCCACCGCAGATGCATCAGCCACCTCCTATGCCAGGCTCTTCACTGGAGCTTGCAGTCGGTGAGATTGGTTCGATGCCGTCAACCGCAATGGCCATCTCGACGGTCACCGAGTTCGCTGGCAGTGTTTCCAGCCCAACGGGAACGGTGATCTCTACTGGCGTCTCAGGGAGCAGAAATGGTGTATTGCTGCTTATGCAGGCAGAGCTACGGGTGCTTTCACCTCTTGTCCCAATTAGGGAGGTGACCTTTCTCAGGTTCTGCAAACAGATGGCTGAGGGTGCAAGGGCTGTAGTGGATGTTTCCATTGGTGCCGTGAGGAGTCCTGCAAGCAATCACAAATCTGAAGCTGAGAAAACTTTTGTAAGCGCGGACGCTGAATTTATCCCAGTTGTACGGTCTGGAGGGTGGGCTGATATCGGGTCAAGACACACAATGGAGGATGTCTACATTTGCTGTGATAACTTCATGCAAGGTTTTGGACTTGAAAGTGATGAAGTTCCCAGTGCATTTTATGGGGATTTTGATGGGCATGGTGGAAAGCACGCTGCTGACTTTGTGTGCAGCAATTTGCCAAAGTTTATCATTGAGGATGAGGGTTTTCTGATGGAGATAGAGCAAGCTGTATCCTCAGCATTCTTGCATACTGACGCTGCTTTTGCAGATGTTTGCTCTGAGAACTCCTCTCTTGCACCCGGCACAACTGCATTAGCTGCACTCTTGGTCGGGAGGTCAATTCTGGTGGCAAATGTGGGTGACTGGAGAGCAGTACTTTGTGGTCATGGAAAGGCAATTGAGATGTCTAGGGACCATAACTACCATTCCAACATGATTGACATCTTGAAGAAGTGGAAGGAGAAATGGATTACTTGCGACAATCCAGAAACCTTGTTCAGGAATAACCCTGCTAAACAGAATCAGGCAGATCTGCAATCACCGGGAGAAAAGATCATATCTACAAAAGCTCCAAAGAAAGATATGCCCATGAAGGTTCTGCGAAATGGTGATGTCTCAAGGTTCATGTCGTATATTAAGATCAGTAAGTCACAATATGATCTTGTTAAGAGAACGAAACAATCTGGTGAGGGCTTTCAGACAAAACATATTACTTGTGTTATTGGTGACATCAATAACTTCCATGTGAAACCATATGAAACACTGGTGGAGGATAAGAAGAAGAAACTGCACAGTCATTGGGCCATTCTATCCTGCAAAGATCTCCCTGCTGCTTTTGAGATCTGCAGGGACAGGAAGTTGATGATTGAGAATTTAAGGATATCAGTGTGCCTCGAACTTGCAGAAAAGAATATACCTGTGGTGGAAAAGGCAGAGAAGGTAACTGACAGAATAGCAGAAGTTCGACACGATGGTGCTTATAAAAATGGTGGCATTACAGTGTTGATGAAAGTGATTTCACCAATGGCAATGGTGCTGCACCAACCCTGGTTGCCATCTGCAGGTGCAAAGTGCAGGACCCTATTGGAGATTATTGAACTTGAACCATGGCCACCACCTATTCAAACAAGCTATAAGCGGTTTGCTTCCATTACAGGAACCTTCACATATGGAATCTCTCTCTGTTGTGCTATAAGTATAGAGCTTTATGGGACATCATCTACATCGCTGACCAATGTGTTGATCAAGTTGTGGGCAGCAGTCTGGACTTACAGTGGTCATGGGACCAGGGTGATGACTAGATGTACAATCCGTGGTTTCCTATCATCGGCTTGGGGGCAAGCCGCATTTCAACGGGAGGGGAATGTCATGGACCGCAAGGCCCGTGGACGAGGCGCAAGGCCCATTGGCGTGGCCCATTCGCTGATAAGGGAAAGGTCAATACAAAAGCAAGACGCAGCAATTCGGTGGGGCATCGAAGAACAGAAAAGCAGTGCTACTCCTCTTCCCAGTTCCTCATTCCTGTCTTTGCCGTGAGTCTTCTTCAGTTCTTCCCCAAATCTTCTCTGATTCCCCACCAGTCCACATTCTTGTAATTCGAACTCAGAGTTAGCAGGAACATAACAGAGTACTGCTGCTTTCGATAGTTTCAATGGGAAGTCTATTTGTCGACTATAATGTCAATTCATGCCATGACAAGAAGATGATCAATTGTCTGGGATTTCTATGGGCAAGATGTTTATGATAAACGGGAATTGATTTTTTTCTACTATGAATGACTAAACCAATTATTTAGAAGAGCAATTGTGCTGGTTTATCAGTACGGTTGAGGATTCATGTTCCCAAGAATCCTGTCGGATTAGCACAAAAATTGTGCAGTTCAGTTTTTAGTTCATATATAGTTTCTATTAACACGAGCTAAATTACACACAAAATGGTTGAATGAGACGCACAACCTTATTCTCGAGTAAATTTCATAAAACTACAGGAATATTGGCATAACTATTAAAGAACTTTGCATGCCTTCTGGGTGTGCCACGATGATAGGCGCCATCGAGCCCTTTTCAGCTGCTCTATACGCCCAAAACCTGATGCAATATAGCATCTGAGGTGTCCAGCATTTAGATGGGCTAGTGAGAAATGAGACGCTGTTAAGTGGGCCCAGTCGGCTGGCTAATACATGTTGCATGCTGCGGGAGTTCTTAGATCCGTAGTTTTCCGCAAAACTTTGCACCTAAATCTGTAGTTCTATGAAACTGATTCTAAAATATGTAGTACCTTGATAGCTATGCCAAAATCAGATGGTCGGATCCTGATGATTTGTGCGACTATGTGCGCGGTGACGGAATTCTAAAAAAAAGTCGTTTAGGGCCTCAAAACGGCATCCGAAGTTTTGAATATGTTTTCGCTGTTTTTTCAATTATTGCAAATAGAATATTAGTTCCAATTATTTCAAATGTAATATTATTTAATTTCAATTCTTTCAAATTAGAAGCAGGAGTGGTAATTAGCAATATTTAAAATTTTTTATTTTTATTATTTATAGCGGTTTCAAATTGGGAGGGAGGAAGAAGTTTAAATTGGATCTTATTAGTACCGGACCGGTACTAATAAGAGCCCCTCTTCAGTACCGATTCATTATACGAACCGGTATTGATGTAACATCATCAGTACCGGTTGATGCCTTGAACCGGTATTGATGTAACATCATCGTATCGGTTGATGCCTTGAACCGGTACTAAGACTATCTCCAGCAATTTCCCTTCATTCCCTTCTCTCCCCTCATTCCTTTCCCCATATTCATTCCCTTCATTCCTATCATCTCCAGCAACATCCTCTCGAAAGGTTTTGTATAGGGATTTGGAGATAGAATCTCTTTCTCCAAATCCCTTCCGAAGGGAACCGTGAAGGGAATTCGTTGGAGTGCTTGGAATCTGCTGCACAAGAGATTTGGAGGTGAAGGATACATTGGAGAGTCTAAAAGCCCCTACACCTAGTAGCCATTGAACCGGATCATAGTAATCGCTGGCCCCAGTCAACCCAACCAACAACGATGGGCCGGTATCAAAGGCCAATTTCAGAGTAGTGACTAGGCTGGGCAAATAAACCAAAACCGAAAACCGACATCGAAAAACCGAACCGAATTATTCGGTTGTTGATTGATTATCATGCGAAATAACCAATTTATTTCGGTTTATTCGTTTTATACATCGTTAACCGAACTAACCGAAACCGAATTTACTAATTTGTTACTTGTCTTTCTATGCTTGTTCACTATAATCACTTAGTGGTATTTAGTAGGCAGCATCTCGTATTTCCTTGCTCATTTGCTGATTGTTTCATATGCGCTTCTCCTATCTGCTTCTCCATGTGTTAAGGATGCTCTCAACCACCTTCCCTTAGGGACTTAATTTTTCTTCCAATTCTCATATTTAATTCAAGCAATTCTCAATAATGTCAACGGTGATTTACACAAACTTATATTGTTTTGTTCGCAGCCTCATTTAATTCTCAATAATGTGCGCAATTTTCGTTTCTGTCAGACAATTTGTTCTTTGTGGATTGTGGTGAACTGGTGATTCCTGAATCCTGACAATCAAATTCTGGTTAATTCGGTTTAAAACCGAAACCGAAACCGAATTATCGGTTAACCGAATTGTCGGTTTTCCGAAATTTTCAAACATATTTCAGTTTCATTTTTGGAATAACCGAATTTCCCAAAAAACCGAAAACCGAAACTGAATTTTTCGGTTAAACCGAACGCCCAGGCCTAGTAGTGACCTATACCTATTTGAAATTTACTCTTATTCTTGATATGTATAGCTTTGTTATGGCAAAAAAATTGTAAATCCTTTGTAAGGTTATACAGTAGATTTTCATATCATGACAACATAAAAAAATTGCAGTACTTTAAGCCTGTAATAACTGTGAAATTTTAGAAAATGACACTCAATTCGTGCGCCTCTTCGGCTCTGTGTATGACATGTGGGTCCATCTGAGTCACTGACAGTGGGCCAGGGTGTCAAATACCGAAAAAACGAATTTTAAAGGTGTCAAGAATTGAAATCTCTCGTAATAACTGGGGCAACTTTAGTCACTCCTTGACTCACCTGATTACTCCAAACATAAAGAAATGCTCCAGTTATTCCATTCACCGTAACTCGATACACTGGCTATTCGTGAAAAACTCACTGATTGGCACCGGATGACGACATGCCAGGAATTCCCACAGCAAGCACCATCTGTTTAGTAAATCTGAAGTGCAGTGCATCCAATTTGCATCACAAGATGTCCGTACTTATCTTCATATCTTCTATGTGGCTTAACAGTCTTCGTCCTTACTACCTGCATTGCAATATGTATTGGTAAACAGAGAGCAACTCTTTCTCAGAGAGGGGGGAAAAAACTCAGCATCAATTTCTTGATAGAGTGAAAATGCAAAATTAAGGATGTTCAACTGATGATGGAAAAGCTACATGACAAACGCAGATCAAATCTATTCCAAGCCAGAGCTGCTAGAGAGCATTGTTAGCCGTGGTCCAGGTGGAGAGGGCGTAGAGCACGCGCCCCTTCCATCCCAGCAGAAGCCACTGGTGATCCTCGTTGATCGCGAAATGCTTGTGGTACTTGTTCTTCACTGTCTCCCGCAGGATCCCAACAATGTCAGGGTCCAACGGCAGCTGCCTCAGCCCCGCTCGCCGGTTCCGTGCCTGCCACTGCTTGTAGTTCTCAGGGCGCTCCACCCGGTCCGTGCCCTCGCAGGCGACGATGTTCATTGCCAACGCCGCCAAGATATCCCGCTCGAGCAGCAGCCTCGTGTCGTTGTCCCGCGGCACGGTGGCGTCCATCATGTCGAACAGCGCCGTGAAGTCGTACAGCGCCTCGCGGAACCGCGTCACGAAGAAGGCCGTGTTGTATGACCCATTGAGTACGCACTGGACGAACACGGACGGCTTCATCTTCCTGATGGTGCTGAGCACCAGGTCCCTGGGGCTCAGCCTATCGACGACGATGCTCTCGTCCATCAGGTTCTTGAAATTGAGCACGTTGTTCACGACGAGCACCTCGTCGGGCTCTATGCCCAGGTCCTCGGCACGGACAACCTCCGACTTGGCTGCAATGGCGTGGAACTTGAATGGCACGCCCAACTGGCGCGCGCAGTGGCTGAGGCGGCATCCTGCCTCCTCAATCAGCTCAGCTGAGCAAAACCCGGGCTGCGGGGTGTCGATGCCGGTGATCCTCACCTCCGGCGGCCCTCCCTCCCTGTCCGCCAGCCGCCGGAGCAGGTTCGGCCACTGGAACCCTTGGTCGATGCCGTATTGCACAATGTGCAGCTTCTGCCTCCCCGCGACGGCGTTGTAGATGGTCATGTTGGAGAAGAGGAATGTCACCTTGTGGAAGCAACAGGCGGCCATGTATATCTGGTAGACCTTGAGCATCATCACATTGGAGGAGCGCTTCGCCATCAGCGACTGGTAGAGCAAGCTGCCCCTGCCAGCCAGCCGCGCCTCCAGGCCCTCGGCGAAGTAATGCGCCAGCCGCTGCGTGGCGTCCCCCGTCGGCGATGAGTGCCTCTTGATCCTCTCCAGAAGCTCGCCTGCACCGCGCGGGTCGTTGGTGGCCACCGCCTCCGCGCACCGGATGAGAAGCGTTTGCTGGTCAGCGACGGCTTTCCTCGCGCCACGCCTCCCACGCGTCTCCGCCTCCTTCTCCCTCTCCATGGAGACTTGTAGCTCCTGCATCTCGGTGAGGCACATGTCGTAGCCGTCGAGCATGATCTGGTCCAGCATCTCGCGCGCGGCGGCTTTCTCCTCCGAGTCAGGCTGCACCAGCGCCGCCAATTGCCTACTGCTCCTGCCGACGTCCGCCTCCGTCTCATCATCTAATTCCCCGCCAAGCCTGTTCTTGTGCCCCTTACCGTCCGCCGTCTCGTGGTCCCTCGGCAATAACCTCTTGCCGCCTGTGTTGTTGCCTTGGCCGGACAGCAAGGCGGAGGCAAGCATGTCAGTGGAGGACTGGAGCTTGAGAGATCGCGGAAGGACTGGAGCTTGGAGTGCTCGACGGAAATCGTGGAATTGCACGGCCATGCATCGAGGGCATCGGATGAAGTGGTTGACAGGGCAGATGCTGTGGTGGTGGTGGTTTCGAAGAGGATCTGGGCGAAAGGCTGCTGGGCATGGAGGAGCGCCGGGTGATCGGGGTACTGGTACAAGAACTTGTCGACAATGTCCTCCTCCATGAGCATGCGAGAGATGTAGTGCAGGGTCAGGTCTTCATGCGGCTGCGACTGCGACTGCGGCTGCGAGGAGGCCGGGTCTCCATCGTCGCCGCCATCGGGCGTCAGGGGCAGATTGAGGAAGATGGAGGGCGAAGGTGCTTCTCCGGGCTCCACGAGCCCCCCCAGGAGCTCCTGCTCCTGCTCCTCCCGAGTGACGGCCATGGACGTTGCTATGGCGTGGTCTGGTCTCGGGGACTGGCTCAGTCGTATGATTGATGACACAAGTAGCTCAATGCCGCTGCATAGGAGAGGCTCAGAGTCAGAGGCCACCTGGTTATAGACCGGAATGAGTGTAAAAATGTCCAAATCTATATAGTATATACCATCAAAGTGAAACCCCAAGTTGCAACAGGAAAAAGCCAACAAACAAACACCATATACGAGGATATGGTTTCCAGGAGATTAAATGAGCTAACCAAAGGCAAATATTAACTTGCACATACCCCTGCGGCTAAGGAAGACTTCAACTTCGTACAGACTTAGTGCAAGAAAAGAAGCACTTTTGAATTCCTTAATGTCAATTGTTCCAACGATGTACATTGAAGTTTCCACCAAGTGGTAGTTTTGAAATTTCAGATAATACTGAAAATTCAACTTATGGCCAAAAGTCAATTGAGATACTTGTATTTCAAATTGGCAGCGTATCTGTGCACAGGCTCTCCGATGTAACATCGTGCACACCAACTAAAAAAGTCGTGAAAAATTCTGAAAAATTGTAGATGTACTTCATAGATTACTCTACCTATGTATAAAGTTTCAAGATCAAATTCATTATATAAGAGTTAAAGAATTTAAATTTGATAAGAATTTAAATTTGTTTTATAACTCTTGATACATAATGAATTTGAACCTACAATTTTATACATAGGTAGAGTAATCTATAAAGTATATCTATAATTTTTTTCAGAATTTTTCGTGACTTTTTTAGTTGGTGTGCACGGCGATATACACGGGAGGGCTGTAGCACAGGATACGTTGCCATTTCAAATTTGGTGGATTTTGGGATGTTACAGCAGATGGGATGGGTGGCAAAGGAAATAAGGAACAAAGTTCTCACAGACGCTTCTATTTCATAGACGGTTCAGAAATCGTCTATGATGAGCAGTATTATCACCGACACATATTTATAGACGATGTAAAAAATGGTGTGTGATAATGATTTTAAACCGTGCGTGATTAAGTTTTCTACAGTAGTGTGGAGAGGATTTGGGCACGGGCTGCTGAGCCAGGAGGAGAGCGGGGCCATCGGCGGAAGAACTTGTCGTCGATGTCCATCCTCCGTGAGCAATCTGGTGAGCAATCCGGTGGCAGTGCGCCGCGTAGCAAGGCTTTGGTCATATCATATCATCATAGGGAACTAGTCGATGTGCAAGCTAGTGTTCCGTTAGATGATTCCGAGGAGCAGTGAACAGGACATGCAGGTGTCGGATGATGATTCCAAGGTTGCAAGCTAGTGTTCGATGTGCAAGCTAGCTAAGGGCATCTTCAATGGTACTAGTTATAAGAAATGTCTATGTCATCTATAGATAGCATATAGACAACCTCTCCAATGGATTAGCTATAGCATTGTCTATAAAATTAAATATTGGCCCACATGTAATAGATAATAAGTGTCTTGGAATCAGTTATAGCCTGGCTATACATTAGTAGCCGGTCTGTATCTCTCTCCTCATTTTCTCTCTTCCACCTAAGCAAAATGCTGAGATGACACCCTTATAGCTAGCTGAAGTTGCACCATTGAAGTTGCCCTAATAGTGTTAGATGATTCCAAGGTTGCTTGGAACATGGCAAACTACTGCATAGACTATGCAAACAAAGTTAATAGTATTTATTTCTCCTATTGGTAATGATGAGTAATGACGAAGCAACAAGACACTGACACTATTTTGCGATGCGAAATATATGTTAATCTATCAGCTCTTCAGATTAATATAAAGCATTTATATTTGCAATATAGAATTTGCATGAATGTATTTGTTTTAAGGAATAATTCTGTGAAGATACATTTTCGTAACTTTTAACTGGTACTTCCTCCGGTCACAAATAGTTGTCGTTTTGGACGCACATACAGTCAAACTTTTGAAACTTTGACTATTAATATCTTTTTAAATATTTAAATTGGATACATGAAAATCGCATGTGTAGATTTATCTTGAAAAGTACTTTTACAATATTATAACTTTATTAGATTTTATAAATATATTATAATCGAAATTAGTGGTTAAAGTTGTATTTTGGAAACCGTGGTTATGGCTTTTCAGTTCTCAAACATACGATTGCAATGATGTATCACGTTTTGATTTGTAATCATTATAGACAATATATAGGAGTCAATTGGGGACGTGGATCGTCTGTCGTTACGGCAGAGTGCCGTTGAGCCGCGTGGGGCCCACGCGGCAGTACCTCAACAGTACTCTGCCATCCGTATGTATATCCCTTGCACTGCACACTGACCCTGTAGCACGCCGAACCTGCAAGTAAACATAATACTCTGTTCTTTGAATTTGTGACCTGAAACATGCAGGAAGAAACAGCAATTCAAGGTGAGAAATAAGATTCTCACCATATGGACACAAGTTTAATTGAAACATTTTATTTTGCTCAGAAAACTGCAAGTTCGTATTAGAATATATCCTACATGTTTCAAGGGTTGACTGGGCACAGCAAATTCACTGCTTAATAAGGCATCTGAGACCCAAGAGGCAAAGAAGTGCCTTCTACACATCTGACTCTACAATAACAGTTGCCAGTTGAAATTTAGACGACATCTTTAACTCATCCTACTGAAACATGTGCACAGTAAATTTGACTGACTATCGAAAGATGAATTAATAGAACACACCATCTGTAAAATACACTTACCAGGCAACTACAGAAGATCATGGTAGCACTCAGGAACAACCTATTGTTACTCATCTTTTTTATCCATGAGCAGGGCCGGCCCTTAGGGGGTGGGGCAGGGTATGCCGCCCGGCCTCAAAGTCATGGGGTTCTCTTGGTATGTAATTACACCATGGGCTTTTGTTCTAGTCGCCAGTAAACGCGAGTTTAAAGATATATTTGGATTTTTATTGAGGTCAAGCACCCTGAAGTCATTAAATGATAGTGAACTTGAAAAGTGTTGCACTAAATTTGCAGAACTTTCTCTCGTGATGGTTCATCTGATGTTGATCGAGATACATGATCTTATTTCTGAATTAAAGATTATAAAATTCACTTTGCCAGATGGCGCATTGTCTGCTATGGAGATTTTCGAGCATGTCAGAGATATGGATTGTTATCTTAATGTCTCCATTGCTTATCGAATCTTATTTACTGTGCCTGTGACTGTTGCATCGGCTGAAAGAAGTTTTTCAAAATTGAAATTGTTGAAGAACTATTTGAGATCAATAATGACTCAAAAAAGGTTAAATGATTTGACAACTTTATGCATCGAGAAGAAATTATTGGACGAGATTGATATCAATAGTATAATCGATGACTTTGTATCACAAAATGTTAGAAGAAATTTTTTAAGATGATGCCAAGTGCCAAGTAAGTGTTTATGATTACAATTTACATTTGTTATTTCATAAACTTTAAATTGTTCTATAAAAGTATTTTTTGTGCATCGAATATTAATTTCTTCAATGATGTGTGCTTATAAGACTATATATATACATGCGTGCGCGCACACACACACACATATATATGAGGAGGTGGAAGGGGCCTCCATATAAGTTTTCGCCCCAGGCCCCCAAAATGCCAGGACTGGCCCTGCCATCAGCCAAAGTTTTAATACATGGCCACTAAAATATCGAATTTACATCAAATATAGAAGGATGCGATACTGCAGTTTTCTTTAGAAATTTGAAAAATAATTGTGCGTTTGTGTATGTCCTATTGGATTTCCACACCCTTTATTTATAGCATCAATCACAACTAAATAAAAAACATGGCTCTATCTCAAATTTATCTCTAACTTGAACATATCCCTAATATGAATCCTAGTCGCAAACTTAGACTCTATCTCCAACACTCCCCCTTAAGATGGGCATGAGATACAATCATGGCCATCTAGTTACATAATGGAACACTTCCTCTCAAGGCAACTACTTTTACCAAACCGTCAACACGATGACGAATACCACCACCACGACGTTCACCTATTACGTTCGAAGCTACCTCCAAAGCCATGATCAAAACTACATCCAAATCCGTCATCATTACTGTTCACAACCTCCACGGCCGTCATCCTTGTTGTTTGCACCACCAACTCTGTATCCAACACGATCACACGGACGCAACCTTCAAGTGCCTTCACCTGCACCACCATTGACCATAGTAACCACCGTGATCATCACCTCAACCACGCCTCAACCAACATCAAGTCCTTCGTCTTCTTCGTCACACTTGCAGTCTTGATCTCCATAATCTCTACCCACTTGCTAGAAGCCTTGATCTCCACAGTCTCCTCCTCTACTCCCCAAACACCCCTGGCTTCCACCACATCTCCCAACATCCCCCGACCACCTTGGCTTCCACCACTTCTCTCCTAACATACCCCCAACCACTTCGACCTTTGCCTTCTACCTTACCAATCTCCGTACCTCTCCACCAACGTTGTCTCTTGCAACAGCACAACACCTCGATAGTTACCACCAACACCATAAACATAGCCATAGTCTCCACTAAAGCTACCATCATATCCTACTCCTGCTACCAATTCTATCATCAATACACGCCCAACATCCTGAGCGATCTTCTCCCCCTGTTTCTTTTAGTGCCTCTCTACCTTGCCTCTAAAACTTCTAAGACCAAAGCCTCCTCAACCATCACCTCAACAGCAAACAACCACCAATCCAAAAATCCACCTTCTGCACTTTCCTCTCTCCAAACAAGCAATAGCAAAACAACACAGCCACATAATCACAATCCAAACCCAAGTAACAAATATCTCCTTTTTTTTACTTCTTCCCTTTTTTTCTCCTTCTTTCCTTTTTCTCCTTTTTTCTCTTCTTTTTCTTTTCTTTTTTCTTTTTTTCCTCCTCATTTTCTCTCAAAGGAAGCTAACCTAACCTTTTTCAATTTTTTTCTCTTTCTTTTCCTCCACTCTCTCTTTTCTCTTTTATCCTTTTCCTCTGTCCCAGCCGTGCGACCTCTCCCTTCTCCTTTCCCTCTCCTCTCACCCACACACCTGTGCATGACCTCTTGCTTCTCCTTTTACCCACGTGTTAGAGTCGGCTGGCTTCCTCCTCCTCCTTTCTTTTCCTTGCGACGTTGAACCCAAGGAATCGCCGGCCTCCACCGCTTCTCCATCGCAGTGGTGACCACTTGCACTCTCTCCCTCCCCCCTTCCAGACCGGGTACGGGCACCAAAGGCCGGGGTAGATCCGAGTTAATTCAGGCGGTGGCGGTGGCCAAAGCAGTGGCCCTGGTGGTGGTGATCCACACAACCCGATTGGCTGCTACCCACTCTTGTGCGACGCGGCCACGGCGGACCATGCACGATGGGCCGGCGGATCAACTGAAGACGACAACGAGATTCGCTTTGCTAAGGTGAGGGTTTACCTCGGTTAGGGTTTGGGATGGATTGGCTCTTATACCATGTAGGAATTTGGAAAATAATTGTATGTTTGTGTGTGTCTAATTAGATCTCCATACCCTTTATTTATAGCATCAATCATTATCGAATAACAACTGGACTCTATCTCGAATTTATCTCTAACTTGAACATATCCCTAACATGACTCCTAGTCGCACACGACTCGGACTCTATCTCCAACATCTTCGTATCTTCGCTTTCACTTGCACTCTTCAACCTCAGTGACATACCCATCTTTCTCCTCACCTACATTGCATGAATCAATCAGACCATGAGAAAAGATACTTGTTCTTGAAAATATAGCTCAACGTTAATTACCGGAGAGACAATGCACTAGGTGCATACCTGAAGTATATGTTGAGTATATGTTGAGTGTAGGAAAAAAACTAACAGTCAGAGGTGGCGCCATCTGCCACCCATGTAGAGTGGGCGAAGAGGATGCGACCCTTCCACCCCTGCAGCAACCATTGTTGATGCTCCTCTATGACGAAATCCTTGTGGTAGTGGTTCCTGACCATGTCCCTCGCCATCCTAACGATCTCCCTATTCAACGGCAGCTGCCTCAGCCCTGCCCGTTGGTTTCTGATCTGCCACTGCTTATATGTCTCGCCACGTTCCACCCGGTCCTCGCCCTCACAGGCGATGGCATTCAGGGCAGCCCACCCAAAGACGTCCCGCTCCAGCACCAACCGTAGGTCGCTCTCCCGTGGCATTGTAGCATCAAGCATGTCAAACAGTGCAGCGTGATAGAAGAGGGCCTCTCGGAACCGCGACAAGAAGAAGGTGCCGTACGAGCCATTCATGGTGCCTTGGACAAACACATCCGGCTGCATCTTGCTTATGTTGTTGAGGACAACATCCCTGGGGCTCGGGCTGTCTATGACGACACTCTCATCCATTAAGGTCCTGAAATTGAATAGGTCATTCACAGCGAGCGCCTCATCAGGTTCCATGTTCAGGTCATCGATGCAAACTGTCTGCCATTGTGCCGCTGCAACGGCACGGTACTTGAATGGCACACCAAGCTTGTGGGCACAGTTGGTCAGCCGATTACCCATCTCCTCCATATGGTTTGCTGGGTACAAGCCGGGCTGTGGGAGGTCAATGTGGGTGATCCTGACCTCCGGCGGCCCACCATCCCTAGTCCCCAGCCAGCGCAGCAACTCCGCCACTGGAACCCGTGATGGGGGCCATAATCAACGATGTGCAACCTGCTCCTACCCACAGCGGCATTGAAGATGGACTTGTTGGCGAACGAGAAGGCTACCTTCCTGAAGCAGCAGGTGGACATGAAGAGGTGGTAGGCCTTGAGGAACTCTGTATCAGTGGTGCGCTTTGCCGTGAGTGAGCGGTATACCTTGCTCCCCGTGCTGGCTAGCCGCGCCTCCAGCCCCTCGGCGAAACAGTAGGCAAGCCGCTGTGTGGCGTCCCCTGTGGACGAGGCATGCTGCTTGATCTCCTTCAACAGCTCGCCCGCGCTCCGGCGATCATCCATCACCGCCTTGGCGCAATGGACCAGCAGAGTGTGCAGGTCAACTAGCTCCGCTGCGCCGCGCTTTCCCCGTGCCCTGTCCTTTGTCCCCTTCCTGTTGTTCTTTCCAGCCTCTTTGTCCATGGCAATGGGCAGGTCCTCAGTCCCCTTAAAGCAAATGTCGTAGCCGTTGAGCATCATTCGGTCCATCATCTCGCGGGCAGCGGTTACCACCGGCTCAGTCATGACCAGTTTGCCGGTCCTGACGACCTCGGCCTCCAGGTCGTCGTGCCTATCCTTGCGGCCCCTGCCGCTTTTCTCGTTCGGTTGGCCCCAGGCACCGGTCGTCAGCTGGTTGTTACCTGTGGGCAAGAACCTGTTGGCCTCTTCCGTGCCCTTGAAGAAGGCAGTGCGGAAAATGTCCGTGTTGTACTCCTTGTCGGTGGCCAACAGCTCCTTACTGCCCACAGCGTCGGCGCCCTTGAACTTGAAGACGGCCGAGCTGGTCGTCGCGTGCGCGCCGGCGGCCAAGACGGCCCCTTGGTGCGTTGCCGAGAAGGTGGAGGTAGGCGTGCCGGAGGAGGAGAGGATTTGGGCGAAGGGCTGCTGAGCGAGTAGGAGCGCGGGGTGTTGGGGGTCCATGTTCTCCTCCTCCTCCTCCTCCCCCTCCACCATGAGAATGCGCGAGATGTAACGGAGTACCTGGTGGTGATCCTGCGAAGAGGAGCGGTCAGCGTGGGGCGTCGGAGGAACGTGCGTGTCGGGGAAGACGGAACGGGGGGGAGACATTGTTGCAATGGCAATGCACCACCACTGGTTGGAAATGGAATTCGGAGAGTCCAACCATGGGACGGCGCCGTGAGGATGGATGGGATCGAATCACGCTATCCTACTTATGCGATCCTTGTCCATGGAACGCTATCGTTCGAGTCGAGCAGCTGCTGTATTTTCTTGTCCTGTCCTCGTTATTCGTTAACAAGAAATGATGAAAGGGAAAGAAAAGTGGATGCTAAGAAAATACTACAACCTGGAGTATTTTCTTGTTTGTTCCCTTTTCACAAGGCCGGCCTCGAGTTATGTATATATCCCGACAGACAGCACAACAGCCAAGGGAATTGTCTGTACATCTCGATACCAATTTACCATAGCCCAACTTATCACACAATCTAACTTTCTTTCAGAAATTTCCTTTCCCAATCAGTAAAGCTATAAACTTTTGCCATGTAGCTATCATATGTCGCAATGCTTAACACAAGTCAGTTCAACCGTAGATCCATAATGATGCATCAAAAACACACGTATAGTTTTTATCATCCTTAAATTCTTGTGTATCGTAGTACCACAATTCTTTCAATTTTCGGTACTACCTCTTGATTCTAGCTAATTGTATATTGTGATACAAAAAGTCTCAAATACATAGCATCAATTCTGAAAACACACACAATATCAGATATGTTCTCCTTCCCCGTCAAAGTAAAAAGGCCGTCTTTGGGAAAATGATAACACAACATACATATAACACTACACTCCTGATCTTTAATTAAAATCTTATCTGCTCAAAGTCCATACATACTCTCCATTACATACATACATACATACATTTTTTACTTTGTTGCATATGAATCTCAAAGGAAAATATTAAAGGAAAAGCAGTACATGAACACAATTCTTATAGCACAGCGGTGAATCCTCCTAGGCGAAAGGAGTTCTATGGGGTCGTTACATATGGCCTGTGGAACCTTTGGAAAGAAAGGAATTGCAGGATCTTCCAAAATACCTATAGCACAGTGCAGCAGGTGGTTGACGCAGTTGCCAGGGACGTGCATAACCGATCGGTGGCCTTCCAGATGCTCTGATTTCTAGCCTCAACAGTTTGATCTAGATCGTCGTTCTAATGGTGTTTGGTGGTGTTGTTCTTCTATTATGGTGTGGGTTTTGGTTTTGGTTTTACGAACCCACTTATTCCGAATTTCTGTAATCCTTTTCGTTATTCCCTCTTTAATGCATCTGGCAGAGCTCCTGCCTTTCGTTCAAAAAAAAACACAATTCTTATGAGTGGATGCTTCAAAGTTATGCCAATTAATATGTCGTGAGAGTAAATAATATGTTTGGCAGAGACCAAAATATACCTACTTAAAATCTTCACTATGTTAGTTTGTAATCAACATAGTTATGTTCAATCCTTAGAACTATGTTTCTCCCCTCTCTGCACATTAACCAAATTAGTAGCTTCCTTCAATCCTGTATTCCTGTAAGTAAACACAGCACATAATACTGTGAACTTGTACGGGGAAAGCACAGAGAGAGATAATGACTCAGATCAAGCAATAAGCATATTGCATATGGACGTACAGAAGTTTAGTCGGTACTCATTTGTGCTTCAGATTGCCTGGAAAGCTTAAGCTCAAAGTACAAATTAGAATGCAAATAACAACAACAACAATTCAAACCTTTTATCCCAACAAGTTGGTGTAGACTGTAGACTACGAATGAAATACAACAAGTTGGTGTAGACTGTTGAAGTCTCTCACTCTCACACGCATGTTGAATCGAGTCCGCCGCGTCCTCAGATGCTCGGACGGGCCTCGGCTCCTTCGCTAGGGTTAAGCCTCTGAATGATTGTTGCGTAACCAAACCAGTAAACAAATCGTTAAGCCTCTGAATGCTTTTCTTCTGAGAAAGGCACATTTTAATATTTGCCTTTGGTTAGCTTTATTTAATCTCCTGGCTACCATATCCTCGTATACGGTGTTTGTTTGTCGGTTTGTTCCTGTTGTAACTTAATTGGTGTTTCTTATTTGATCTTGTCCCCTTTATGTACTTTGATGGCATATACTATATAGATTTGGACATTTGCACACCTATTCCGGTCTATACCCAGGTTTTTTTTAGTTTTCGGCATTGTTGAGTTGAGACTGATAGTTTGGTTTCCCATGTTGATCTTTTCTTTTGTTCCCCTCTTCTTCTTCTTCTTTTATTTTTCGATGTCGGATGAATATTCACAAGGGTCTCTTCCATAATCGCACATTGTTTGATCATGCGACTGTCACAAGGAGGTTACATAGGAGTGCTGCTGCTTTTGATAGTTTCAAGGGAGAGTCTATTTGTCGACTATATATAATGTCGATTCATGCCATGACAAGAAGATGATCAATTGTCTGGGATTTCTATGGGGAAGATGTTTACGATAAACGGTAATTGATTTTTCTACTATGAACGGCTGAACCAATTATTTAGGAGAGCAATTGTGTTGGTTTATCAGTACAGTTGAAGATTCATATTCCCAGGGATCCTGTCGGATTAGCACAACAAATGTGCAGTTCAGTTTTTGGTTCATTATTTCTATCAACACGAGCTAAAATTACACACACACAAAAAAAAAGTTGAATGAGACGCACAACTTTATTCTTAGAGTAAATTTCATAAAACTACAGAAATATTGGTAGATTTAAGAACAAATTTCAAGGAACTGTAGATTTACACCTCCTCTGTTTCACTGAGCTATAGATTTCCATATCATGACAACATCAAAATCAAAGGGGTGAATGATCTTGAATAATCTTCCCCCCATTTGCTGGACAAGAGATGCCAACCAAAAATCAAGCAAGTCAAACGGAAGTAAACCCCAAGAAACTTGGTATGCACCTACTTATGGACGTCAGAAACCTAATCTAACCTTCAATCATAATGATTGATGTTAAAGTTCTGATATTTTTCCAATCAAAGGAAAACTGCACTAAAATTAGGTAAAAACCAAAAACTTTACTCTAAGATTGTTCGTGGGGTTTTAATGATCAAAATGATCTTGGATAATTACTTGTCACAGCAATAAAAAAACATAAGAGATGGTGCCCAAAAAACAATCCACAAAAATCTTTCTTCTCAACCACAATAATCGGTTTCTTGCAAACATTGAAGCAAAATTTACCTAGATGATTGGGATATGATCTAACAAAGATTAATCCATCAATCATTCGTCCTCAGCAAAAGATCCAAAAGAAATTAGAAGGATGGAAGGCAAATCCAACTAGCAAGAATTTAAAGTGGGAAAAGTAAATGCTAAATGTAAATTTAAGCATCGTAGAGAAATTGAAATGTGCATTGCATAGATAAAAGGTTTAAAAAAACACACACCCTAGTGGGCAAAGCTCAAGAGAGCATACAAGGAAAACAAAATCCTTAGCAAAAAACTTTGGGGAGAGGCGTCCCTCTATCCATCTATTTATAGCAGCCTCGGGATAATCTCCACCCTTGGATGATCTTCTTGGTCCTCAATAAACCTTATCAAGGGTTGAGATTCACACCCTCACTCATATATAGGCTAACCCATAATCCAACAACATATCGGATTTTACACGCTTATCAAAGTAGGCTAACTTGACCGCTATTCCATTCGTGAATCCATCATCCAATGTCTCACCTTGGCTTAAGTAGGGGCCAAGTTAGCATCCAGACCATCCACTTGTCCTCCGGTTCACAGAAACTCCCACCTTGGTCATCTTTGGCGCCACCTGATTGTCTGGATCTCGGCTCTCCTAACCTAGTTCCAGTCTCCTCCGTCTCACCATGACCTAACTCTGTTGTCCTGGAACCATCACAGATAAGCAAACAGTCACGTAGCATTGCTCAATAATATATTAATCAACAACGGTATCAAATATTTTGTACTGAAAAATAACTACAACCTTCAAATTCAAATCAAACTTAAACTTAAGCACCACAATCTCAAATACAGTCAGTTACTTATCACACACATAGGTAGATCTCCATATGGTCTTTCAACAGACCTTCAAGCCCGTAATAAGTGGAGCAATTTTACTGCTTAGTTTAGGGTGTTACAATGTGATAGGCACGGGATGGCGACAAGCCAGGAAATCCCACAGCAAGCATCGTCTGTTAGTAAATCTGAAGTGCAGTGCATCCAATTTGCGTCACAAGATTTATATCCGTACGTCTCTTCGTATCATTTTAGCTAGCTTCAAGTTGTCTATTCTATTTGGCTTAATCGTCTTCGTCCTAACTAATCTACATTGCAAGATGTGCGTTGGTCAACAGTGAGCAAATCTTTCGAGGAAACAAAAACTCGGCAACAATTTCTTGATAGAAGTAGCAGTTGCGTACTAGAGGGATAATGCAAAATTAAGGATCATCAGAGCCAGAGCTGCTAGCGAGAATCGTGAGCCGCTGCTGTCCAGGCGGAGATGGCGAAGAGCATACGCCCCTTCCATCCCTGCAGAAGCCAGCGGTGATCCTCGTTGATGACGAAATTCTTGTGGTAGTGCTTCTTCACTGTCTCCCGCAGCTTCCCAACAATGACAGGGTCCAACGGCAGCTGCCTCAGTCCCGCTTCGCTGGTTCCGCGCCTGCCACTGCCTGTAGTTCTCAGGACGCTCCACCGGTCCGCGCCGCAGGCGCATTTATGTTCATTGCCAACGGCGCGAAGATATCCCGCCGAGTAGCAGCTCTCGCCGTTGTCCCGCGGCATTGTGGCGCCCATCATGTCGAACTGCGCTGTCAAGTCGCACAGCGCCTCGCGAACCGCGTCACGAAGAAGGCCGTACATACCCATTGACGACGCCGTGGACGAACACGGACGGCTTCATCTTCCTGATGGTGCTGAGCACCAGGTCCCTGGGCTCAGCGCCAACGATGACGCCTCGCCCATCAGCTTCTTGAAATTGAACACACTGTTTACGACGAGCACCTCGTCGGGTCTATGTCCAGGTCCTCGCACGAACATCCTCCGACTTGGCTGCAATAGCGTGGAACTTGAATGGCACGCCCAATTGGCGCGCATAGCGGCTGAGCCGCGTCCTCCTCCTCAATCTTCTCAGCCGGCGAAACCCGGCTGCGGGTGTCGATGCCGGTGATCCTCACCTCCGGCCCTCCTCTCTGTCCGCCACCACCGGAGCAGTTTCGCCATGGAACCCTTTGTTGATGCCGTAGTGCACAATGTGCAGCTTCTGCCTCCCCGCGACGGCGTTGTAGATGGTCATGTTCGAGAAGAGGAATGCCACCTTGCGGAAGCAACAGGCGGCCATGTATAGCTGGTAGGCCTTGAGGATCATCACAATGGAGGTGCGCTTCGCCGCCGGGGACTGGTAGATCCGGCTGCCCGTGCCGGCCAACCGCACCTCCAGGCCCTCGGCCAAGCAATGCGCCAGGCGCTGCGTGGCGTCCCCCGTCGGTGACGAGTGCCTCTTGATCCGCTCCAGAAGATCGCCTGCACCACGCCGGTCGTTGGCAGCCACCGCCTCCGCGCACCGGATGAGAAGCGTGTGCAAGTCGACGACCGCTTGCCTCGTGCCGCGCCTCCCACGCGTCTCCGCCACCTTTTCCCTCTCCATGGAGACGTGTAGCTCCTCCATCTTGGTTAGGAACATGTTGTAGCAGTTGAGGATGATCTGGTCCAGCATCTCGCGCGCGGCGGCTTCCTCCTCCGAGTCATGCTGCAGAAGCGCCGCCAATTGCTTGCTTCTCCTGCCGATGTCCACTTCCGTCTCATCATCTAATTCCCCGCCAAGCCTGTTCTTGCGCCCCCTACCGTCCGCCATCTCATGGTCCCTCGGCAAGAACCTCTTGGCCTCCTCCATGCCTTTTAAGAATGCCAGGCTGGACAGCATGTCCATGTTGATGCTGGTGCTGTTCTCGCTGGCGGGAAACAAGCTGCTGCTAGGCTCCACCGCGTCAGTGCCTTTCGAGAAGAAGGCTGGATCCTGCGTGCTGCCCGTTATGTTGCCTTGGCCGGGCAGCAAGGCGGATGCAAGCATGTCGGGGGAGGACTGGAGCTTGGAGGGCTCAATGGAAATCGTGGAATTGCATGGCCATGCGGCGAGGGCATCGGATGAAGTGGTTGACATGGCAGATGTGGTGGTGGTGGTGGTGGTATCGGAGAGGATCTGAGCGAAAGGCTTCTGGGCCAGGAGGAGCGCCGGGTGGTCGGGGTACTGGTACAAGAACTTGTCGACGATGTTGTCCTCCATGAGCATGCGCGAGATGTAGTCCAGTGCTAGGTCATCATGCGGCTGCGGTTGCGAGGAGGCCGGGTCTCCATCGTCGCCACCATCGGGCGTTGGGGGTAGGGTGAGGAAGATGGAGGGCGAAGGTGCTGCTCCGGGCTCCATGAGGCCCTCCAGGAGCTCCTGCTCCAGCTCCTCCCGAGAGACGGCCATGGACGTTGCTGTGCCGTGGTATGGTCTCAATGAGTGACTGGCTCGGTCATATGACGACAATAAGTAGCTGCGCTGCCTAGGGGAGGCATGTATTTGGTCAGCTGTTCGATGATTCCAACCATCCAAAAGACCCGGCAACAAAACTGTGCCAGATTCTAGTGTGCAGATTTTTTTTTCTTTTTTCTTCTTTGAAAGTGAATTGGTTCAAACAAAAATTTCTTTAGTTTCAGTGCTTGCAGTCTGTAGATTCAGCCTTTAGAAACTCGATTTGGCTCTGTAAACGTTGCATGATTACGCTCAACACCTCATTAGATAGCATCAACTAGTCCCAATAGTGGATCCGCCTCTGTTCCCATAGATCATGTCGGATTAGCACAACAAATGTGCAGTTCCGTTTCTAGTTCATTATTTCTATTAATACGAGCTAAATTACACACACACAAAAGAAAGTTAGATGAGACGCACAACTTTATTCTTGGAGTAAATTTTATAAAACTATTGGAATATTGGCATAACTATCAAATAACTACAGATTTAAGAACAAATTTCAAGGAACTATAAATTTACAGCTCCTCTGTTTCATTGAGCTATAGATTTCCATATCATGACAACATAAAAAATTATAGATATGAAGGATAAAATTGGCGATCAAAGCGGGTGAATGATCTTAAATAAATTTTCCCCCATATGCTGGACAAGAGTTGCCAAACAAAAATCAAGCAAATCAAACGGAAGCAAAACCCGTGAAACTTGGTATGCATCTCCTTATAGATGTCAAAAATTGTCGGCGTACTTTGCGCCAACAACATAACAGAATTTATACGCTTCTACCGCTATTCCATCCGTGAATCCATCATCCAATGGCTTTTCTTCACTTAAGTAGGGGCCCAGTTAGCATCAAGACCATCCATGTGTCCTCCTGGCTCACAGCAATTCCCGCCTTGGTCATCTTCGGTGCCGCCTAATCATCTGAACCTAGTCCTGAGTCACAAAAACGGATAGTCCCACCTGCACTGATAGCAAACAAATTGCTTCATATTCAAATTAAACTCAAACTTAAGCACCACAATCTCAAATACAATCAATTACTCATCACACATATGGTTAGCCCTCCACATAGTCTTTCAGCAGACCTTCAAGCCTGTAATAAGTGGGGCAATTTTACTGCTTAGTCACTCATTGACTCACCTAATTACTCGATTCTACATCTCGCGCATGCTCATGCGGTGGTAGGCATAGGCATGCATTTGGGAAGTCAGCTGTACTGTTCGATGATTCCAACCATCCAAAGACCCGGCAACAAAACTGTATCAAATTCTAGTGTGCAGATTTTTTTTCTTTTTTCTTCTTTGAGAGTGAATTGGTTAGAACAAAATTTTCTTTAGTTTCAATGCTTGCGGTCTGTAGCTTTAGCCTTTAGGAACTCGATCTGGCTCTGTAAACGTTGCATGATTACGCTCAAGACCTCATTAGACAGCACCAGGTCATAGCAGATATGTGGTGTTTCATACAAAAACAGTTGCCACCTGCTTGGAGAGGACTGGAAGAGTTTCTGCCAAGAGGACAACAAGCTCGAGGAAGGTGATGTATGTACCTTCCATGTCGCCAAAACTACCATATGGCATATCGTCATCAAGCATAGCTAAGCTACAACTAGATAAATCAGCAGTTCATCTATGTAGAAGAGAGGAATAGGTGGAATTGGCCGTATCCCTTCTAGGGTGATTGGCCTTGTATATATATATATATCCTCTAGGGATAAGTATGGAAGGTTACAACAGATTGAATCAAATCTAAACTATCCAAATACAGTTAGAACAAATAAAGAAGGCTATAATTCTAACCATACAACAGAATAATATAAAACTCTAACACCCCCCCGCAGTCGAAGCGGGAGGTTGACGAACGCCGAGACTGGAGCGAAAATCCAGGAACAACTTGGAGGGAAGGCCTTTGGTCATAATATCCGCGAACTGAAGGCGGAAGGAACATGAAGAACACGGACTTGGCCAAGAGAAACTTTTTCCCGCACAAAATGGATATCAATCTCAATGTGCTTAGTGCGCTTATGCTGAACAGGATTGGCGGACATGTAAACCGTGCTGACATTGTCACAATAGACGACTGTGGCCTTTTGGAGAGGAAGGTGAAGCTCCTGCAAAAGATGCCGTGTCCAACAGCATTCGGCAACAACATGGGCAACTGCACGGTATTCTGCTTCAGCGCTGGAGCGAGAGACTGTAGCTTGCCGTTTAGATGACCATGAAATGAGGTTATCTCCAAGATAAACACAGAATCCAGAGGTAGAACGCCTGGAATCAGGACATCCAGCCCAATCGGCATCAGAATATGCAATCAGATCGGTGGAGGAGGATGCATTGAGATGCAGGCCGGCATCAAGAGTACCCTTAATGTACCTCAGTATACGTTTGACCAGAGCCAGGTGCGGTTCACGGGGTCATGCATATGCAGGCATGCTTGTTGAACCGCATATTGGATGTCCGGACGTGTTAATGTGAGGTACTGAAGAGCGCCTGTAAGGCTCCGATATTCAGCGGGATCAGAGACAGTAGGACCTTCAGTTGCGGAAAGCTTGGACTGAGTGTCAACCGGTGTGATGGTGGGGTGACAGTCGCTCATGCCGGCGCGACGTAGGAGGTCGGAAGCATACTGTCGCTGAGAGAGGAACAGCCCATCAGGTGATCTAGTGACCGAAATCCCAAGAAAGTAATGAAGGTCTCCAAGATCTGTCATGGCGAACTCAGAATTGAGTGATCCTGTTAAGCGCTGAAGAAGAGTATCATCGGAGGCAGTGATTATAATGTCGTCCACATAAAGCAGAATATAGGCAAGCTGATGACCGGAATGAAGCACAAATAATGAAGTGTCAGAGGTAGCAGCAAGAAAACCGAGACTGGTAATATAGGTTGAAAACCGGTGATACCAAGCCCGGGGCGCCTGTTTGAGACCATAGAGGGACTTGATCAGCTTGCATACATGCTGGGGTTGACTGGGATCAACAAACCCGGACGGCTGCTCACAATAAACTGTCTCATTGAGGTTGCCATGGAGAAACGCATTTTTCACATCAAGTTGCCGAATAGACCATCCTTTGGAGACGGCAATACTGAGAATAATGCGAATGGTGGCAGGCTTGACTACAGGACTGAAAGTCTCTTCATAATCGATGCCAGGCTGCTGAGAATAGCCACGCACTACCCAACGGGCTTTATGACGAGCAAGAGTCCCATCTGAGTGGTATTTGTGGCGGAAGACCCACTTTCCGGTGACAATGTTAGCACCAGGAGGACGAGGGACGAGGACCCAAGTGCCATTGTCAACCAGAGCCTGAAACTCCACTTGCATAGCTTGCCGCCATTGAGGATCCTTCAGGGCAATCAGGTAGGACTTGGGCACCGGTGAAGCATCAGCAGTAGTAGCAGAGAACCCATAACGGTTGACAGGGAGCACAATTCCGTCCTTGGCTCGTGTCTGCATGGAATGAGGACCAAGACCGGGGCGGGCTGCTGGAGCGGCAGGAGGGTTGGGTGGAGGAGCCGCAGCTGTGCTTGAGAAGAAATCTGCTGGACTGATGGCACTGCAGGACACCGAGAGTAGACCAGCCGGACAGGTGGTCGAGGAAAAGCGGTAGGAGCAGCCGGGACACTTGGGGAAGGCGCGGTTGCTGTGTTTGTGCGCCAGGGAAGATCTGCAATATCCTGCAAAAAGGTAAAGTCCTGTTCCGAAGATTTCGGAGCAGATGTAAGAGTGGCATAAGGGAATATTGATTCGTCAAAGATGACGTGACGGGAGATGATGACACGGCGTCGTTGCGGATCATAGCAACGATAGCCTTTGTGGTTGGATGGGTAGCCAAGGAATACACAAGGGACAGAACGTGGCTGAAGTTTGTGTGTTGTGATGGCAGAAATGTTTGGAAAACAAAGACAGCCAAAGACACGGAGGTGATTATATGAAGGTTGTTTGTGGAACAAGGCTTGGTATGGTGTGGCATGTGCAAGAGACTTACTCGGTCGGCGGTTGAGTAAGTAGGTTGCTGTGCCGAGAGCTTCCGCCCAAAAAGGAGGTGGGAGTTGGGCCTGAATAAGAAGGGTGCGCACGACATCATTGATGGTGCGAATGGCGCGCTCGGCAGTGCCGTTTTGTGGAGAAGTGTAGGGGCAGGAGCAACGTAAAACAACTCCATTTGCTGCAAGGAATTCTGTGGAGGCGGAGTTGACAAACTCTTTTCCATTGTCTGTCTGCAAGGCACGAATATGAAACCCGAATTGAGTGCGAACAAGGGCAAAGAAATGACGGAGAGTGGAAAAAACATCAGATTTATTGTGAAGAGGGAATGTCCAGTAAAAATGAGAGAAATCATCTATTATAACAAGATAATACTGATTTCCAGACATGCTTAACACAGGAGAGGTCCACAAATCGCAATGGATTAAATCAAAAGGGCGGCAGGACATGGTTGCCGAGGAACTAAATGGCAGTCGGACACTTTTGCCGAGCTGACAAGCATGACATAAAGAGCGACAAGATTTTATTTGGGCAGGAAGCATGCTGGTGATGTCACGACCGGGATGACCGAGACGCCGGTGCCACACTTCGGGAGAGACGACAACGGAGGCAAAAGCAGTGTTGCATCTGGATGGAGTGGCAGGAAGGACATAGAGGTCGCCCTGACTATTGCAGCGATGAAGAATCTCCTTCGTGCGCAGGTCCTTGACAGAGAAACCAAAGGGATCAAATTCAATAGAGCAAGTGTTATCGCGAGTAAACTGGCGAACAGATAACAAATTATGAATAAGAGATGGAACGTGAAGAACACGATTTAAATGAAAGGAAGAACCGGCTTGTGAAGGAAGAGTGCAGGTACCAACAAAAGTTGCAGGAATGTGAGAACCATTCCCAACTGTGACAATAGAAGGACTGGAAGACGGAGAGGAGTGATGGAGATTACCGACGTCAGGTGTCATATGGGCAGAAGCACCAGAATCCATGACCCAGCCACCGTTGTTAAGTTGAAAATTGTTCAATGCAGAGATGAGGCTGGCATTGTCCCATGCTGGAGAAGGTGGCGTAGAGGGCTGAGACTGAAACGGAGGTGCTGTTGTGGTGACATACGCCTGAGGAGGAGGACGGGGGCCAAGGATTCCAGGACCTCCACGGCCGAAGGAAGCAGGAGGCGCCCACTGACCAGAGCTGGGCGACCACTGCCCGTTGCCGGGGTTGAAGCAAACCCATGGGCCGGAGGGAGCAGGACGATAGCCGCCACTCGTGGGGTATCCGCCGGAGCCACCCTTCTTCTTCCACGGCTTCTTGGGCTTGGTTGATGAAGAGGAGCCGTCACCGCGGCTAGTATTGGCACAAGCCGTCCCAGAACAGGGGAGTTTGGCGGCGTTGGTGAAGAGAGCGCTGGAAGCTTCGGCCTTGGCAGCAGCCCCAAGGCGCATCTCTTCCTTGAGAAGAGAAGTCCGAGCTTCGACGAAGGACGGAAGAGGCGATGTCATGGCAACGACAGTTGCGGCATGCGCCATGGTTTTGTTGAGGCCGCGCAGCACGTTGAGCACCAGCATGCGATCGTCAACAGGGGCATCAGCATCGCGAAGAGCATCGGCGAGGCGCTTCTGTTCCTTGCAGTAAGCAGTGATGGTGAGATCGCCCTGTTGGAGACCGTGGAACTCGTTGAGGAGGACGATGGCGCGACCTTCTTTGTTGCCGCAGAACAGAGTCTCAGCAGCGAGCCAGAGCTGCCGAGCGGTCTGCTCCTTGTCGAGGATGATGTCAAGGACATCGGCGGAGATAGATCCGTACATGACGGAGAGGACGGCGTAGTCATCGGACGCCCAAGTAGCATCACCGGGGGCGGGAGCGACGGAGCCGTCGACGTGGTGGAGGAGACCGTGGCGGCCGAGGAGAGCCTTGAAGAAGATATTCCACTTGGTGAAATTGGCGGCATGAAGGTCGAGGTTGACCGGCAGCAAGGCGCGAGAGGAGGAGAGACCGATAGCACCAGAAAGGGATGGTGCGGAGGCCTGATGAGAGGCGCCATGTCGGTGGTGAGGTTGGGAGAAGTCGCAGAGGACATGGCCGGAGGGGAGGAAGCAGCGGAAGGAGAGCAGGATCCAATCTAATCTACTGATACCATGTGGAAGAGAGGAATAGGTGGAATTGGCCGTATCCCTTCTAGGGTGATTGGCCTTGTATATATATATATCCTCTAGGGATAAGTATGGAAGGTTACAACAGATTGAATCAAATCTAAACTATCCAAATACAGTTAGAACAAATAAAGAAGGCTATAATCCTAACCATACAACAGAATAATATAAAACTCTAACTCTAACAATCTATATGCGTTGTGTAGTTCTGTCGCCACTTCAAGTGTCGCCGTTTCAAGTGGCGACAGAATTCTATCGCCATTTTAATTAGCGACAAAAAGCTGTCGCTATTTCAATTGGCGACGTGACTCTGTCGCTAATCAAACTGGCGATCGAGACCCTATACGGCATCCACATCAATAAATTGTCATTCTGAATAGCGATAGAACACTGCCACCAGTCAAAAAGGCGACAGTGGCCTACATCTGTAATTTTTCTTTTCGACTTATTATTTTTTATAAATTTTTATATTTTGTATATTATTTTTTTTAAAAAAAAGGCCAAAGGATTTTAGTAAGTTCACGACCACGCATAGAAATAGTCTACTTTGTATGGATAATCCTACAATTCTATGTACTCTTGCCATCATGCATCCTGGTTGGACACCTGGCCATTGAATTTAGTCTCTGATAATCCATTCGCAATTTGGCCTAGTTACAAGATATAAAAGATGCTCACATCAACCCTGAATAACATGTTACTTTACTGTGCAACTCATTTTATTGACCAATGGCGCATCATTTATAGGGCTACTTCTCAGACCGCTTAAATAAGACGAGGTAGCATTCTATACACAAAGAAAAGTGTAATTCATTTTCTTAATTTTCCAGAGACGAATCTAACTTTCTGAGAAATTTCTAATATATGGTGCATGAGATCTTTAAAATACATGAGATTGCTGCCATACTGTGTTCACCACCTCACTGGCTTAATCATATTCCTCCTCAATAATCATATTCCTCCTCAATAGCATTGCATTGCATGAATCAAGCAAAGCATGACCAAAGATATCAAATGGCCACTGGAACACACAACTCGACATTGGATTTGTGATATATAGTGCCAGTAGCAGTTAAACATCTCAAGTCACCATGAAACACTCCACCGATCTAAATATACTTGACCAGATAGATCATCTAACATATGTCACGATGAACAAGCACAGATACATCTAGCCAGTAGTAGTAATATCCATATCTATGTCTGTTTGTATGCGGAAAAAGAAAGAAAGAAAGAAGCTAATAGTCACTGTGAGGGAGTGTCTTGTGCCACCCATCACCCATGTCGTGTGGGCAAAGAGGATACACCTAGGGGTGCAATCGGATCGGATATTTTCCGACCGACCGACCGACCGGATGTGTTCGGATCGGATTCGGATAATTTTTTCGGATATTTTTCGGATTCGGATTCGGTTTCGGATATTTTATTTCGGATTCGAAAGATCGCTATCCGTCGGATCGGTATATTCTGAATATTTTCTCGGATATATCCAGTTACTATTATTCGGATATCCGACCGTAACTCAGCCATTAATCAATCGGTATTCCAGTAACCACTAACCCTAGCTCGCATCTCCTGACTCCCAGAGTCCCACCCGAGCGCCCAGGCGGCCAAGCCTCCCGCCGCCACCCTGCCGCCGCCTGAACCTCACGCCGCCGCCCTGCCGCCGCTCAGGCCTCCCGCCGCCACCGTCATGGGAGGAAATAGAGCTACGCGCAACTACAGCAGCCGTGTTACAGTAGACCGCCATGGGAGCCTCTCTGTGAACTTCGGTCGGAGCTGGAGCAAGCGTGGGGAGCTTCGGGCAAGGGTTGAAATGGAAGAAGAAGACCTCACTGATGCTGTAGGAAGCGACGGCCCGAGCCACGGCAGTCCATAGAGGCGGCGCGACGGTGAGATGCGGCGGCGGCAAGAGGCGCACGGTGGTGGAATTCCACGGTGACGGATTCATTCAACTGAGCTGAGGCTTTTGTTCAGTGAAGGATGAAGATGCTTCATGCCAATTTAATTTGGATATGATGCTTTGAGCTTGGAGTTTGGCTGAGATTTGTTGGCGCGGTGGCGGTGGCTGAAGTTGAGCAAGGAGTAATGGGAGTTCCAAATTAAGCTTTGCTGGTTGGGGAGAAGAGATTAGGGAAGGGTTTTGGTGTTCAATTGAAGCTCTGAGTCGCTCATATAGGTGGTAATGGCTGTGGTAACAGTGTGTGAATCGAGGTACAGGTCGCGGCTACGTACAGTGAAAATGGCAGCGAAATGATCACAGTGATGGTGACTTATTGGCCGTATACGGCGTGGCTTGAGGTCGGTTATGAAGTTGTTTTTGATTTGGCTTTGATTTTTGACAGGAACAGAGAGAGAGAGAGAGAGCTCAAGGCTGAGTGTGCTGCTTGCTGTCTTCGCGAGGAAGAAGAAGAGCAGCTAGCTGCCAGGTGGGGTCCACGTGTAGGTGTAATAAAAGATTAACTTTACAAGCTTCTGAACAGTCCAGGATTGATCCACCGTCTAGAGCTATCAAAAGGACTTAGATATTTATGAAACTTTTATTAAATGTCGGAAAGATAATTATAATTATCCAGTTAAAATTTAAAATTAAAATTATTGACAGAAAATTTTTAATAATTCTGACAATGGGTGCTGCCAAATTTTCCAGTTTCTGATTTTTATTTTATTTTAGATCAAAGTAAGGTCTAAATTTTATTAAACTTTTTATGGGAGTGAATAATCATATTTTTCATCTTCTATAAAATTTTCAGAGTTTTATATTAGATATTTAATTTCTAAAATTCTGACATTGAACTTTCCAGATTTATTTACTTTCTGTTTTTGAATTTTTAAAGGTTACAAATTTAAGTTTCAATTTTTAATATTTTTACCAAAGATAGATATAAAGTTGAGGTCGGCATGATAAAAATATCAGCTTCATATTAGTTCTAGGAATTTCTACACAAATCTGATATTATCAAGATTGATGTATTATCTCATGATTATAATATCTTTTTAATATATTTTATTGGTTCAGATCATATCAAACGTCAAGGGTAAGGATCCTAGGGTATTCTGGAGTGCTCTGATATTTTATTACCATTTTTGTTGATTTTATGTTTTTACCTTTTTACTTTTATCATTTTACCATTTACTTTATTGATTTTTTTAAAGTAAAAACTCAAGAAAAACCAATAATTCAAGAAAAATCAGGAAACAAACATTTCAAATTAAAAATCACATTTCAAATTTATTCTTATGGTTTGTTTTTGATAAAATGATTTATTAGACTGCGATAATCTTATTGCATGTTGAATTCATACGGTTGGTTAATCAGTACTATATGTGTGCTTTATGAGGTATCTGTTTTCACGCACTATCCGAAAAAAATATTCGATACCGTAACGATTCCGCTCCGTATTCGATTAGAATCCACTACCGATATTATCCGCGCCGTATTCGTATCCGGTACTATCCGAATCCGATAAAAAATATGGTTTAGGATATGGTAAGAGCGATATCCGACCGAATCCGAGCCGATTGCACCCCTAGATACACCCCATCCATAACTTAACAATATTTGTTTTCAGTGGCAGCTGCCTCAGACCTGCTCGATGGTTCCTTGCCTGCCACTTTCTATACTTCGCAGGGCGCTCCACCAGGTCTGCACCCTCGCAGGCATAGGCGGAGCCGTCAGTGGGGCTGGAGCCCAACCCCGCCAGTCCAGCAAAAGATTTTTGAGATGAATTGCTTGTCTAGATTTGAGATATTTATTTGCAAACTTTGATCATGGCAAGCTTATGCAACTTTCAGAAATATATTCTGGTGATTTTTCGGCATATGGCCGTGTTGTTTTGGAAGAACAACTTCACTTATTTGTTGATGACATGAGAAGAGAATCAAGAGATGAATATCAAAGTAATGATGATCTTGCTAGCTTCGTTGTAAAAATGGTTCAAGTAAAGAAGCACCTGGTTTATCCATTGGTCTATAGACTAATTGAATTGACATTAATTTTACCTGTGAGGACAGCTACATTGAAAGGGCTTTCTCGGTAATGAAGATTATTAAGACAGATTTGCGTAATAAGATAAGTTGTGACTAGTTGAATGATCTTATATATACAGAAGGTGACTTATATAGCCACAAGAGTCCAAGTTGTAGATGTTTTGAACTCTTATAGAGATATTGAGCATATCTCTAACAAACCTATTTGGATATTTGAGTTATCTCTAACACAACACAGACTATCAAGGAAGACACTCTCGTCCATCAAAGTACTGAAATTATACAAGTCATTCACGACGAGCACCTCGTCAGGCTCAATGTTAAAGTCCTTGGCATGAACAGTCTTCCATGTTGCCCCTGTCAGCACCCTGAAAGGACGCATGCAGCACAAGTGCACAGCCCACTTGTTTGGTGGTGTCGTCATCGTTGGTGCCGGATGAAGTGGTGGAGATGATTTGGGCAAACAATCTGGTGGCAGCGTGGCATGGTAGCTTTTGGTCATATCATCATAAGGAGGAGCATGAACCCTGTCGATCGATGTGCAAGCTGGTGTTAGATGATTCCAAGGATCAGTGAACAGGACACGCAAGTGTTCAATGTCCAAGGTTGCAAGTGTTCAATGTGCAAATATTTAATTTGTTTTAAGAAATAATCCTGTGAAGATGTATTTTTTGTAACTCTTAACTAATACTAAGACATACAGGCATACGCAAGCTCTCCTGTAAGAGTTCAACACCAATAGTGAGATTACTGGAGTAGGGTTATTATCTCCCACCGTGAGAGGCCCGAACCAGTATAAACCCTGTGTCTATTTTTCGAGTGTCCTATCATCCTGAGAGCATTTTTTAAACGCAAACCCTTCACGAAAAAGGGGCTGGTTGATCCCCCATTCAACAAGTAAGCTCGACGGGGATCTGTTTTCCAAACATCGACAATAGTCAATTACTCAATATACACATGAATAGACCTCTACATGGTCTTTCAGCATACCTTCGAGCCTGTAATAAGTGGGGCAATTTTACTGCTTAGTTTAGGACAGGGGTGGATCCAAGCCTCGGGCCACCCGGACCGTGGCCCGAGGCCTGAGACCAAAAGCATGTAGGAATTTAGCCCAATAGAAATAGCCCAGCCATAAAAAAACCCAACAGCAATGGGCGGCCCAAGGCTTAGCCCAGTGTTGGCTCCACCCCGGGTTTAGGGTGTCACAATGTGATAGGCACCGGACGACGAACAGCAAGCATCATCTATTAGTAAATCTGAAGTGCAATGCATCCAAGTTGCGCCACAAGATATCCGTACGTCTCTTCATATCTTTTAGGAAGCTTCAAGCCCTATCTATTCTACTAGATAGCGCGCGATGCTGCGCCCGGCAAAAAAATTCGGTCCAAATTTTTCTGCAAAAAATGTAATTCCATTTTTATTGGCGGTGTTTTCTTAAAATTGACTGGCTAGGAGTCGTCGGTGAATTTGCATAACGTAATTCCAATCTTTTGTGTCAAAAGAACCAGCGCTTGTGTTGAATTTGCGGAACTACAGGGTCTTTTTTGCAAAATAACTGGCGAAAGGACTTGTTCGCGATTTTGGAATCTTTCGGGTCGAAAGAACCAACATCCGGGATGATTTTGCGGAATGATGGGGTTTTTTTTGCAAAATAGCCGGTGAAAGGACCTGTTCGCAATTTTAGAATTTCTAGAGGCCTTTTTGCAAGACACCGATGGAAGGACCTACTGGTAATTTTGGAATTCTGAGGTCCTTTTTGCACAACAACGGTGGAAGAAACTACTGGTAATTTCGGAATTCTGGGGGTCCTTTTTGTAAAATACTGTGGAAGGACCTACTGGCAATTCCGAAATTCTTGGAGGGCTTTTTGCAAAAAAGACGTACTGAGCCCGCTTAATCGACTTCGTCCAAACTAATCTGCATCGCAAGATGCGTTGGTCAATAGTGAGCAACTCGTTCTGAGGAAACAAAAAGTCAGCATCAATTTCTCGATAGAAGTAGCAGCTGAGTGATAATGCAAAATTAAGGATCGTCAGAGCCAGAGCTGCTAGCGAGAATCGTCAGCCGCTGCTGTCCAGGCGGAGACGGCGTAGAGCATGCGCCCCTTCCATCCCTGCAGAAGCCAGCGGTGATCCTCGTTGATGACGAAATTCTTGTGGTACTTCTTCTTCACTGTCTCCTGCAGCTTCCCAACAATGACAGGGTCCAACGGCAGTTGCCTCAGCCCCGCTCGCCGGTTCCGCGCCTGCCACTGCCTGTAGTTCTCAGGGCGCTCCACCGGTCCGCGCCGCAGGCGCGACGATGTTCATTACCAACGGCGCGAAGATATCCCGCCGAGTAGCAGCCTCTCGCCGTTGTCCCGCGGCATTGTGGCGCCCATCATGTCGAACCGCGGCGGTCGTACAGCACCTCGCGGAACCATGTCACGAAGAAGGCCGTGCCGCATCCATTGGTGACGCCGTGGACGAACACGGACGGCTTCATCTTCTGATGGTACGAGCACCAGGTCCCTGGGGCTCAGCACATCAACGCACGACGCCTCGCCCATCGGCTTCTTGAAATTGAACACGCTGTTCACGACGAGCACCTCGTCGGGGTCTATGTGCAGGTCCTCCGCACGAACAACCTCCGACTTGGCTGCAATGGCGTGGAACTTGAATGGCACGCCTAACCGGGCGCAAGATATAGGCTGAGCCGCATCCTCCTCCTCAATCTTCTCGGCGGTCGAAACCCAGGCTGCGGGTGTCGATGCCGGTGATCCTCACCGCGGCCCTCCTCCCTGCTCTGCCAGACCACTTGAGCAGTTTCGCCATCGAACCCTGGTTGATGCCGTAGTGCACAATGTGCAGCTTCTGCCTCACGACGGCGTTGTAGATGGTCATGTTGGAGAAGAGGAATGTCACCTGGAAGAAGCAACAGCGGCCATGTATAGCTGGTAGGCCTTGAGGGCTATCACAATGCAGGTGCGCCGCGTCGGCCGACAGTAGATCCGGCTGCCCGTGCGGCCAGCCGCGCCTCCAGGCCCTCGGCCAAGCAATGCGCCAGCCGCTGCGTGGCGCCCCCGTCGGCGCGAGTGCCTCTTGATCCGCTCGAGCTTCGCTGCGCCGCGCGGTCGTTGGCAGCCACCGCCTGCACCGGATGAGAAGCGTCTGCAGGTCGACGACCGCTTGCCTCGCGCCAAGGCCTCCACGCGTCTCCGCCT
The DNA here is from genome assembly GCA_036346375.1 of Guadua angustifolia. Taxonomy (NCBI): domain Eukaryota; kingdom Viridiplantae; phylum Streptophyta; class Magnoliopsida; order Poales; family Poaceae; genus Guadua; species Guadua angustifolia. The sequence continues at coordinate 338,677 of JAYEVE010001654.1, forward strand.
TCTTCTCCTCTCCATGGAGACGTAGCTGCTGCATCTCGGTAAGGAACATGTTGTAGTCGTTGAGGATGATCTGGTCCAGCATCTCGCGCGCGGCGGCTGCCTCCTCTGAGTCATGCTGCACAAGCGCCGCGAATTATTGCTTGCTTCTCCTGCCGACGTCCGACCCCGTCTCATCATCTAATTCCCTGCCAAACCTGTTCTTGCACCCCCTACCGTCCGCCGTCTCATGGTCCCTCGGCAAGAACCTCTTGGCCTCCTCCATGCCTTTGAAGAATGCCAGGCTGGACAGCATGTCCGTGCTGGTGTTGTTCTCGCCGGTGGGAAACAAGCTGCTGCTGGGCTCCACCGCGTCAGTGCCTTTCGAGAAGAAGGCTGGATCCTGCGTGCTGCCCGTGTTGTTGCCTTGGCCGGACAGCAAGGCGGATGCAACTATGTCGGGGGAGGAATGGAGCTTGGAGGGCTCCATGGAGATCGTGGAATTGCATGGCCATGCGGCTAGGGCATCGGATGAAGTGGTTGACATGGCAGATGTGGTGGTGGTGTCGGAGAGGATCTGAGCGAAAGGCTTCTGGGCCAGGAGGAGCACCGGGTGGTCGGGGTACTGGTACAAAAACTTGTCGACGATGTTGTCCTCCATGAGCATGCGCGAGATGTAGTCCAGGGCCAGGTCATCGTGCGGCTGCGGCTGCGAGGAGGCCGGGTCTCCATCGTCTCCGCCATCGGGCGTCGGGGGGCATGTTGAGGAAGATGGAGGGCGAAGGTGCTTCTCCGGGCTCCATGAGCCCCCCCAGGAGCTCCTGCTCCTGCTCCTCCCGAGTGACGGCCATGGACGTTGCTGTGCCGTGGTGTGGTCTCGGTGACTGGCTCGGTCATATGACGACAATAAGTAGCTGCGCTGCCGCTAGGCGAGGCATAGGCATGGATTTGGGAAGTCAGCTGTTCGATGATTCCAACCATCCAAAGACCCGGCAACAAAGCTGTACCGAGGCAGGATACACGCGCGTCTGCACCGGCCGAAAGTGATCATACCCATGCCCACATGCATCTACATTAACTATTCATCACATGCATGGAGAATGCGAAGCCAAGACCGAAGACGACGACCAACACGCTGCTTAATCGAAGGTTTCTTGCGAGTTCACCTCGTGCCCTAGGAACCAGGAGACGACATCACCTATGTTAGATTTGCTATGTCAAGCAGTCCATGGAGCGTCACAATTTTAAGGAAACTTGTAATTTTGTGGTTCTCCAAAGAATTAATAAAATACATATTTCCCCATCTTTTGTTTGTTGTATTTATTTTGTGCACTTTAGTACACTGTCACGCCCGCACTTTAAACCCCACGCATAGAAATACCAGAGCGATTTCTCGTGTCAAACAATGGTATCGATGATTTATACCTTGAAAGGTAAATATGGTATTATATACATCATGAGATAAAGATAGATGGTCTGAGTTATATCTATAGCCTACTTTGTGTAGACAATCCTACAATTCTCTGTACTCTTGCCATCATGCATCCTGGTTGGACATCTGGCATTCTCTGATAATCCATTCGCAATTTGGCCTAGTTACAAGAGATAAAAGATGCTCACATCAACTCTGAATAACATGTTACTTTACTGTGCTATTCATTTTATTGACCACTGGCACATCATTTATAGGGTTACTTCTCAGACCGCTAAAATAAGACGAGGTAGCGTTCTATACACAAAGAAAAGTGTAATTCATTTTCTTAATTTTCCAGAGACGAATCTAACTTTCAGAGAAATTTCTAATATATGGCGCATGAGATCTTTAAAATACATGAGATTGCTGCCAGACTGTGTTCTTCCTATCTTCTATATATCTTTGATCTACAGTCCACCACCTCACTGGCTTAATCATGCATATTCCTCCTCAATATATAGCATTGCATGAATCAAGCAAAGCATGACCAAATATATCAAATGGCCACTGGAACCCACAACTCGACATTGGATTTGGGACATATAGTGCCAGTAGCAGTTAAACATCTCAAGTCACCACGAGACACTCCACCGATCCAAATATATATATATACTTGACCAGATAGATCATCTAACATATGACACGATGAACAACCACATATATATCTAGCCAGTAGTAATATCCATATCTATATATGTCTGTTTGTATGCAGAAAAAGAAAGAAAGAAAGAAAGAAGCTAATAGTCACTATGAGGGAGTGTCTTCTGCCACCCATGTCGTGTGGGCAAGGAGGATGCACCCCATCCATACCTTAACAATTAATATTTGTTTTCAGTGGCAGCTGCCTAAGACCTGCCCGTTGGTTCCTTGCCTGCCACTGTCTATATATGCTTCTCAGGGCGCTCCACCAGGGTCTGCACCCTCGCAGGCAATGACATTCAGCGGATACTGCCCCAGAATGTCCTGCTCCAGAACCAACCGTGGTTCACTCTCCCGTGGGATGGTTGCATACAGCATGTTAAACAGCGCTGAGTAATAGAACAGCATTTGCCAAGATGAGCCATTCCCAATGCCTTGTATGAACGCATATTGCCGCTTCTTCCTGATGTTATTGAGGACAACATCCTTGGGGCTCAGACTGTTAGGGTTAGAAGCGCAAAATGGGAGACAAGATTTAACATGAAAAATCTTACCAAGGAGGAAAAAACTATAGGAGACAATCCACTAATGTTGTTCAAGTGTACATATGAAGGAGGAAAAACTATAGGAGACAATTAATCCACTAATGTTGTTCAAGTGTACATATACAGGGGTGGCTTATATAGCCAAAAGAGTCTGAGTTGTAGATATTTTGGACTCATATAGAGATATTGACCATTGGCACCTGACAGCAGATCTTTGACCTCTTCCATGTTGCCCCTGTCAGCACTCTGAAAGGACGCATGCAGCACAAGTGCACAGCCCACTTCTTTGGTGTCGGCATTTTTTTTTAAAAAAAAAAGATTAGTAAGAGCTCTGCCTTTCATTCAAGAGTGAACGAAAACAATAGACCAAAATTTGTACAGCAGTGGAGAACATTATTGGAAAGCAAACAGCAACAACCCTGCTTGTTCGATGAGAGACCAGGTGCAAGAACTAAGGCATGAAACGATTATGTATCTGTATCGTTACACGACGTATACCGTCTACACGCAGGATGTCAACAACCGAAAGGTGTCGTCATCGTTGGTGCCGGATGAAGTGGTGGAGAGGATTTGGGCAAAGGGCGGCTGTGCCAGGAGGAGATCGAGCGGGGTCATCGGAATACTGGCGGAAGAACTTGTCGTCGATGTGCAATACTGGCGGAGGAATACTGGCCTCCGTGAGCATGCGTGAGATGTAAGGGAGCACCAGGTTGTCCAACAATTAACGAGGGGTCCATGCTGTCGATCACCATCGGGGGTTGGAGGAGCATGAACCCTATCGATGTGCAGGCTAGTGTTAGATGATTCCAAGGATCACTGGTCAGGACATGCAAGTGTTCGATGATTCCAAGGTTGCAAGCTAGTGTTCAATGTGCAAGCTAGTGTTCGATGATTCCAAGGTTGCTTGGAACATGGCAAGCTAATGCGCGCATAGACTATGCAAACAAAGATAATAGTATTTCTTTCTCCTATTGGTAATGAGCAATGACGAAGCAAGAAGACACTGATACTATTTTGCGATACGAAATATATATGTTAATCTATCAGCTCTTCACATTAATATAAAGCATTTATATATATTTGCAATATAGAATTTGCATGAATGTATTTGTTTTAAGAAATAATTCTTTGAAGATGCATTTATCCCTTGCACTGCACACAAACCCAGAAGCACGCCGAACCTGCAAGTCAACATAATACTCAATAGTACTTTGAATTTGTGACCTGAAACATAGAGGAAGGAGTAGTAATTCAAGGCGAGCAATAAGCATCTCACCATATGGACACAAGTTTAATTGAAACATTTTATTTTGCTCAGAAAACTGCAAGTTCATATTAATTAGAATATATCCTACATGTGTTCAAGGGTTGACTGGGCACAGCAAATTCACTGCTTAATAAGGCATCTGAGACCCAAGAGGCAAAGAAGTGCCTTCTGCACATCTTTAACTCATCCTACTGAAACATGTGCACAGTAAATTTGACTGACTATCGAAAGATGAATTAATAAAGCACACCATCTGTAAAATACACTTACCAGGCAACTACAGAAGAGCATGGTAGCACTCAGGAACAACCTATATATTGTTACTCATCTTTTTTATCCATGAGCCAAAGTTTTAATACATGGCCACTAAAATATCCAATTTACATCAAATATAGAAGGATGCGATACTGCAGTCTTCTTTAGAAATTTGAAAAATAATTGTGCGTTCGTGTATGTCCTATTGGATTTCCACACCCTTTATTTATAGCATCAATCACAACTAAATAAAAAACAGGGCTCTATCTTATCTCTAACTTAAACATATCCCTAATATGACTCCTAGCTGCAAACTCAGACTCTATCTCCAACATTCTCCCTTAAGATGGGCATGAGATACAATCATGGCCATCTAGTTACATAATGGAACACTTCCTCTCAAGACAACTACTTTTACCAAACCATCAACACGATGACGAATACCACCACCATGACGTTCACCTCTTACGTTCAAAGCTACCTCCAAAGCCATGATCAAAACTACATCCAAATCCGTCATCAGTACTGTTCACAACCTCCACGGCCATCATCCTTGTTGTTCGCACCACCAACTCTGTATCCAACACGATCACACGGACGTAACCTTCAAGTGCCTTCACCTGCACCACCATTGACCATAGTAACCACCATGATCATCACCTCAACCACGCCTCAACCAACATCAAGTCCTTCGTCTTCTTCGTCACACTTGCAGTCATGATCTCCCTCAGGGTTTACAAAACCGATTTGAATGCGAATTTCGTCCCCCCCACGGTACCGGTTTTCGCGAAAAACCGCGCGAAAACCGTGAAAAACCGAACGGTTTGAATTTTCAAACAAATTTGAATTTAGGTCAAACTCACACGAGAAAACCGCGGTTTTGGCGAAAACCGCTCGGTTTTAGCGGTAAACCGCCGGTTTTTGCGGTAAAAACGCAAAATCAAAACCGCGGTTTTGGCGAAAATCGAAGCGGTTTCGTAAAAACCGCGAAAATGAGAGGAGAAACCGTAAAAACCCAAGAAAATAGGGAAAAATCACCAAAAATAGGGAAAATTCAAAAAAATGTGGTAAAATTTTAAAAAAATACTGGGAAGGCTATATTTTAGTAAAAATATAATAAATATATAAATAAGGTATGTGAAGACATGAAAAAATTCTAGAATGATCTCTCCTAAATTTGGAAAAAATTGACATGATCTTTGCTATATTTTAGATATTTGGAAGTTGTAAATTAGACATTTCACAATAATATGTCAATAAATAATCTTCCATTGCAATCATTTTTACTTTTATACCTAGCTTCAATTACATGAACTACTCATTCAACATAAACACAAAACTCACAAGTTACAACCCTAAACTACTCATAGTCTCATACAACTAAATCAAAGAATACTCATACATGAACTACTCATACAATTAGCGGTTATGCTCTCATAGTCTCATACAAGTACAAGTGTACAACTACTCATACAATTAACGGAACTACTCATACAACTAAATCAATCTGATACTCATACAACTACTCATACATATGCTCTATCAGATTTTATACCTAGCTTCAATTAGCAACACAAAACTCACAACCGTAAACACAAGAACATACCAATGCCTAGTTTATTTGGTTTCGCTTAATTCTCTACTTTGGTTTTCATACAATAATTCCTTAAAGTTAACTAGTTTCCAAAATGATTTTGAATTTTTCCTTGAGAGCAATTGAAGTCTATTATTTTTGAAATTTTGTTTTTCAAATGGATTTGATCTAAGAATGCTTCTGTAAAATTTTCAAGTCAAAATATGGTTCCATTATTTTATAAAAATTCTGACATTGCAATTTCCTATTTTCGAGTTTCGCTTTTAAATTTGGAAAAGTATTAAATGACATTATTAATTTATAATATTTTTACCAAAGGTATATATTGCATTGAGGTTTTCATAATAATTTTAACAGCTCCAGATAAGTCTCATAAATATTTTATAAATTCTGACAATGCATTGTTTTGATTTAAAAGTTGGCTTTTCATTTTATCTCTTCATTTATTTATGCATAAATTTTCATTTTCTAGCTAAAAGGGTTTACTTACATGACCAAGGTTCTCATGGCAATTTTCTAAATTTTTACTTTTTACATTTTTGCCTTTTTCTCTTTTTCATTCTTTATTTCCATTTGTTGAATTTTTCATACAAAGCATAAATCCAAAGAAATCCAAATAAAACCAATAATACCAAGAAAACTCAGAGATAATTATATTCAAATTCAAAATATACATTTTTACTTTATTAAAATTTTGGGATGTTACTGAAAGCCCACAGTAGGATTTTCTTTTTCTTTTTGCTTTTTCTATATTGAAGACTTTGAATGTATTAAAAAGTTGTATACATTCGTTTTTCAAAAAAATTTACACCAGAGCTCATCAAACAATTAACACTAATTTTAGGAATTTTTGGATAAATTTTTCTAAATTTTTGAATTTGATTTGAATTCGTATGAGAAACCGTTTTGGTTTCTATTGTCGAGTCACATGTAGAGGAGCGGTTTCAGCGGTTTCCATGAGAAACCGCGAGAAGGTGAACCCTGATCTCCTAATCTCTACCCACTTGCTAGAAGCCTTGATCTCCACAGTCTCCTCCTCTAGTCCCCAGACACCCCTGGCTTCCACCACATCTCCCAACATCCCCCGACCACCTTGGCTTCCACCACCTCTCTCCTAACATACCGCCACCTTGATCTCCACAGTCTCCTCCTCTAGTCCCCAGACACCCCTGGCTTCCACCACATCTCCCAACATCCCCCGACCACCTTGGCTTCCACCACCTCTCTCCTAACATACCGCCAACCACTTCGACCTTTGCCTTCTACCTTACCAATCTCCATACCTCTCCACCAACGTTGTCTCTTGCAACAGTACAACACCTCGATAGTTACCACCAACACCATAAACATAGCCATAGTCTCCACTAAAGCTACCATCATATCCTACTCCTTCTACCGATTCTATCATCAATACACGCCCAACATCCTAAGCAATCTTCTCCCCCTGTTTCTTTCAGTGCCTCTCTACCTTACCCCTAAAACTTCTAAGACCAAAGCCTCCTCAACCATCACCTCGATAGCAAACAACGACCAACCCAAAAATCCACCTTCTGCACTTTCCTCTCTCCAAATAAGCAATAGCAAAACAACACAGCCACACAATCACAATCCAAACCCAAGTAACAAATATCTCCTTTTTTTACTTCTTCCCTTTTTTCTCCTTCTTTCCTTTTTTCTCTTCTTTTTTCGTTTTCTCTTTTCTTTTTTTCCTCCTCATTTTCTCTCGAACGAAGCTAACCTAACCTTTTTCATTTTTTTCTCTTTCTTTTCCTCCGCTATCTTTTATCCTTTTCCTTTGTCCCAGTCGTGCGACCTCTCCCTTCTCCTTTCCCTCTCTTCTCACCCACACACCCGTGCCTGACCTCTCGCTTCTCCTTTTACCCACACGTTAGAGTCGGCTGGCCTCCTCCTCCTCCTTTCTTTTCCTTGCAACGTTGAACCTAAGGGATCGCTGGCCTCTACCGCTTCTTCATCGCAGCGGTGACCACTTTCACTCTCTCCCTCCCCCCTTCCCAACCGGGTCCGGGCACCAAAGGCCGAGGTAGATCCGAGTTAATTCAGGCGATGGCGGTGGCCAAAGCAGTGGCTCTGGTGGTGGCGATCCACACAACCCGGCTGGCTGCTGCCCACTTTTGTGCGACGCGGCCATGGTGGACCATGCACGATGGGCCGGCGGCGGCCGGTGGATCAACTGAAGACGACGATGAGATTCGCTTTGCTAAGGTGAGGGTTTACCTCGGTTAGGGTTTGGGATGGATTGGCTCTGATACCATATAGGAATTTGGAAAATAATTGTATGTTCGTGTGTGTCCAATTGGATCTCCACACCCTTTATTTATAGCATCAATCATTACCGAATAACAACCGGACTTTATCTCGAATTTATCTCTAACTTGAACATATCCCTAACATGACTCCTAGTCGCACACGACTCGGACTCTATCTCCAACATCTTCGTATCTTCACTTTCACTTGCACTCTTCAACCTCAGTGACATACCCATCTTTCTCCTCACCTACATTGCATGAATCAATCAGACCATGAGAAAAGATATTTAAGTGTTCCTAAAAATACAGTTCAACATTAAATACTAGAGAGTCAATGCACTGGGTGAATACCTCATGTAGTAATATCCGTGTGTTATTTTTTTTTGAACGAAAGGCAGGAGCTCTGCCAGATGCATTAAAGAGGGAATAATGAAAGGGATTACAGAAGTTCAGGATAAGTGGGTTCGTAAAACCAAAAACCACACAATAATAGAAGAACAAAACCACAAAAACTCCATTAGAACGACGATCTAGATCGAACTCTCGAGGCTAGAAATCAGAGCATCTGGAAGGCCACCGATCAGTTATGCACATCCCTGGCAACCATGTCAGCCACCTACTGCACCATGCTATAGGTATTTTGGAAGATCCTACAATTCATTTCTTTCCAAAGGTTCCACATGCCATATATAACGACCCCATCAAACTCCTTTCGCCTAGGTGGATTCACCGCGAGACGAATGGAATTCCACCAAGCGGAATTCCCCAGGTGAACCGTGGAAGGCTGAGGCGCCCGAAGGTTTGTCTGTGTGACGCGTAGCACCCTCATCCAGACCTGCCGTGCAAAAGGAAACATTAGCAACAGGTGAGATGCTGTTTCTTCCTCTGATCCGCAAAGGACGCATGTGGTGGAATGAGGCCACCCCCTGGTGGCTAACCTATCCGCCGTCGAATCCTATCTTGATGAACAACAAGCAAAAACCTACATTTCCTGCGGTCGCATGCCATATCATCTTGTAGTTGTGATCCGAACGAGCCGAAAAACTGGTCTTGTATCGTCGAGTTTGTGAATACTCTCCGAGGACGACCATCTCAAGATGATCGATCATCTATCTGTGGTCAGCTGTTGCACTGCCGCAGCTGTTCAAAGACAAAAGAATTCGTGCAGCTGCTCTTCAGTTGTAATCCGGCGCAAAGGTCTAATCCAATTCCCTGATGTAAGAAGGTCCTTAACCAAACCTGCTTTCCTTCGAACCAGCTTATAGCAAGACGGCGCCAACTCCGCTGGAGAAGTTCCCTGAAGCCATTTAGACCCCCAGAAATCCGTTGTTTCGCCGTTGCCTAAAGTGATGATGGTGCTCGCAATGAACAAACTGCGGTCTGAGGCAGAACAAGGTAGCGTCGAGCCTGACCAGGGCCTATTTCGGTCTTTCCAAGCGAGCCATCACCAACGCACTCGAAGTGCCCGACCAAATCTGTCAAAGTCTTTTGCCCCAAGACCCCCTAGCATCTTGGGCCTGCAAATTTTTTTCCAGTTCACCAGGAAATGACCCCCATTGCATTCCTGTTCGCCTTTCCAAAGGAAACTGCGGCGGATTCTGTCTAGTGCCTTTGTGACCCATTTGCTGAAAGGATACACTGTCAGGTGATAGACCGCAACGGACGTCAGAACTGAGTTTATAAGAGTCAAGCGAGCAGCCCTTGAAAGCAGCTTCCCTTTCCATCCTGCGAGACGCGATCGCACCTTGTCAATGAGCGGCTGAAAGTCAGCCCTTTTAAGCTTTGTCGGCCTAAGAGGAAGCCCAAGGTACCTGCAGGGGAAATGTTTAACGGCTGCCGAAAAATCCTGCAAGATTGCTTCCATGTCTAGCGCGTCACATCTTATTGGATAGACCTCACTTTTGTGTATGTTGTTGTGAAGACCTGTAGCTCCTCCGAAACATGCAAGGAATTCCTGAATTGCTCTGAGCTCCTCCCTGCGAGGTGAAGCAAAGACAGCCACATCATCCGCATATAAGGAAATGCTAGATTTTGACCAGCCGGTCGGGACCACGGATATTATCCCAGCTTCTATGGCCTTGGAGAATAATCTTTGCAGAGGATCCATGGCTAAAATGAAAAGCATGGGAGATAATGGGTCTCCCTGTCGAAGCCCTCTCCTATGCCATATCGGGGGACCTGGGGTTCCATTGAGGATCACCCTCGAAGATGAGGACCCGAGGATCAAGGAAATCCACTCTCCCTCCAACGCGGCCCGAAGCCCAGTCGAGAAAGTAGATCGATAAGGAACTCCCAGCTGACTGAGTCGAAGGCCTTGGCTATATCCAGCTTAAGGAAAAGAGATGGGATCCTCTTCCTGTGCAACTCTGAGATCACATTCTTGGTGAATAGAAAATTGTCCTGAATGGATCGATTGCTGATAAAAGCACTTTGGTTGTGCGGGACCAAATCGTGAAGACACGTTGCCAGCCTGCTCGCGAGCACCTTGGAGAAGATCTTCCCTGTGCTGTGAACGAGGCTGATTGGCCTAAAGTGAGCTATTAAAGAAGCATCCTGCCTTTTAGGGAGCAGCACTATGTTTGCGCAGTTGAGCAGCTGCAGATGCCGCCCGCTCATGCCATGCAGCTGCGAGAAAACATCCATGAGATTCGCCCTGATTATGTCCCAGCAAGACCTGTAGAATAGACCTGTGAACCCGTCCGGACCCGGTGCCTTTTCAGTAGGCATGGAAAACACCGCCTCCCTAACCTCTTGAATGAGGAAAGGTTCCTCTAGCGTGCGCAAGTCATGCCGCTGCAGATCCAGCGAGTCCCAGTCGAAGCAATGGGAACGCTGCAACTTTGAGCCCAGCTGCTGGCGGAAGTAGTTGAAAAGCTCTTCCTGCTTATGAAGAAAGCTGTGGACGATGCCCCTTTCGGTTGCGATTGACTGGATGTGATTCTTCCTCCTACGAGCGTTGGCCCTATTGTGAAAGAATTTTATATTAGCATCTCCCTCCTTAATGAAAGTCAACCTTGATCATTGCCTGATGCGATTTCGTTTGATCGCCGCCAGCCCAAAGAAATTTATAGCGGCTCGCTCAAAAATCCTGTCAGGCCCGAGAGCAGACGGGATTCCTCCGCCCTATCTATCTGGAAAATAAGCTCGGCCGCTATATGGAACTGGAGGGATACATCTCCCAGAATGTTTCGGCTCTAGGCTCTCAACGCCTTTGCGGTCCTTGACAACTTGATATGCCATTTACGCAAAGCATCCGCGATCGCACTGCTTCCCACGCTTGCATGTTTGAGGATGAAGTCAGGCATCTTGGTCCAAAAGGTTTCGAACCAGAAGCCTCGGAAACTGATCGGCGAGACCTGACCGTGCAGCAAAAGTGGACAGTGATCGGATACTAGACTGGACATAGCCTGTAGGTGACAGTCCGAGAACAGGGCGTCCCATTCGCTTGAGGCAAAGAAACGATCAATCCTTGTTTGCGTTGGATTTTGTCTGCCATCACCCCAAGTATACTTTCTTCCATTTAACCTAAGCTCCCTAAGCTCCGCATCGTCCAGCATCTTTTGAAAAGCCCCCATCACCCTTCTGTTTAGGTTGGCATTATTTTTGTCAGAAGCTAAATCATATTGAAATCCCCTGCAATAAGCCATCCCTAGGGCATGCGATCCTGAAGATCAGCGATCTCCTGTAAAAACTGCAGCTTGTCGTTTTCTTGATGTGGGCCATATACCCCTGTGCAGCCACAGGAGATGCCATCACTCTTCATGTGAACAGACACCGAGACCGAATTTGGTCCTACATGTAGGAGTATTCCTCCTCTTGTTTGCTGCGCTGGCAGGAAACAAAAGTTGTCACGGAAAGCATCTCCCAACAGGTTCTGCAATAAGGAACTGTCAATTTCCTGAAGTTTTGTTTCCTGTAGGCACACAATGGTGGCCCTAACCTGCGTGACCAGCTCCATGATGACCGCCCTTTTTGCCGGGTTGTTGAGCCCCCTGACATTCCAGCTCAAGAATCTGACGTCATGCTGAGCCATGCTCACAATGGCTAAAGCGCCTGCCACCTGCCCTGCAGGATGGCCGAGGAAATAAGCCACGTCCAGGTACCCAAACCCAAGACCGGCGATGGTAACCAGCCACACCTAGCGAGGACCACCATAAAATTTGATGGCAGCAAGTCCTTAACCTCCTGGGAAAACATACAACATGCCAAAGAAATTGACAGGAAGGCTAAGCGACAATCTGAAAGTAACAGCTTGCATGATTGCATATCTGGCACCTCGGGAACATTTGACTTGCACTTAACAGCAAAGCCTACTACACCCAAAAGATTGACATTATGCTAAGACCACCCCCTAACAACAGAACTAATGACGAAATCCTTGTGGTAGTGGTTCCTGACCTTGTGTGTTATTGTCAGTAGGAAAAAAAACTAACAGTTAGAGGTGGCGCCATCTGCCACCCATGTAGAGTGGGAGAAGAGGATGCGACCCTTCCACCCCTGCAGCAGCCATTGTTGATGCTCCTCTATGACGAAATCCTTGTGGTAGTGGTTCCTAACCATGTCCCTCGCCATCTTAACGATCGCCCTATTCAACGGCAGCTGCCTCAGCCCTGCCCGTTGGTTTCTGATCTGCCACTGCTTATATGTCTCGCCACGTTCCACCCGGTCCTCGCCCTCACAGGCGATGGCATTCAGGGCAGCCCGCCCAATGACGTCCCGCTCCAGTACCAACCGTAGTTGGCTCTCCTGTGGCATTGTAGCATCAAGCATGTCAAACAGCGCAGAGTGATAGAAGAGGGCCTCTCGGAACCGCGACAAGAAGAAGGTGCCGTGCGAGCCATTCACGGTGCCGTGGACAAACACGTCCGGCTTCATCTTGCTGATGTTGCTGAGGACAACATCCCTGGGGCTCGGGCTGTCTATGACGACACTCTCATCCATTAAGGTCCTGAAATTGAACAGATCATTCACAGCGAGCGCCTCATCAGGTTCCATGTTCAGGTCATCGATGCAAACTGTCTGCCATTGTGCCGCCGCAACGGCACGGTACTTGAATGGCACACCAAGCTCATGGGCACAGTTGGTCAGCCGATTACCCATCTCCTCCATATGGTTTGCTGGGTACAAGCCGGGCTGTGGGAGGTCAATGTGGGTGATCCTGACCTCCGGCGGCCCACCATCCCTAGTCCCCAGCCAGCGCAGCAACTCCGGCCACTGGAACCCATGATGGGGGCCAGGGCCATAGTCAACGATGTGCAACCTGCTCCTGCCCACAGCGGCATTGAAGATGGACTTGTTGGCGAACAAGAAGGCTACCTTCCTGTAGCAGCAGGTGGACATGAAAAGGTGGTAGGCCTTGAGGAACTCTGTATCAGTGGTGCGCTTCGCCGTGAGTGAGCGGTATACCTTGCTCCCCGTGCTGGCTAGCCGCGCCTCCAGCCCCTCGGCGAAACAGTACGCAAGCCGCTGTGTGGCGTCCCCTGTGGATGAGGCATGCTGCCTGATCTCCTTCAGTAGCTCGCCCGCGCTCCGGCGGTCATCCATCACCGCCTTGGCGCAATGGACCAGCAGAGTGTGCAGGTCAACTAGCTCCACTGCGCCGCGCTTTCCCCGTGCCCTGTCCTTTGTCCCCTTCCTGTTGTTCTTTCCGGCCTCTTTGTCCATGGCAAAGGGCAGGTCCTCCTTCCCCTTAAAGCAAATGTCGTAGCCGTTGAGCATCATTTGGTCCATCATTTCGCGGGCACCGGTTTCCACCGGCCCAGTCATGACCAGTTTGCCGGTCCTAACGACCTCGGCCTCCAGCTGGTTGTTACCTGTGGGCAAGAACCTGTTGGCCTCTTCCGTGCCCTTGAAGAAGGCAGTGCGGAAAATGTCCGTGTTGTACTCCTTGTCGGCGGGCAAAAGCTCCTTGCTGCCCACCGCGTCGGCGCCCTTGAACTTGAAGACGGCCGAGCTGGTCGTAGTGTGCGCGCCGACGGCCAAGACGGCCCCTTGGTCCGCCGCCGAGGAGGCGGAGGTAGGCGTGCCGGAGGAGGAGAGGATTTGGGCGAAGGGTTGCTGAGCGAGGAGGAGCGCGGGGTGTTGGGGGTCCATGTTCTCCTCCTCCTCCTCCCCCTCCACCATGAGAATGCGCGAGATGTAACGGAGTACCTGGTGGTGATCCTGCGAAGAGGAGCGGTCGGCGCCGGCGTCGGCGTGGGGCGTCGGGGGAATGTGTACGTCGGGGAAGACGGAACGGGGAGGGGGAGACATGGTTGCAATGGCAATGCTCCGTCCACTGGTTGGGAAATGGAATTCGGTGAGTCCAACCATCGAATCACGCTATCCTACTATGCGATGCTATGCAATGCTTGTGGGAATCATCGACCGGCCCCAATCATTGGAGCAGCTAAGCCGTCCTGTCCTGTCCTGTCCTCGTTAACAAGAGATGAAAGGGAAAGAAAAGTGGATGCTAAAAAATACAAGCTGAAGTATTTTGTTGTTTGTACCCTTTTCACAAGGCTCTCGAGTTATGTATCCCTACAGACAGCAGAACAGCAAAGGAAATTGTGTGTACATCTCGATATCAATTTACCATAGCCGAACTTGTCAGACAATCTACCTTTCTTTCAGAAATTTCCTTTCCCAATCAGTAAAGCTATAAACTTGTGCCATGTAGTCTCACGGCCTAAATTTATGAACCCCAATCTATATCAAGGATCAAGTAGAAGTGTAGAACCCACAGGAAACTAGAGCCAAGGTAGCATCCGTTCCCAAAATCCAAGAACCCTCAACAAGATCAAGATCAGGAAAGGAAATGATTATGAATGGAACTAGGTACAAGATGATTAGTAGAAGCATTTGGAAATCAAATTAACTACGTACTATCGCATCACATGCATAACCACCAATATAGATACTCAATTATGATTTTTTTTCTTTTCTTTTACACGTTACTCAATTTTTTTCTAGAATCTGATACACAAGTAGATCTTGGTAAATAATGGGGCCATCTATTTGTTAAAAAAAATGAAGACGCTATGTTATGAATGGAACTAGGTACAAGATGATTAGTAGAAGCATTTGGAAATCAAAAATTCCTTTTGATAAAGCAAATCCTGGAAGTAGCCCAGCCCAGTTCCAAAGGATAGTGTGCGGTGTATTGAGCCCAAAATAGCCCACTTAATTCATAACCGGATTAATGAATTAAGCGCTGTTTACGGCCAGCCCACATTAGCCCACTTAATTCAGAAGTGATTATTTTCTTTCATGGTCTGTTTGGCATCGTTGGGAAATGGGAATGGGCAAGGGAATTAAACGAGACTTCAATTCCCAGGGGAGGTAGGGAATTGAATTCCCTACGTTTAAGTTGTAAACTCCCATTCCCTTCTTCAATTCCCACCAACCAAACAAAGGATTTTATAACCCATTTCTCTCAATTCCCATTCCCTGCCGTCAATTCCCTCCAACCAAACAGGCTATCACTGTAAGTCTGTACGAAGTTTTAAGTCTTTATTAGCCTCAGGGGTATGTGCTATGCACTTCACCCTGTCTTCCATTTTAATATTTGCCCTGGTTTGCTTATTTAATCTCCTGGCTACCATATCCTCGTATACGGTGTTTGTTTGTCGGTTTGTTCCTGTTGTAACTTGGTGTTTCTTATTTGATCTTGTCCCCTTTATATACTTTGATGGCATATCATACCCCTACTATTATGGGAAAAATTGCCGGCCTCTCGGGTGTTTGAGCCGAGTCGGCTCGGCTCGGCTCAAATTTTTTTTTCGTGTTTTGGTCCTTACATAAATTACGAATAGGTCCTTCATGATTTTTTATGAAGGGAAGATATTTTTTCTAAATCGCGTTTGTGTCCCTCGTGCGCCATTTTACGGAAAAAAAGCTCCCGTTAAATTCAAATCGCGAACAAGCCCTTTTCTAATTTTTCAGGATAGCGAACAGGTCCAAAAACGTAACAGTCAGGTCCTTGCTCCAACGTCTAGGCCTTTTCTCCGTTTTTCCCGCGAAAAAATATTTTCGTCACCAGAAATATGTGTGCATCTCTATCTCTAGACTTTTTTCCCAGCTCGATTTCCCATCTCGATCTCTGATATTTTTTAAAACATGTATTATTCCTCGGTGAACGCGTAGAGTGTTAGACTCGACAAAAGAAGGTTGTCATCTCTAATAATTTTTCACCCTTTTCCCTCTATACTTTTTCCCCACCACGGTTTTCCAGCTCGGTCTCCAATATTTTCCAAATAATTCATCGAAAGAGATGTTTCTACAACTCTATCTCTCTATTTTTTCCCCATAACTCGGTTTCTGATATTTTCCGGAGTGAGAAATATGTATGCGATTGTATCTTTATAGTTTTTTTTTCAATTCAATCTATAGTATTTTTCGAACCGTGTATTATTGACGGGTGAACGTATAGAGTGTCAAATTCGGCAAAAGAAGATCCTTTCTCCATCTTTCCCGAGAAAATATATACTACATATTAAAGTTTAGAGTGTCAAATTCGTCAAAAGGAGTACTGCTGCATTTGATAGTTTCAAGGGGGAGTCTATTTGTCGACTATAATGTCAATTCATGCCATGACAAGAAGACGATCAATTGTCTGGGATTTCTATGGGGAAGATGTTTATGATAATCGGTAATTGATTTTTCTACTATGAACGGCTGAACCAATTATTTAGGAGAGCAATTGTGTTGGTTTATCAGTACAGTTGAGGATTCATATTCCCAGGGATCCTGTCGGATTAGCACAACAAATGTGCAGTTCAGTTTTTAGTTCATTATTTCTATTAACACGAGCTAAAATTACACACACACAAAAAAAAAGTTGAATGAGACGCACAACTTTATTCTTGGAGTAAATTTCATAAAACTACAGAAAATATTGGCAGATTTAAGAACAAATTTCAAGGAACTATAGATTTACATCTCCTCTGTTTCACTGAGCTATAGATTTCCATATCATGACAACATCAAAATCAAAGGGGTGAATGATCATGAATAATTTCCCCCCCATTTGCTGGACAAGAGATGCCAACCAAAAATCAAGCAAGTCAAACGGAAGCAAAACCCAAGAAACTTGGTATGCACCTCCTTATGGATGTCAGAAACCTATTTTAACCTTCAATCATAATGATTGATGTTAAAGTTCTGATATTTTTTCAATCAAAGGAAAAGTGCACTAAAATTAGGTAAAAACAAAAAACTTTACTCTAAGATTGCTCGTGGGGTTTTAATGATCAAAGTGATCTTGGATAATCACTTGTCACAGCAATAAAAAAACACAAGAGATGGTGCCCAAAAAGTGATCCACAAAAATCTTTCTTCTCAAGCACAATAATGGGTTTCTTGCAAAGATTGAAGCAAAATTTACCTAGAGGATTTGGGATATGATCTAACAAAGATTAATCCATCAATCATTCATCCTCAGCAAAAGATCCAAAAGAAATTAGAAGGATGGAAGGCAAATCCAACTAGCAAGAATTTAAAGTGGGAAAAGTAAATGCTGAATATAAATTTAAGCATCGTTGAGAAATTGAAATGTGCATTGCATAGATAAAAGGTTTAAAAAAACACACACCCTAGTGGGCAAAGCTCAAGAGAGCATACAAGGAAAACAAAATCCTTAGCAAAAAAACTTGGGAAGAGGTATCCATCTATTTATAGCAGTCTCGGGATAATCTCCACCCTTGGATGATCTTCTTAGTCCACAAGAAACCTCATCAAGGATATTGAGATTCACTCCCTCACTCATGTATAGGCTAACCCATAATCTAACAACATATCGGATTTTACATGCTTCTCGAAGTAGGCTAACTTGACTGCTATTCCATTCGTGAATTCATCATCCAATGTCTCACCTTCGCTTAAGTAGGGGCCAAGTTAGCATCCAGACCATCCACTTGTCCTCCCGGTTCACAGCAACTCCCACCTTAGTCATCTTCGGCGCCACTGATTGTCTGGATCTCGGCTCTCCTAACCTAGTTCTAGTCTCCTCTGCCTCATCATGACCTAACTCTGTTATCCTGGAACCATCACAGATAAGCAAACAGTCACGTAGCATTGCTTAATAATATATTAATCAACAACGGTATCAAATATTTCATACTGAAAAACAACTACAACCTTCAAATTCAAATCAAACTTAAACTTAAGCACCACAATCTCAAATACAGTCAGTCACTTATCACACACATGGGTAGATCTCCACATGGTTTTTCAGCAGACCTTCAAGCCTGTAATAAGTGGAGCAATTTTACTGCTTAGTTAAGAGTTCAAAAATGGGGACGCTCGTGCGCTCCCCCAAAATCCCCAAACCCTCGTGTTCGATCACCTCAATCCCCGTCGATCCCGCAGGTCATTCTCCCATCCGCAGGTCTTCCTCCAGCCCCGCTTGAACTGAGGGCAGCCCCGCTTCTTGAAATAGGTTTCTGACATCCTTAAGAAGGTACATACAAAGTTTCATGAGTTTTGGATCATCTAATCAAAAGATACATCATTTTTTGATTTGAACTCGTGCTGATTTTATTGTTTATATGCCTGTTTTTACTATTTATAGCGGTAGTACCAACCCTACATAGGTGGTAGTGCTGCTTCCAGGCTGAAAACTCTGAAATTTGATTTTTTCGCTTTCATTTGATCTTTTAGGGTTTTGGCTTGGTTTCTTTGAGGGTAAAATTTAATTTGTAATTATTCACCCCCCTCTGATCGCTATTTCCGGACCTTCATATGGAACTATGTGATTGTATCAGCAAAATTCATTCGGTATATACAAATTTAATATCTGTAACGACCCCCATTTTCACATAAATGCGAAAATGGAAATCTAATGTGCTTGCAGTACTAGTCCTTGGATCAGTAGCTAGTATGCACATTTACAACAATTGGAATCACAACCATACATTATATTAATTAAGCGGAAACGATTATACAAACAAATCTTACAACTCAGAGTATTTAGCAGCAAAAGAAGCAAAGCCTTGTAGTGTGCCAATCCATCCCACAGGCAACTAACCAGGCATAAATCCCTAGAAAAGATCGCTTCAATGAAGATCCCGCATCCTGCGATGAAACAAACCTTCGAAGCTTCACTAGCTTACACCTAAAAAACCACAAAATAAGCAAGGGTGAGTACTTTCGTACTCCGCAAGACTTAAGGTGGTATTTGCAAATGCATAAATGCAGGCTAAGTCAAAGGAGACTACTACAGTTGATTTGCATAAGGCGAAATTGAATTTGTAAATCAAGTTATTTGCAAACAAAATTGGTAAGAGCAAGTTTAATTGATAGCAAATAAGTAAAGCATAAGTAACACTCACAGTCCTCCATGACGTGAGCGACGAATCATCCATTTCCTGAAATCCATCAATGTCGGCCCTTTGACATAAAGCACAGTTGCTAAACAAGTTCAAACCAAAGCCCATTTTCAGAAAATACCAAAGTCTAGCATTGGAATGACTTCACCAAGTGCCCATGACCACGGGCGCGGCTAATCGATTAGATTTATACTCTGCAGAGGTGTACAACTTTACCCACAAGACATGACCTTTTCTTTTTGCCACACGCTTCACATCCCATCGCAACCGTGGTGGCCAGAATGTTCATAACGAAAACCTTTACATTACCTAGGTTAACTTTGCACCAGCGACGGGACGTTGAGCCCTCGCCATAGAAACAGAAACACTCACACCACACCTGGTCCCTTTCACGTAACACCCAACACACTGTTTCTGCCCCATGGCAAGGCGTACACCGTTGTATTAGCAAGCGTGGTTCCCAACACCTCGGTGAGGGCACCCTGTCAAGCAAACCTTAAAAAGGAGAGCCCATACTACTTCGGCCTTCTAAAATGCAAAGTTAAACTAGATAACTTAATTGGTTTAAGGATGCCCCATAACAACACTTATGGTTTGCATGGATTTCTCGGATCAATAGCGTCCCATTGCTCGGTCCTTAAACTGACACGGGCGATACTTCACCCTACACTACGTGCAATTCCTTTGGCACATCCGGCTATTGCCAATAATCACCCGCGTCAAAACCATAGTTTTATTTTGGGGTTTTAATCAAAATACCAGCAACCAACAGTGCCATTTCCAAGGTTTTCAGGAAACAATTTTGATCTGATCATCTACTTTATTGATTCTAAAGCATGGCTAAGCATGGATAATATGTAAACGCATATACCCATGATGACATTTAGTAATGCCTAACCTTAATCTAGGGTTATCAAGGTTCACATGTCCATAAATATCAAAGAAGGTTAATGAGACAATAGGTATAACTACCAGTACCACAAAATAGCAAATTTACCTAAAGTAAACGCATGCATAAATTGGTTTAGTAAAACAAAAGAAAATTAAATTCTCGGATCAATATGATCAAAGGGGTGCTTGCCTTGCTTAATTCTTGTTTACAACGAGGATGAGGATTGCGGCTGACGATGGCGATGACGAAGTCAGAGGCATCGGTTTCTACACGTCGATCAACGGAAATATAGCAAATAATAAACTTCAATAAGGGCAAAAAGAAAATAGATAGCAAGACAAATAAAGACTCTTCACAAGAAACAGGGATTGCTCTTTATGAATTTATTAACTTTATTTTATGAATTCAAGATGCAAAAATTGGTTGGATTAATAGAATTAATCATTAGTTGTAAGGTTTATAGATTTTACTATTCATAATATGAGTTTCTGCCAATCCTTATCACTTACGGGTTTTGTTCTAATAGGATTCAGATTCAAAGCATGATGAAATAAGAATATTTTTCTATATTATTGTAGATCATAACTTAAAGATTATTTCTAAGCTGTTCTTTACAAGATTCAGATTTAGACGAGCTGCTTTGCGAGCTGATGACAAGGCTTAAACGATCACATTAGATTATGACTGAATAGTTCTTTATCTTTGATTGATTTCTTTCAGAATTAGCTTCACGCAAGTTAAGATCTATTGATTTAGGCTACTGGCTTTATTTACATAATATTTGAGAAGGTTCTGGTAATACAAATAACTTAACTACATATTTCTTCATTATTACCGAGTGCATTTATTCAAATTATCAAGTTTAGAAATCATAGCACTTAAGGTTATTCTGCTAGCAAGATTTATATACAATACATAATGAAATGAGATTATCTTTTCATAATAAGGTAGTCTGTACTTTGGAGAAAACTACTAAGCTAATTTCATAAGTTTTAGGATTTGGACGAGACATTATATTCATTGTTGAAATAGCTTATATGACATTATAAAGATTTCGCTATATGGAATCGGCTAGAACGAAGTTTACAATTAACATTTAGGGGTATTGCGATAGCAAGATTTATATGAAAAGTAAGTCATAAATAATATATTTTTCTAGAATACTTTAGTTCATATACCAAATAGTGTTTCTACACTGATCTTTCCAAAATTCACATTTAGACGAGTTATTTTATCTGCTGTTGAAATAGTGTAAATGATCATAAACGTAACGCTAAATCGGATCAAGCTTCAATTTAAGTTTGCAACTATACTATTCATGATTATTAACTCATTTTTTTGGCATTAACAGGGAATAACCCTAGAAGTGTTTTAAAACTATTTTTACATTATTTTGACTTTGACTGCGATAGTTTGCCTATTTATTTATTGTTGTAATTAACAGTTCCTTTTGTTAAAAGTATGCAAACTAGGTTTGATTCTAAGTATTTTTACATGGATAGGCCTCTACTGATTTTAGGAACTTTTACAAAATATTTTATGATTTTATTTGCTATTATATACTCATTTTTATTAATGGCCATATTAGGGTTTACTATCGATCATAAAGCAAATAATTTAAACTGAGTTGAAAATTTAAATATTTTTGTATATTTAAGTTAATTATGATCCCAGAGGCACATAAAAATTTATTTAATGATTTTAAGAATTATATTTTCTATATGTGCAATAATGTCCATAATAGAGTGTTTGTCATATTTCAAATTTTAATAATTGTTCTATGACTCAAAAATTAAATATTTTTACAGATTTAAATTCATTTTGGTCTTATCATCATATAAAAATTTATATTATTATTTTATGACTAATTATCCACTAATTTAATATAAAGACCATATTAAGATTATTAATGAGTTTAATTTAAATAATTCTCCTGTAGCTCAAAATTTAAATATTTTTATATATTTAGAATATAACTGATTTTATATGAATATATAAATTTTATCTACTAAAATTGAATTAAAAGTACAATAGAAATTGCAGTTTGATTAATAGCCGGCTTGAAAATTAATGAAATAACAGGAATACGTTTTCTTGAACTGAAAGCGCCTTTTACATTGTGAACTGAAGCTAATAGCGCTGACTGACAAGGGGGTCCCGCCGGCAGAGAGACAGAACAGAGGCTTGGCTTAGGGCATGGCGGCGACGGTGTTCCGGCAAGGATCCGACGAAGGCAAGGACACGGGGAGGACTAGATCGACGAGACACAACCGGTGGTGCAACCGATTCGCCCGGGGAAGGTCACAGGCGAGCTGCCACCGAGCTCAAGCGGCGCACATGGTGGTGGCAAGCCGGAGAAGATGACCAGGGACGTTTCGGCTCGAATCGGTAGCAATATGAGCATAAGGGGACACTAGGGATTCCAATTTTGTGGTTTTTCAGAAGGGAGAAGCTCTGGGTTGAGCCGCCACCATGCGACCGGAGATGAGGAAGGAGGTGCACCGCGGCGGTGAGCTTTTGCATGAACAACTCGGGATTTTATTGAGGGTCTTTGATTCTCCTACCTAGGTGATGCTATGGTTCAGATCAATTTGGAAATGCTTCACTAGTTTGGCTGATTTGATTCCGGCTTTGAGCTCCTAAGCTCCTCGGCAATGGCGGCATTGAGGGAAGTTTTGGGTCTCTTGGCTGAGGAGAGGAAGAGGAAGTAGAGGAGGAGTGTTGCGCGGGTTCAGGTGATCACAGAGCTCAATTTATAGCTGAGGAATGCAATGGATAAGCCGGCCTTGGTTGAGCTTGCCTTGGGCGGGAGTTTTACCGGGCGCGACATGGAGTAATGGCGATGCTTAATTGCGACGACGTGGCTCCGGTACGGCGTGGAATGGATGGAGGTCTTCGTGTCAGCATTCGGCGGCTTGGGCGGCATTGCTGGTACATGGAGTAGGTGAGGGTGGCGCTGGAAAAGCAGAGAGAACGGAGGGGATGAACTCGGCCCGCTTGAGCGGCAGGGAAGAAGAAAGAGAATCGAGGTCATGGTGGGACCGACCATCGGGCAGAGAGAGCAAGGCTCAGCCTTCTCACGCCAGATGGGCGAAGCAGAGCTACGGCCCACCTTTCGCGAAAGAGCGAAGTTCGATATTTTGGCCGAGCGATTGTTGTCCGATTTGCCTTCAAACAGCCATCAAATCATCGCCCAATTTGTCAAGGATTTTGACTAAGGTCTCCGATTAATGTAATACCTCCAAGAAAAACTTTGGGTCAAAAAGTTCTACAGAAATTAATTAAAATTCGACACTACTAGCTGCTCAAAATTTCATTTTCGGATTTTGATTTTTATTTGTGTGTAAATGAAGTCTATTATTTGTGAAACTTTTTTTAAGATTTAATTGTGCTAAATATTCTTATGTAAAATTTTCAGCTCAAAATATTTCTCCATTATTTTATAAAATTCTGACATTCCATTTTGTTGATTTTTATTGTTTCAGATTTGAATTTTTAGATGACTTATTTTACATGATAAATTTCTAAGATTTTTACTGGGAGTATATAATAAATTGAGATTACTATGGTAATTCTATCAGGTCGGAATGAATTCTAAAGATTTTGCATTAAATTTGACCTTGCACTGTTTTTAGTCAAAGCAATTGTCTTTTCAATAATTCTCATTTTTGTTCATAAAAATTTAATTGTGGGAAAATTTTGGTTTTCCTGCAGACCTAGGGTTTATATGGTAATTTTTCCAAATTTTTACTTTTATCTTATTACCTTTTTACCATTATCCAATCCTTAATTCCATTTGCTAGATTTTTCATACGAAGAATAAATCCAGAGAAATCCAAAATAAAAAGCAATAATGCCAAGAAAACTCAGAAAAATATTCACATTTAAAATTTGGTGTTTGCATTTTACTGTTCAAAATTCGGGATGTTACAATATCCAGAATTAAACGTAGGGTTATTGAAAGGGTGATTCACTTTTGCACATACTTATGAGCGCAACTAGCCTAAGCCACAGCTTATTTGCTCCCTTCTACTGCACACTAGTGTCAGGACCCAACTGGCTTTTGCTATTTTCTCAACCCTGTACACAACATGTCAATGAAACAGTCAAATATAATATTTGCTTTTGAATTTGGTCAGCAAATCTTATTAGATTCATGGACATCCAAATTTTCCTCCTGTGAACTCAGATAAAGGATGAGCATTGACATATTCCTGAACATGAAGACAGTCGAAAATTTTAGAACTATCACTTTGGTGGAAAATTCGATGTACATCGTTGGAACAACTAACATTAAGGAATTCAAAAGTGATTCTTTTGTTGCACTGTAAGTCTGTAAAATCTTTCTTAGCCTCAGGGGTATGTGTAATGCACTTCATCCAGTCTTCCATTTTAATATTTGCCTTAGGTTAGCTCATCTAATCTCCTGGCTACCGTATCCTCATATATGGTGTTTGTTTGTTGGTTTGTTCCTGTTGCAGCTTGGGGTTTCTTATTTGATCTTGTCCCTTTATATAATTTGATGGCATATACTATTTGAAATCATAGAAAGTCACCATTGTTCAAATTTGAACGTGGTTGGTTGATTAGGGATGGTTTCTATGATTTGATTGCTGATAAATGGCAATCTGAGACTAGAGGTGATACTGCTATGGAAAAATGGCAGAGTAAGATACGATCTCTTAGGCAATTTTTACAAGGATGGGCCAAACACATAGCTGGTCACACCAAAAAAGAGAGGAAAAAAATCATTTTGTTAATTGATGATCTCGATAAAAAGGCAGAACATAGTGTTCTCTCATATCAAGAATTAAGCTTGAAAAATTATCTTCACGAGAGACTGGTGAATTTGTCGAGAGAGGAGGAAATTAAATGGTATGAGAGAGCTAAAACCAAAGATATTTTGGAAGGTGATGATAATACTCAATATTTCTATTTGATTGCTAATGGCAAACACCGAAAACAGCATATCTTCAAACTAGAACATGAAGATGGTGTAATACTGGGTGATGCTGCATTAAAAGAGCATATTACAAATTATTATAAGGGTTTATTTGAACCGCCAGAAGAAAATACTTTTAGGCTGGTGGAAACTCATAATCATGATTTGTCTCAGGTTTCTAATGAGGAAAATGGTATCCTTATTGCACCCTTCACTGAAAAGGAGGTTAGAGAGGCGGTTTTCCAAATGGAGCACAATAAGTCTCCTGGTCCTGATGGATTCCCAGCTGAATTTTATCAGGTCTTCTGGGATATTTTAAAAGGGGATCTCATGGCGTTGTTCAATGATTTTTATCATGGGAACTTACCTCTGTTTAGTCTCAACTTTGGGATACTTACACTTCTTCCAAAAATAAAAGAGGCAGTCAAAATACAACAATATAGACCCATCTGCTTGCTTAATGTAAGTTTTAAAATCTTTACAAAAGTGGCTACTAATAGACTTCTGGGTGTGTCTAATAAGGTGGTAAGCTTATCTCAAACAGCTTTCATGCCAGGTCGAAATATTATGGAAGGAGTAGTGATACTACATGAAACTATTCATGAATTAAAGTCTAAGAAGCTCAATTGAGTGATTTTAAAACTTGACTTTGAAAAGGCCTATGATAAGGTCAAGTGGTCTTTTCTTCAACAAACGCTTCGCATGAAGGGTTTCGGTCCTGAGTGGTGCTCATGGGTCGAACATTTTGTTACTGGCGGTAGTGTGGGCATTAAAGTTAATGATGATATTGGTCATTACTTTCAAACTAAAAAAGGGCTCCGGCAGGGTGACCCAATGTCCCCTATCCTGTTTAACATTGTGGCTGATATGCTAGCAATTTTGATTAAGCGAGTGAAAGAGGATGGCCAGATTTGGGGTGTTATTCCTCATCTTATTGAGGATGGTTTGTCGATTCTGCAGTATGCCAATGATACTATCATTTTTATGGAACATGATATTGAGCAAGCTAAAAATATGAAATTATTGCTTTGTGTGTTCGAACAATTGTCGGGTCTAAAAATTAATTTTCACAAGAGCGAGCTTTTTTGCTTTGGTGATGCTAGACAACAGGCTCATGATTACACTGACTTGTTTGGCTGTGGGTTGGTGTGGGACATATACATCCAGGTATCTGCCTGGTGAGCCAAAAGAGGCCCAACCAGATGGGGGTGGGCCGGGCTGACCACGGAAAGGAAAGAACTATTCAGGGAGTCCAGACGCACCCAATAAGGAAGCCCTGGAGATGGTAACTAAACCGAATTAGGCAGGGTACGATTGTAATCCAAATTGTTGCCAAAATGGATAGAGATAATGTACGAGATCCCCACCTCGTATCCGAGTGGGACACTCTTTTGTAACCGTACTATATAAAGGGAGGGGCGGGGGAACATGAAACAGACAATCTCATCAGCTATTAGCTAAGCCACATATAATTTCAGAGCACAGGACTGTAACATCCCAGCCCAGGAAAATGGCTCAGACCCACTCTGCACACTAAGTGGACCACACCTACACTGCAACCCGCTTACGCTTTCGTCCTCGCTTGGCGTAAAAGGATTAACCCGGGGTTGCAATGCTTCCTAGAGGTGGCTATTTAAGTTGGCCTCACTCTCTTGGCTAGCAATGGGACTAAATCCCACCCTTGCTACCATGGTGGAGTAGCCACATGGCCATTTTGGCCCATGGGACTCACAACACTCCCACCCTCAAAGGACTCGACGCTCGCTAAGCGCCAACTTACCCTTATGGGACAAATGTACAGATCGCCTGTTAGCCACGCCGGTGCGTCTAGTGCCAAGACATGCCATGCCATGTGACCACTCGGCTCACATGCGCCATGCGCCATATGTCCGCGCCCTAGCCCACACACGCCTGAAGTGAAATCATGAGGGTCGGCTCGATACCAATTGTAACATCCCAGCCAGAAAATGGCTCGACTCCACTCGCACACTAAGTGGACCACACCTACATCTGCAACCACTTACGCTTTCATCCTCGCCATGAAAAGGATTTACCCGGGTTGCAATGCTTCCTAGAGGTGGCTATTTAAGTTGGCCTCACTCACTTGGCTAGCAATGTGGGAATAAATCCCACCCTTGCTACCATGGTGGAGTAGCCACATGGCCATTTTGGCCCATGGGCCTCACAAGGACTAGGGTATTATCTCCACCGTGGGAGCCCGAACCTGTATACATTTGGTGTTCTTGTGCTACCATCAAGTTTGGATCCAGTGCTTAGCCCCCTTTTCTTTATTGCCGATAACAAACGTTGACAGTTGGCGCGCCAGGTAGGGGCCTGCGCTAAGATCAATCGCAGCAAGCTTGATGGCGATCCTCAAAGGCATGGCCACCTTCGCGCCGTCCCAGACGTTTCGCTTTGGAAGCCTGGATTTCGTCGCCAACAGTTTTGGCCAACTCTCCCTTTCGGATTCGGACCAGATCCAATCTGTAAGTATTTTTGCTACTTCCCTGACCAAAGATGGATGTCGAGTGGCCAGGAAACCACTCGGATCTGAAGGCCAGTCCTACCTGTCCCCTCGTTCTTCTGATTCAGAAGGCAGGGCAGAGAGTTTTCAGGGTTTTCGCTGGATTTTTGTAATCGAAGATCCGCGAACTGATTCCCAACAACAGAAGGACGCTGCCAACGCAGCGGAAGAAGAGCATCTTCGCCAAGAAGGCCGCACAAGATCTCTCCAGAACAGAGGCCGCAATGTTAATGAAGAAATTTTGCAGACAAAGATGGGGAACCAGTCGGTTTTTCACACTCCTCAGCAGAACATTGTTGCCTCCAAGACGCTCCTCGATACATTGGGACCAATGCTTGGTTCTGATAGTCCAGCTGCACCGATCATAGCCCAAGCAAGGCTATGAGATGGCGGCAACCATCCAAAGAACATCGAGAGGAGCCGAGGAAGAGGAGATTCCCGCGATCAAGATAGTCAACTCGCAGCGCCGCCAGCCATACCGCCGCAATGGGCCAGCGTGAACTTCGACGAGGAGGAGACATTCGGAAAAGTATTAACCGAGACCTCCGAATGGACCTGAATGCCCATTGGCGGGATCGAGAAGACGAAGAACGTCGTAGGCGAAAAGACGATTACGAGCGTTTTGGCATCCGCCACGACGATCGAGATGATCGCAGAAGTCATCACCACCGTGATAAAGGAGATGGCGAAGACCGCTGGGTCGGGTCACCTCCTCAACATTTCCCACGTCGACGAAGCGCCGGGCCTATTGAGAGCATCCGAGCTTTCTCATCCCGACTTCGCCGAGTGGTTTGGCCGGAAGGCTTCAACCCAAAAGGCATCACCAAGTTCGACGGAGAAAGAGATCCAGAGGCGTGGTTGCAAGTTTATTCTCTTGCAATCATGGCAGTGGGTGGCAATCAGAACGTAATGGCTAATTATTTGCCAGTCATGCTTACGCCAAATTTCAAGCAAGCTCGCTCATCGACTTCCAAAGAAACTCTATAGATTCCTGGGGAGATCTTTGTGAGCAGTTTATCACCAACTTCCAGGATACTTACGAGCTTAATTCGGATTTAATGGGACTTGTACCAACTTCGCCAGAAAAAGAGCGAGACACTCCGAGAATTTATCCGACGCTTCATGCAAAAGAAGAACACAATCCGAGATATTTCGAAGCAAAGCGAGCCATCGCAAAGATTCCGTAAGGGCGCCAACGATCCTGACCTAATTAAGAAGATGTCCCGAAAGCCTCTGACCACGGTGAGGGAGATGTTCGAATTAGCGGATCGCTATGCAATGGCTTCAGATGCCTTGGCCGAGCGACAAGATGATCACCCGCGGCATAAAGATAAAAAGGATCACGCCGAGCCTTCAAGGCGCCGTGGACAGAAGCGGAGACATGAAGAAACCGTGGGCGGGGCGAGCAAGGTCGACATCGCGCAAGACAAGACATGATGATTATGACATAGTGATGGAGGCAACTTGCCCATTCCATCCCAAGGGGAAGCACGCTGCAAAGGATTGTTTTACCCTAAGGAGGTTCGCCAAGGAATTTAGAAAACGATCGGCCAGGGGCGAAGCAAGAGATGAGGAAAAGAAAAACCAAGATCCCCTGAAGACGACGAGGGTGAGTATCAAAAAACGGAACGCGAGCTCAACTACATATTTGGGGGCTCGGCTGCTTATGAGTCCAAGCGAAAGCAAAAGCTTACCGCTCGGGACATCAACACAGTCATGCTAGCAACTCCGCAATACCTCAGATGGTCTGAGGTTCCAATTGCCTTTGACCGCTCGGACCACCCAGATCATATCCCATATCCAGGTAGATATCCTCTTGTTTTGGATCCTGTAATTCACAGCGTCAAACTCAAGAGGGTGCTGGTGGATGGGGGAAGCGGACTCAACGTCCTCTTCTCCAAAACCTTTGACGACATGAAGATCCCCCGCTCAGAGCTGAAGCGGGGCTCATCACCATTTCATGGAGTAATTCCAGGGACCTCCTCGGTTCCCCTTGGATAGATCACTTTGCCGGTCATGTTCGGGACCAGAGAAAACTACCGAACAGAATATCTCAACTTCGAGGTGGCCGATTTCCAGACTGCCTATATATCATGCTATCTTGGGAAGGCCAGGCTTGGCCAGGTTCATGGCCGTGCCCCACTACACTTATCTTGTCTTGAAGATGCTAGGGCCGAAAGGCATTATCTCCGTCCGCGGGCGACGCAAGCAATCGCTCGCTTATGCATGCAGAAAGTCATAAATGGCAGAAACTCAGGAGGCAGAAGCCAACAAAGAAGAAATCCGGCGAGCAACCGCTCATCAGAAGAATGAAGGAGAGATGCCGGTCAAGAAACAGGCCAAGACCAGCATGAAGCCGGACAAGGGGACCAAGAAGGTAATCCTTGACCCGTCCAACTCGGCTCAAACGGCTTTGGTGGGAACAGGACTCAGTCCCAAATAGGAAGACGTGCTCGTCACCCTTCTTCGGGCAAACCGGGACATTTTCGCATGGAAACCATTTGATATGCCCGGTGTCCCTAGGGAGGTGATCGAGCATTCTCTCAATGTGGACGAGAAGGCAAAGCCCATCAAGCAGCGGCTCCGGCGATTCGCTCAAGACCGAAAAGAAGCCATTAGGGAAGAAATCACTAAGCTATTAGCAGCAGGATTTATAAAAGAAGTGTATCATCCCGACTGGCTGGCGAACCTAGTTCTTGTTCGCAAAAAGAATAAAAGCTGGCACATGTGCGTTGATTATACCGATCTTAACAAGGCATGCCCGAAAGATCCTTTCGACATGCCACGCATTGACCAGGTTGTAGATTCAACGGCAAGTTGCGAGCTCCTTAGCTTCTTGGATGCCTATTCAAGGTATCACCAGATCAGGCTCAAAGAAGAAGACTGCATCAAGACTTTGTTCATCACTTCGTTCGGGGTATTTTGCTATGTCATAATGCCGTTCGGTTTGAAAAACGCCGGCGCTACCTATCAGCGCGCAATACAGCGGTGTTTTCATAACCAAATCGGACGCAACGTGGAGGCATATGTTGATGACATCGTCGTCAAGTCTCGCGCAAAGGAAGACCTCATATCAGACTTGGCCGAGACATTCGAAAGCCTAAGGGCTTACAAAATGAAGCTTAACCCCGAAAAATGTGTCTTTGGGGTCCCCTCAGGAAAATTACTCGGATTCATCATGTCACAACGGGGCATCGAAGCAAACCCAGAGAAAATCAACGCGATCCTGAAAATGAAACCTCTGGCTAGTCAGAAAGATGTCCAGAAGCTTACAGGGTGTATGGTGGCACTTGGCAGATTCATCTCCCGCCTGGGCTCGCGGGGAATGCCCTTTTTCAAACTTCTAAAGCAGGGCAACTTCCAGTGGACGGTTGAGGCACAACAAGCATTCAAAGAGCTCAAAGCATTTTTGTCATCACCACCGGTACTGGTCTCGTCAATGCCCGAGGAACCCCTCTTGCTCTACATTGCCGCAACAACTCATGTAGTTAGCACAACAATCGTCGTAGAGCGGGTGGAACCGGGGCACCTTCAGAAAGTCCAGTGCCCAGTATACTTCATCAGCGAGGTGCTGGGAGAATCCAAGGTACGATATCCGCAAGTGCAAAAATTGCTATATGCCGTATTGCTTACCTCGCGCAAACTCAAGAACTACTTTCAAGAACATTCAATTTCGGTGGTCATCACATTCCCGCTTGGAGACATACTCCACAACCAGGAAACCACCGGGAGGATTGCAAAATGGGCAGTCGAACTTGGGGCCTTTGAAATCTCCTTTAGGCCACGCACGGCGATAAAATCTCAGGTACTCGCTGACTTCACCGCCGAGTGGGTGGAATTGCAAACCCCCACGACCACCGAAGAACTCGAATACTGGACAATGTATTTTGACAGCTCCCTCATGCTCAGCGGCGCAGGGGCTGGTGTGGTGCTCATCTCTCCAACGGGCAAACGATTGAAATATGTCCTCCAACTCCATTTTTCGGTGTCAAACAATGCAACCGAGTACGAAGCACTCATCCACGGACTTCGCATCGCAATATCTCTTGGCGTTCGGCAACTGACTATTCGAGGAGACTCCATGTTGGTGATCAACCAAGTCCAGAAAGATTGGTCGTGTGTCGAAGACAGCATGGCCGCATATTGCCAAGAAGTAAGGAAGCTTGAAGACAAGTTCGACGGGCTAGAACTCATCCACGTACTTCGACGCGACAACGAAGCAGCAGATGAGCTTGCCAGACTAGGCTCCGCCGGCAACAAGACGGGCCGGGCGGTTTGTCAAGAGCTCCATAAACCTTCAATAAGCCAACAGCAAGAACTAAGCAAATCAGAAGAAGCACTCGCCGAGGAAGAAGTCTTAGTCATCAGCCCTGATTGGACAACTCCTTTCCTGAACTATTTGTTAAAAGATGAGCTCCCCGAAGACCGCGCAGAAGCAGAGCGCATCACACGACGATGCAAGAATTATGCAGTGGTAGGCCAAGAACTCTTCCGAAAAAGTGCTTCTGGAGTTCTAAGGCGCTGCATACCGGAGCAAGAGGGAAGAAGTCTTCTTAGAGAATCCACTCGGGAATTTGTGGACATCACGCAGCGTCAAGCACTCTGGTGGGCAAGGCATACCGTCAAGGCTTCTTCTGACCGACTGCTGTGTCTAACGTCGAGGAAATCGTCCAAACCTATGAGGGCTGTCAGTTTTTCGCTCGTCAAATACACGTACCGGCTCAGGAGTTGCAGACCATCCCGATCACATGGCCGTTTGCAGTCTGGGGGCTCGACATGGTCGGCCCATTGAAGAAGGCTCAAGGTGGTTTCACTCATCTCTTCGTAGCCATCGACAAGTTCACCAAGTGGATCAAGGCAAAACCTGTGGCTACAATAACAGCGGCCAAAGCCAAGGAGTTCTTTCAGGAAATTGTGGTAAGATTCGGTGTACCAAACAGAATCATCACGGATAATGGGACTCAATTCCGAGGTGAAGAATTTCAAGACTGGTACTGTGAGCTTGGCATCAAGATCTGCTTCGCCTCCGTGGCTCATCCAAAAAGCAACGGTCAGGTGGAGCGGGCGAACGGCATGGTGTTGCAGGGATTAAAAGCAAGGATCTTCGACCGTCTCAAGCCATATGCTACTCGATGGGTAAAAGAATTGCCTTCGGTACTCTGGGGGCTGAGAACCACACCCAGCAGAGCTACCGGGCAGTCACCTTTTTTCCTGGTATACGGCTCAGAAGCAATCTTGCCCACCGAGTTGACTTTCGGATCTCCCTGGGTTCGAAATTTCAAGGAGGCCGAGTCGGAGGAGAGCAGAGCAGAAGACATCGATCGATTGGAAGAAGCCAGGGAGGTCACCGTGATCCAGTCGGCCAAATACCTCCAGGGCCTGCATCGCTACCATTGTCGAAATGTGAGGGGCCGTGTGTTCTCTAAGGGCGATCTAGTCCTAATAAAGAATTAGAAGCACGAGCACAAACTTTCTCCAAGCTGGGAAGGTCCCTACATCGTCGACGAGGTGACACGCCCGGGGGCTTACAGGCTCAAGCGAGAAGATGGTGCCATCATCAGTAACTCATGGAACATAGAATAGCTACGTCATTTTTACTCTTAAAGCATTGTACATTAGTTATTTTTTCATAAATAAAATTCCTTTTTTGACTTACTACTCAATTGATGCTTAATTGAGCAGTAAGTCGGGGGCTACACCTAATAGTGTTGCGCATGCGCAACACTTTTTGGGTCATTTATTATTTCTTACATTGAGAAATGTTGTTCGAGAATAAAATCCCTTTTGACTTGCTACTCAATTGATGCTCAATTGAGCAGTAAGTCGGGGGCTACACCTAATAGTGTTGCGCATACGCAACCCTCCTTGTGGATCGTCCCCCATCTTTCCCTTTTTCCTTATGATCACGACTAAGTCCGAGTGATTTTGTTCCTAATTGTGAAACCCTGATATACGAACAGCAAGACCTAGCTAACCAACAAAAAGCTCGCCCCAGCCTGCGACGCTTGGGGGCTAGGCGCTTTGGGGCTAGACTAATCAGTCAGGGCGCTTAAACATAAGGGACGATGAAACCACTCGAAAGTCGAGAGATAAAAATAAAAGGAAAAAGAAAAGGAGGACAACATTAAGATAATATTACACAAAATAATATTGTCCCAGGCGCTTGAGGTTCATATGCGCCAATACACTACATCACTAATCTTTTGCAGAAATAAAAAAGAAAAGGAAACTACGCCCGGCGCGCACGCCCTACCGCCTCGATGAGAGGGTCCCGAGCCCTCATGAGCTACGGGATGGCCTCGATCAGGGCGTCGACGACGGCGGTGTCGTGGGCCACAGCCTCCATTTCCGCAAGCTTGGCCATGGCAAGAGCGAACAGCGCCCACTCCTCAGCAAGGTCGTCTTCTTCTTCGACGGGAGGCAGAGGATTCTCATCCTCGAAGTCGAAGACCATCTCATCATCATCAGACGGGAAAGGCTCTGGAGAAGAGGCCATGAAGGCTTTGATGAAGGCAAAAAATAAGGAACAAGTTTAGAAAAGGACGATCGCTCAGACAGCAGTGACGCCCTTGCGAACGAAGAACAAAAGACAAGAAGCAAGAAGAAAAAAACAAAATGAAGAATTTGTGGTGATCAAGAAAACGTACGCAAGCTCCAGAGCGGCAAAGGAAGGAGCGCCTAAAGAAGAAGAAGAGACAGCTGAATTGCGGTAGTGCGCTTCAAGCAATCAAGGCCGAGGCAAGACTCATCCTTATAAAGGGGTGACGCTACCGCTTCAAGCGAAACGCTTCTTTTTAGGCGTGACGGGCACGGCTTAGCGCATGATTCAATATGGGCCAGGCAGCGTGCACGATGGAGGCTACGTGAACAGGAACATCAAGGTGGGACGGATTTGATTTTTGGGCACAGTAAGCCCCGCGATGGGCCGAAGGCCAAAAACCGGGTCAAGAACGGGAACCAGGTTTGCGACCCCCTAAATCGAGCTCAGCCTCAGAGGAAAGAGAAAGGGCCCCACAACTACGGCAGTCAAAAACAAGACACGGCATGAATAATCAAGCGTCCCTTCGAACAAACAAAAAGAGCAAGTACAGTCTGGGCCTCAGAATATAATACTCACGCGACACCCAAATCCAGGTTTTCAACCAGAGAAGAGGCGGTGTCCCGAACATCATCGACAAGAGCAAGCACTTGGTCATCATCAACAGTGCAGGCGAAACCCTCCTTGATTGCTTCAAGCTCTATTCGGGGATACAGGACTTCATATAGGCTAATGCTTAGCAGCGCCAGGTCGCCACGCCCTTCAAATGCGCCACCAGCTTCTCCGGACCTTCTACCAACCGACGGATTGTGGCGTCTACGTCATTTGGGACCGCTACTGGTCCGCCTCGTCAGACTCAAAGATCGATCCTCAACAGTTCTCGAGCCTTCTTGATCTTATCAACTCGCACCAAGGACTTGATCTTTCGCCAAGAACGCTAAACCGAGCTCATGAGTTGGTCTTGTAATCGATAACCATTCTGGATTAATTCAAGGTCGCCGCCAAATACAAGAGGAAAATAAGAAACAAGTCGGGAATAAACCTTCTAGTTCTCTCTTCAGCGCTGCCACCTCAGTTTTGGCCTCTTCTTCAGACTTCTTTAGCTTCTCAACCTGCTCATCGGAGGACTTGAGCTTCACCTGAAGGTCTGCAGCAGCGAGAGACAAAAGTCGGGACAAGGCAGGGTGGAGTCAAGAAGATGCTAAAACACAAGGCGAAGCAGTCGGACAAAGAAGTTACCGTCTAGAGAAGTCGTCATACTAAGTTTCTCTACCCTGAGTCGAGACTGGCTCGGCTTTTCCAGCCCACTCGGTTCTGGACCAACCCGCTTGAGCTCCTCTTGTATGTACGCGAACCTGTTCAACCTCACCTTCATAGAGCTTCCTCATCTTGGTCCTCTGGATCAATTCCCGGATAAGGGCGTTCCGATCCCGAGCAAGATTCGACAGGCGCTGTAGGCGGCGACAAGATCAAAGGAAACGCGTCATGCATCGTGCGTGATAAAAAGGAGACACCTAACGACAACTCAGCATAAGCAACTTACGCCGCCAAGATGATAACAGGTGAGAGCGGCGTCGCAAAACGACGCCCACTCCGCATCTTTGTCCCCTTCTTCAAAATTCCTCCCCTGATCGTGTTTATCAAACAAAGCAATCCGTATCGGAGAAGCGGGGCGGGGAAGCGGGGGGAGTTCCTCTATCGGTGGCGACTGGCGGGAGGGCTGAGGAAGCTCTTCCGGTAAAGGATCAGCAGCAGGACCAGCGGCGGCCTCCGAAGGTGCATCCGGGCCAGTCGGCTCAGGAGGCGTATCCTAAGTAGTCGGCTCTGGGGGGGTCGGCGGCCAGGGGCTGAATGGATCCGAGCCAGCCTCGATGTTCGTGGTCGTGGGAGCAGGCAGAGGATCGGTTGCCGATTGCTCCGCCGCTTTGATGGCAAAGCAGTTTCACCGCTGGCGCACAGCCTCGAGCGCCCACGACCTTCAGAACCTCTCCTCAAGCTTCCGGCGTATCGTCTCGCAGAATCTTGCCGACGGCCTCGAAAGGCAATCGGTCAGGCCATATTGCGAAGAAAGAAGGAAGAATGAACAAGAAAACTAACCTGTCGGATCTTGTTATTCTGAATGATGAGTTTTTCCGCGTATACCACCGAAGAACCAGTTTGAACATCCGGAAAGGAGGACAAAGAGCCCTTAGCTGGACGAGAAGGCGGAGGCATGCTGCCAGTCGAGTGCCGAGCTGGGGGCTCAGGGGCCACTGGGGTCTCGGTGGGACTTGAAGATGACGAAGTAGAGAGACACGCTGCTGCCGAGTCCCAAACCTTCGGACTTCCGGGCCGGGCGCACGCTTATGTCGCCGCTTTTTTCCTCTCCTCCTTGGACATCCGGATGACTAGACGCTTCTTGGCCGGGTCTTCGCTTGGCCGCTTTACTCTTCTTGGCGATAGGATTCGGGGATGAGGAGCGAGGTGTCGGTTCGCTGGCGCTTTTCAAGACCGAAACTCAGCAATGGCAGCATCGAGAAGAAGGCATCACGATCCTACAGGTGCAGATGGCGTAGTTTCAATCACAACCAAACATCAACCAAAAGATTCAGTTCAAAGGAACGTGAAAGCAACTTACCAGAGGTGGCGGATTCGACTTCTTGAAGGGCCTTGGGCATCCCTCGTTGTTGATCCGAACGCCCGGAGCGAACAAATCGGCCACGCGACCCAGAAGCTCCTCCCTTGGAATAGGCTCAGGTACCTCCCGGGTAGGATCGCTTGGTCCTTCGTGCGCATATCCAAGATGAACCCGTCCTTAAGAGGTCGGACTCAAGCGTGAGCCAAAATTGAGGACGATGGCTACCCCAAAGGAGCCCGTCTTCTTCAAATCGCTGATCATGCACAAAGGTCTACCACTTGGTCCATCCCTCACCAAGGGAAGCGAGGTCCAATTGATCGATGGTTTGGGAGGCGCCCTAAAAAGGTGCAAAGAGGGTTTGGGATTGGAACAATAAAACCATTCCCGGTGCCAGCCTTTGTTGGAAGTTCTGAAAGGAATGTCCAAGTAAGCTTTCTTCAGGCCATCCCTTAGCTGGAAACCGGCACCTCCAACTGTTTTGGGGGATTTTTTGTTGGGGAAAGGCTTAAGAAGGAAAAGGTGGCGAAAAAGATTGAAATGTGGGCGGACGCCAAGAAATGCCTCGCAAAGGTGAACGAAAATGGCAACTTGAAAGATGGAATTGGGATTGAGATGAGTCAATTCAATTCCATAAAATTCAAGAAGGCCTCGAAAGAAGGGGCAAGCAGGAAGGCCAAATCCACGCAAAAAGAAAGATTTGAAGACAACCACCTCTTCGGCGTGAGGAGTAGGGCAACATTCACCGGCGGCGGGATGAGCAAAAAGCAAGACCAATGGGGGAAAGACGCCGGTGCAAACCAGTTCCTCCAACCGTTTCTCCGTCGTCATGGAGACGGCCCAATCCTTGGCCGACGCGGATGAGGAAACATCTTTGGGAGATGGAGAAGACATTTTGGGGATGGAATTACCTTGCGATCGTGTTGGATTGGGAAGATGAAGGCTGTTAACCCTAGCGGCGGATTTCGCGAGGGGAGTGCCGAGCAAAAAGAAGAAGGAGCAAGCAAATGAGCACAGTGCGCAGAAAACCGTCTCAGTCGCTTCTGGCTCCATATTTATAGGGAACGATGCCATCTTTTCGCTTTAAGTGGGAAAATGCTTTGCTCTATGCATAATTTGAGGGTTGCCCTAGGTCACACTTCAAGATGGGCCTAAGGCCGCTTGCAGTGAATCACTGTGCATAGGCTCAGTTGGGTCGAAAATCGATTTGGGAGATGGTATGCTCTATGATGGGCCAAGAGCCAATGACCGCATTAGACGGGATTTTGGTACCTTCCAAACATAGACATCCTCTTATGATATGCCATATAATGGGTCATATGCCGGACACCGTTTGAAACGGGATCAGATATCATAAAGATAGTCTAAAATAAAATTTGGTGGTACGCCTCATGATAGGCCAATAGCTGCGCGCTCAGGCGTACAGGTGCCCCGCGGCTAAAAGCCAACATTGAGTGGAGAAATTTCCAAATCGAGTTACGTGCTGATCCGAAAAATCGGGTTGGGCACCACTCGGAATGGGGCCACGTGGAACTCTGACGAGTCCTTCACGGCTTACTTACCTACTGTAGAGCACTCGGCGGTATAAAAAGACCAGTCGGGAAGCCTCGGAAGAAAAAAAAGGCAATTCAACCGCGAAGCACTCGGGGCTACTGTGGGACATATACATCCAGGTATCTGCCTGGTGAGCCAAAAGAGGCCCAACCAGATGGGGGTGGGCGGCTGACCACGGAAAGGAAAGAACTATTCAGTGGAGTCCAGACGCACTCCAATAAGGAAGCCCCGAGATGGTAACTAAACCGGATTAGACAGGTACGATTGTAATCCAAATTGTTATTAAACGGATAGAGATAATGTACGAGATCCCCACCTCGTATCCGAGTGGGACACTCTTTTGTAACCGTCCTCCTCTGCTATATAAAGGGAGGGGCGGGGGAACATGAAATAGACAATCTCATCAGCTATTAGCTAAGCCACATATAATTTCAGAGCACAGGACTAGAGTATTATCTCCACCGTGGGAGCCCGAACCTGTATACATCTGGTGTTCTTGTGCTACCATCAAGTTTGGATCCAGCGCTTAGCCCCCTTTTCTTTATTGCCGACAACAAACGTCGATAGTTGGGCTCATTTCCGTTCAAATACTTGGGTATTCCGATGCACTATCATAAACTCCGTAATGCGGACTGGGGAGTAATAGAGGATAGATTTCAAAGAAAACTAAGTATGTGGAAAGCAAAGCATCTCTCTTATGGGGGTCGACTTGTGCTACTAAATTCTGTGCTAAGTAGTCTTCCTATGTTTATGATGTCTTTCTTTGAAGTTCCCAAGGGTGTTCTCAAAAGGTTGGATTTCTATCGATCTCGGTTTTATTGGCAAGGTAATAACGAAAAGAGAAAATATCGTCTTGCTAAATGGGATATATTGTGTCGCCCAAAAGATCAAGGTGGACTGGTATTATCGATCTTCGATTAAGAATAAATGTTTATTGAGCAAATGGTTATTTAAACTCATTAATCAGATGGGATCCGCGCATCTTACTAAGAAATAAATATTTAAGTTCGATTGTTTGTCCCAAGTTCATATTAAACCCGGGACTCACATTTTGGAGAGGTATTTTAAAGGTAAAGGATGATTTTCTCGGTATGTGGATCCTTTCGGATACGGATGGTTCACAAACTAGGTTTTGAAGGATATTTGGGTGGGTTCTACACCCCTTAAGGTACAATTTCCAAGTCTGTATAACATTGTTCATCAACCTCATAATACCGTGGCAAAAGTTATGACTCAGATGCCACCTAATATTACTTTTCGAAGATTATTAATCGGTGATAAACTCATCGTATGGTATAATCTAGTAGCAAAATTAGTTACTTGTCAGCTTACTGATGGCAGGGATATTTTTCATTGGGGTCTTCATAGACATGGTCAATTCTCTGTCCGATCTATGTATGGGTATTTGATGAACAAGGGCACTCCTTTTACTAGCAAATTCATTTGGAGGTTGAAACTCCTTTTAAAATTAAAATTTTCCTCCGTATTTAAGACGAGGAGTAATTTTAACAAAGGATAATCTTGCTAGAAGAAATTGAAGGAATCAACAATGTTATTTCAGATTAATGAAACAATTCATTATTTATTTTTGATTGCCAAGACTCCAAAGTTATTTGATTAATTGTTCATATTGCTACTGTGTTTATCACCACCGAGGTCTATGTCTCATATATTTGGTACTTGGTTAATGTGCATTGAGAAGTATGAAAAAGATCGATTCTTGTGGGGTGTGCTCTATTATAGGCTATTTGGTGCACATTTAAATGATCTAATATTTGAGAAAAAACAATATTCTTCTTTCATGCAGGTTATCTTCAAGGGAACGTACTGGATGCGGTTTTGGGCATTATTGCAGTGTGAAGACAAAAAGGCGACCATTTGACGGGCAAGTCAAGCATTAGAGGTTGTGGCGTTGGATATTTTTGCCAAAAGTGGATGGAGAAGCAATCATAGAATTTGCTTTTAATCTTTAGCTCTTTTTGTTACTTTCTCGCTACAGATATACGATTGCCAACTTTGTAAAAAACTCGGTTGTGTGCATTTGCAGAGACCGGATTTTATTCCTTATCAAAAAAAATACTATATAGATTTGGACATTTGCTCACCCATTCCTATACCCAGTGGCCATGTCGTTAGCCAAACCTTTTCTTTTTTGGTAGTTTTCGGCATAGTTGATATATACTGATAGTTTCGTTTCCCATGTTGATCTTTTCTTTTATTCCCCTCTTGTTCTTTTTTATTTTTAGATGTCGGATGAATATTCACAAGGCTCTCTTCCGTAATCGCATATTGTTTGATCATGCAACTGTCACAAGGAGGTTACACAGGATTACTGCTGCTTTCGATAGTTTCAAGGGAGTCTATTTGTCGACTATAATGTCAATTCATGCCATGACAAGAAGACGATGAATTCTCTGAGATTTCTATGGGGAAGATATTTATGATAAACGGTAATTGATTTTTCTACTATGAATGGCTGAACCAATTATTTAGGAGAGCAATTGTGCTGGTTTATCAGTACAGTTGAGGATTCATATTCCCGGGATCCTGTCGGATTAACACAACAAATGTGTTGTTCAGTTTTTAGTTCATTATTTCTATTAACACGAGCTAAAATTACACACACACAAAAAGTTGAATGAGACGCACAACTTTATTCTTGAGTAAATTTCATAAAACTACAGAAATATTGGTAGATTTAAGAACAAATTTCAAGGAACTATAGATTTACAACTCCATTGTTTCAGTGAGCTATAGACTTCTTTATCATGACAACATCAAAAATTGCAGATGAAGGACAAAATTGGCGATCAGAGGGGGTGAATGATTGTGACATATATACATCCCGGGTATCTACAAAGCAGGCCTGCGAGACCCAGTTGGACACCGCTGGGTCAGGTCAACCGCAGGGAAATAGAAGCTACCGGGGTTGCGCCAAACATATGAGACAAGGAAGCCCTGAAGATAGCAACTGAGCCGGATTAGGTAGGATATGATTGTAATCTAAACCGTTGCCAAAACGGATAGGTGCATGAGGTATAATCCCTACTTTGTATCCGATTAGGACTCTCTTTGTAACCGCCCTCTTCTGCTATATAAAGGGAGGGACGGGAGAACATCACCATACAATATCATCAGCGAAATAGCTAGCCACATATAATTCCAGAGCACAGGACTAGGGTATTATCTCCACCGCGAGAGCCTGTACCTGTATAATTCCGGTGTGTTGTGCTACTATCGAGTTTGGATCCAACGCCTAGCCCTCTTTTGATTATTGCCGACAACAAACGTCGACAGTTGGCGCGCCAGGTAGGGGCTGCGCTAAGATCAATCTCAGCAGGCTTGATGGTGATCTTCAACGAAATCATGGCCACCTTCACTCTGGCCCAGGCGTTCCACTTCGAAAATCTGGATTTCATCACCGACGATTTTGGCAAACTCATCCTTTCGGGTTCAGATCAGATCCAATCTAGAAGTGATTCTACCGCTCGCCTAGCCGAACA
Organism: Guadua angustifolia; assembly: GCA_036346375.1. Classification (NCBI taxonomy): domain Eukaryota; kingdom Viridiplantae; phylum Streptophyta; class Magnoliopsida; order Poales; family Poaceae; genus Guadua; species Guadua angustifolia. The sequence continues at coordinate 380,567 of JAYEVE010001654.1, forward strand.
ACCACTCGGATTGGGGTCGGGCATGGCCATCTGTCCCCGGACGGTAAACCAAAAGTTTGTTCCCCGGTTTGAGTGAAGTCCGGCTAAAGGCGAGCCCCGAGTGGTGAAGAACGCTAAAGAACCACTCGGATCTAAAGGTCAGCCCAACTTGTCTTACTGTTCTTCTGATTCAGAGAGTGGGGCAAAAGATTTTCAAGATCTTCATGGCATCTTCGTGATCGAAGATCTGCAAACTGATTCCCAGCAGCAGAAGGATGCTGCGAATGCCACAGAGGCAGAGCGCCTTTGTCAAGAAACCCGCGCAAAGTCGCTCTAGGCCAGAGGCCGCAATGTTAATGAAGACATTTTGCAGATGAAGATGGGGAACCAATCGGTTTTTCATACTCCTCAGCAGAATATCGTCGCATCAAAGACGCTCCTCGACACATTGGGACCAATGCTAGGTTCCGACAAATGGCCAAGACCGATCGTGGCCCAAGTCCGTGCCATGGTGACGGCAGAAGAATCCAAAGAACATCAGAAGAACCAGGAGAAAGAACACTCCCTGCATTCAAGATAGTCACCGACCGCCAAGAGCAAACACCGTAGTCGGCCCATGCGTGGCCGACTAGAACTTCGACGAGGAGAGGACGCCCGGCGAAGCATCAACCGTGACCTCCGTGTAGACCTGAATGCCAAGCGGCGGGATCGGGAGGATGAAGAGCGCCGCAGGCGCAAAGATGACTATGAACGTTTCGGCATCCGCCATGATGACCGAGACGACCGCAGAAGCCATCATCGCCACGATAAAGGCGATAGTGAGGACCGTCGAGTTAGATCACCTTCTCGACGCTCTCCGCGACGTCGCAATGATGGACCTATCGAGGGGATTAGAGCGTTCACTCCCCGGCTTCGCCGAGTGGTCTGGCCTGAGGGTTTCAACCCCAAAGGCATTACCAAGTTCAACGGAGAAAGAGATCCAGAAGCTTGGTTGCAAATTTATTCCCTTGCAATCATGGTAGCCGGAGGCGATCACAACGTAATGGCCAATTATCTACCGGTCACGCTTACCCCTTCGGCTCAAGCTTGGTTCACCGAACTTCCATCGAATTCCATAGATTCCTGGGGAGATCTTTGTGAGCAGTTCATCACCAACTTCTAGGGCACTTATGAGCGACCTAGGACTCAATGGGACTCAGATCGCCTTCACCAGAGAAGGAGCGAAACACACCGAGTTTATCCCGGCGGCTCATGCGAAGAAGAATACGATCGTGATATCTCGAAGCCGCAATATTGCGAGTTTTCGTATGGGCGCCAACGACTCCGCATCTAATTAAGAAGATGTCCAGAAGCCGCCGACTACCAGAAGGGAGATGTTTGAATTGGCGATCGCCACGCCATACGTTTCGGATGCTTTGGCCGAAGGCCAAGACGATCGCCATGCATAAAGACAAGAAGGATCATGCCGAGTCCTCTAGGCAATGGATAAGAAGTGGAAGCCTGAAGAACTGGCGGCGGCGACCGAGCGAGGTCGGCATCGCGCACCACGCACAGACGATTACGATGCAAGGTGATGGACGCAACTTGTCCTTTCCATCCCAAAGGGAAACACGCCATAAAGATTGCTTCACTCTGAGAAGGTTCGCCAAGGAGTCTAGAAAGCGACCGGCCAAGGACAAAGCAAAGGATGAAGAAAAGAAAAAGCGAGATTCCCCTCAAGATGACGTATGGCGTAGTACTGTAAGACGAGCGTGAGCTCAACTACATATTTGGGGATCGGCGCGCTTATGAGTCCAAGCGAAGCAAAAGCTACCGCCGACATCAATGCGCCATGCTCAAGAACTCCCCAATACCTTAGATGGTCCGAGGTCCCGATCTCTTTTGATCTCTCGGATCATCCAGATCACATCCCATATCTAGGTAGATATCCTCTTGTTTTGGACCCTGTGATTCGCAGTGTTAAACTCAAGAGGGTGCTGGTCGATGAGGGGAGCGGACTCAACGTCCTCTTCTCCAAAACTTTCGACGACATGAAGATTCCCCGCTCGGAGCTAAGGCAGGGCTCATCACCGTTTCACGGGGTAATCCCTGGGACCTCCTCGGTTCCACTTGGGCAAATCACTTTGCCGGTCACGTTCGGGACCAGAGAAAATTATCGGACGGAATATCTCAACTTCGAGGTGGCTGATTTCGAGACGGCGTACCATGCCATCTTGGGAAGGGTAGGCCTGGCCAGGTTCATGGCCGTGCCCCATTACACTTACCTCGTCTTGAAGATACTAGGGCCGAAAGGCATTATCTCCATCCGCGGCAACGTCAGGCAGTCATTTGCATGCGACAGAGAGAGCTACGAGATGGCCAAAATACAAGAAGCGGCAGCCGACAGGGAGAAGATTTGACAAGCAACTGCACATCAGCAAGATGAAGGAGAAGTCCCGGTCAAGAAACAAGCCAAGACAAGCATGAAGCCTGATGAGGGGACTAAGAAGGTAATCCTTGACCCATCCAACTCGGCTCAAACGGCCTTGATCGGGACAGGACTCAACCCCAAATAGGAAGACGTGCTCGTCACCTTTCTTCGGGCCAACCGGGATATTTTTGAATGGAAACCTTCCGACATGCCCGATGTCCCTAGGGAGATGATCGAGCATTCTCTCAATGTGGATGAGAAGGCGAAGCACATCAAGCAACGGCTCCGACGATTTGCTCAGGATCGCCGGGAGGCCATCAGGGAAGAAATCACTAAGCTTTTAGCAGTAGGCTTTATAAAAGAAGTGTATCATCCTGACTGGCTAGCGAACCTAGTTCTTGTTTGCAAAAAGAACAAAAGCTGGCGCATGTGCGTTGATTATACCGATCTTAACAAAGTATGCCTGAAAGATCCTTTCGGGCTACCTCGCATTGACCAGGTGGTAGATTCAACGGCAGGCTGCGAACTCCTTAGCTTTCTGGATGCCTACTCAGGGTATCACCAGATCAGGTTAAAAGAAGAAGACTGCATCAAAACTTCATTCATCACTACGTTTGGGACATTTTGCTACGCCACAATGCCGCTCGACGGAAAACGCCGGTGCAACCTATCAACTGAATACAATGTGTTTTCACACCCAAATCGGACGCAACGGAGGCATATGTCGATGATGTCGCTGCCAAATCTCGCATGTAAGGAGGACCTCATATCCGACTTGGCCGAGACATTTCAAAGTTTAAGGGCTTACAAGATGAAGCTTAACCCTGAAAAGTGTGTCTTTGGAGTTCCCTCAGGAAAACTGCTAAGATTCATTGTGTCACAATGGGGCATCAAGCAAACCCGAGAAGATCAATGCAATTTTGAAGATAAAACCTCCGACCAGCCGAGAGACGCCCAAGCTCGCAGTCGCATGGTGGCGCCGGCAGTTCATTTCCGCTGGGCTCGGGAATGCCTTTTTTCAAACTTCAAGAAGCAGGCAATTTTTCGATTGGACCGCCGAGGCATAGCAAGCTGAGAACTCAAGGCATTCTTATCCTCGCCTCCTGTGCTGGTTTCGCCAATGCCCGAAGAACCCCTTTTGCTCTACATTGCCACAACGACTCATGTAGTCAGCGCTGCAATTGTTGTAGAGCGGGAGGAAGTAGGGCACGTCTAGAAAATTCAGCAGCCAGTTTATTTCATCAACGAGGTGCTAGGAGAATCCAAGGCATGGTATCCGCAGGTACAGAAACTGTTGTACGTTGTATTGCTTACTTCTCGCAAACTCAAGCATTATTTTTAAGAGCATTCCATTTCGGTGGTCACCTCTTTCCCGATTGGGGATATACTTCATAATCGAGAAGCCACTGGGAGAATTGCAAAATAAGCGGTCGAGCTTGGAGCATTTGAAATCTCCTTCAGCCGCGAACGGTAGTAAAATCTCGGCATCGCCGACTTCACCGCCGAGTGGGTGGAATTGCGCACTTCACGACTCATCAAGATCTCTAATATTGACAATGTATTTCGACGGCCCTCATGCTCGCCGCGTGTGGGGGCCGTGTGGTGCTCATCTCTCGACGGGCGAATGCTTGAAATATGTTCTTCATTTCCATTTTTCAAGGCAAACAACGCCGCCGAGTAACGGCACTCATCCTCGACTTCAGATCGTGATATCTCTCGGTGTTCGACGACTGACAATTCGTGGCGACTCCATGTTGGTGATCAACCAAGTGCAGAAAGACTGGTCATGCGTCGGAGACAACATGGCTGCATATTGCCAAGAAGTGAGGAAACTCGAAGACAAGTTCGATGGGCTGGAACTCATCCACGTGCTCCACCGCGACAATGAAGCAAAGCAGATTTAGCTTGAAGGCTAGGCTCACCGAAATAGTACCTACCGAGTGTTTGTCGAAGAGCTCCACAAGCCTTCAATAAGCCAACAATAAGAGCCAAGCAAATCAAAAGAAATACCGGCTGAAGAAGTCTTAGTCATTAGTCCCGACTGGACAGCTCCTTTCCTAAACTATTTGTTAAAGGATGAGTTCCTCGAAGACCGTGTAGAGACAGAGCGCATCACACGCCGATGCAAGAGCTACATGGTAGTCGGCAAGGAACTTTTTCGAAAGAGCGCTTCCGGAGTCCTAAGGCGCTGCATATCGGAGCAAGAAGGGAGAAGTCTCCTCAAAGAAATCCACTCGAGAATTTGCGGGCATCACGCTGCATCAAGTACCCTGGTGGGCAAAGCTTATCGTCAAGATTTCTTCTGGCCGACTACCGTATCCGACGTAGAGGACATTGTTCACACCTGCAAGGGTTGCCAGTTCTTCGCTCATCAAATACACGTGCCGGTGCAGGAGTTGCAAACCATTCCGATCACCGCCGTCATAGCCTAGGGGCTCGATATGGTCGGCCCTTTGAAGAAGGCTCAGGGTGGTTTCACTCATCTCTTCGCCACCATTGATAAATTCACCAAATGGATAGAGGCAAAGCCCGTCGCCATTAATAACGGCGCCAAGGCCAAGGAATTCTTTCAGAAAATCGTGGTAAGATTTGGCGATCAAACAGATCATCACGTAATAATGGAACTCAATTTCGCGAAGAGGAATTTCAAGACCTGCATGCGATGAGCTCAAGATCGTAATCTGCTCGCCTCCGTGGCTCATCTAAAGAGCAACTGATGTGGAGCGCGTAATGGCATGGTGTTACAAGGGCTAAAAGCAAGGATTTTTTATCGTCTCAAGCCATATGCTACACGATGGGTAAAAGAATTGCCCTCGGTGCTCTGAGGGCTAAGAACTACTCCCAGCAAGGCTACCGGGCAGTCACCTTTTTTCCTAGTATATGGCTCAGAAGCAGTCTTACCCACCGAGTTGACATTCGGATCCCCTCGGGTTCGGAATTACAAGGAGGCCGAAATGAGGAGAAAAGGATAGAAGATATCGACCGATCGGAGGAGGCCTGTGAAGTCGCGCAATCCAAATGGCCAAGTACTTAGGGCTCTGCGCCGCTACCACGATCAAATGTTTGGGGCCGCTTTCTAAGGGAGATCTGGTCCTAATAAAGAATCAAAAGTGCGAGCACAATCTCTCTCCAAGCTGGGAAGGCCCCTACATCGTTGACGAGGTGACACGCCCGGGGGCTTACAGACTTAAGCGGGAAGATGGCGCTATCATCAACAACTCATGGAACATAGAGCAGCTACGTCGTTTTTACTCTTAAAAATATTGTACATTAGCTATACTGTTCATGAATAAAGTTTTTTCTTCTTGACTTGCTACTCAATTTATGCTCAATTAAGCAGTAAGTCGGGGGCTACACCTAATAGTGTTGCGCATACGCAACCCTTCTTGTGAGTCATTTACTGTTTCTTCTCCTTAATGATCGCAACCAAGTCCGAGTGCGCTGATTCTAAATCGTGAAACTCTGAACCCATGAGCAACGAACCCTAGCTACTCAAAAGCGCATGCCTGGGAAAAATGGCCATGTGCCGACTCCTGACGCTAGGGGGCTAGGTTAGTTGGGCAGAGTGCTTAAACGAAAAAGGATAAGAGCCACTCGGGCAAATGCCATGATCAAAAGGGAAGAAATTTTATTAAAATCACTTAGGTTCGAACATTACATAAGATTTTGTAGGAACCTAAAATCTACGCCCGACGCACGCGTCCTACTGCTTCAATAAGGGCATCCCTCGCCCTGAAAAGCTTCGGGACTCCTTCGAGTAGCGCATCGACGGCGGCAATGTCGCGGGCCACTGCCTCTTCTTCCGCAAGTTCGGCCAGCGCACGGTCGTATTCGGCCCAAAGCTCAGCTAGAGGGTCCTCCTCCTCATCAGGCGTCGGTGGAGCCTCATCTTCAAAATCAAAGATCGGTTCCTCCGCCGGGGGGAGGGGAGATGGTGGAGCCTCATCACCGGACAAAGAAGATTTGGACAAAGAAGCCATCGGAGGTTCAAGAAAAAGGTTGGAGATTGCGGAGAAAAATTCTAGGATGAGTGTGATCGCTCAAGCAACGGTGACATACTTATATACCCAAGGCGCGGAAACCGAACGGTTCAGAATAAATGCAAGTGCGGGAAGCTGAAGCGGCCCGCACCAGACTTCGAAGCGGCCAAGAAGATGCACGGTCAAGGGATATGAAATCAAGCGTGGCGCATGCAAACATTAAAATCCGAAAAACTATTGAAGACACAATGAGACAATTAAAAGCCAAACATGGCCCAATCGCTAGACGATTTTTCCCAAGGCTCAAAAGAATAATTACAGATCAAGTTTTAAACAAATAGTAGTCTACGCGGTGCCCAAATCCAAGTTCTCAACTAAGGCAGAGGCGGCGTCCCTAACCTCGTCAACCAGGGCAAGCGCTTGATCATCGTTAATGGTGCAGGCAAAGCCCTCTTTGATGGCGTCGAGCTCCACTCGAGGATACAGGGACTTCACGATGGCTAATGCTTGGCATGCGCTCGTGGTTGCGATCTCCTTCAAGTGTGCTACCAGTTTTGTGGGACCTTCCTCCAACCGTTGGATCGTGGCATCTGCATCATGTGAAATACCGCTGGGCCCAGCTTCCACAAGATTCAAAACCCGCAGCATTCTTTCAGAGCCCTCTTGGAGCTTGTCAACTCGAACCTCAGTAGATTTAATCTTCTCATTAAGAGCTGAAACCGAAGCTATGAAGTTGACTCGCAGCATCAGAAACCGGCCGGCCACCGAGGACGCTAAAAGAGACAAAGAGGAACAAAGAACGAGTCGGGAGTAAACCTTCCAGCTCTTTCTTCATCTTCTCTGTCTCGGTTTTGATGTCCTTTTTGGACTTCTTCAGCTTCTCAACTTGCTCGTTGGCAGACTCAAGTTTTCCCCGAAGATCTGCAGCAACAAAGACCGAAGTCAAGACAGGCGGGGGGTAAGTCAAGAAGCAGAAGGCTAAAATGTGGACCAAGGCAGTCGGACCAAGGAGTTGCCATTAAGGGAGCTCGTCATATTCAGCTTCTCCACCTCGAATGCTGAGACCTGGGCCCGGAGCTTTTCCAGCTCCTCCCAGTTCTCCACCCGGACTCGGCCAAGTTCCTCTTGCAGCTCGACGCGAACCCGCTGGACCTCGGCCTCATAGTTCTTCCTCATCTTGGTCTTCAGGAGTATCTCCCGGAGAAGGACGTTCCTGTCCTGGGCATGCTCCGCCAGACGCTAAAGGCGACAAAGCGAACAATGAAGTTATGACAATCATAAAAGATAAAAAGGAGAGAGCTTTAAAAATAGCTCGGCATAAGCGACTTACATTGCCAAGACGAAAACAATTGCAAGCGGCATCACAGAATGATGCCCATTCCTTAGCCTCGTCTTCATCATCGTAGGATATCCCATCGCCATGTTTGTTAAAGAAGGCAACCCGTACTGGAGAATTTGGGTGGGGAGGCCGAGGGAGTTCTTCTGGCAGAGACGAATGGCGAGAGGGCTGGGGGAGTTCTTCCGGCAGAGGCGAAGGGCCAGCGGTAGGATCAGGAGGCCACATGGCGGTCGCCCAGAGGAGTCTGGCGGTCGGGGCGTTTGGTCCGAGCCAACCTCGGTGTTGGGGTCAGAGAAGGCGGGCAACGGTTTTTCGATCGCCCGAACCACACCGGGCGATGTGCTCGGCCTCGGTGGTGCCTTGGTTCTGGTTCGCTTTGAGGCGCCAAGAATCGCTCCCGGGGCTCTGATGGGGCGACGGAACCTCATTAACAGGCTCTCTAGAAAAAGAAATAGTCAGGGCATGACCCGGAAGAATAAAGAAAAGCGAACAAGGAGACCAACCTGCCGAATCTCGTTATTTTAAACCCCGAGCCCTTCCGAACAGAAGTTCCGCCAGTAGTGGAGCCAATCTGCCTTGGTGCAAGGACGACGACGGTTTCGCCGCGCGATATGGAGAGAAGGCCGGCCGAAAAATCGGGTTGGGGCTTAAGGGCCTCTGGGTTCACAGACAGGCTTGAAGACGAGGAAGTCGCTGGAAGAGGGCGTGTGGCTGCCGAGTCCCGAACCTTAGGGCCTCCAGTCGTGCGCATGTTTGCCACCAACTGCTCCCTCTTTTTCGTGGATTCATGGACGACTGGACGTTTACCCTTTCCCAAGGGGTCTTCAGCTTCACTCGCCTTGCTCTTCTTGGCACTCGGAGCCGGGGGCGAGGTGTGAGCAGGGCGTTTTCGCTTAACGCTCTTGTGCATTGAGGAACTCTGCAACGACGATCGTAAAAGAAGGCGCCATGCCCCTCAGGTATAAGACAAGACACATGCTCAATCACAACCAAGCAAGAATCAGAAGGCCCAATCTTGGGGAATAAGAAGGCATCTTACTGGAGGTGGAGGGTTCGACTTCTTGAAGGGTCTTGGGCATTCGTCGTTGACGATCTAGACGCCCGGGGCGAAGAAGTCAGCCACACAACAAAGGAGCTCTTTCCTTGGAATCAGCTCGGGAACCTCCCGAGTGGGATCGGTCGGCCCTTCATGTTCATATCCTAGATGAACTCGCTCTTTGAGTGGTTGAACTCGGCGGGAGCCAAAGCTCAGAACGATGGCCACTCCGGTGAGACCGTTCTCCTTCAGTTCAGCGATCATACCCATAAGATCTACCACCTGGTCCATCCTATCACCCGAGGGAAGCGATGTCCAATTGATCAAGGGCTTGGGTGGCACTCCGGAAAAAGTAGGCAGGGAAGGCTTAGGATTGGAACAATAGAACCATTCCGGATGCTAGCCCTTTTCGAGGTTTTGAAGGGAATGGCAAAATAGGCTCTCTTCAAGCCGTCCCTCAGATGGAATCCGGCGCCTCCAACTGCTTTGGGGGAATTCTTGCTGGGGAAAGGCTTGAGGAAAAGATGGCGAAAAAGATTGAAATCTGGGCGAACGCCAAGAAAAGCCTCGCAGAGGTGAACAAAAATGGCAATTTGAAGGATGGAATTGGGATTGAGATGAGTCAATTCAACTTCATAGAATTCAAGAAGACCGCGAAAAAAGGCGCAAGCGGGAAGGCCAAATCCACGCAAAAAGAAAGATTCGAAGACAACCACTTCTTCAGTGCGAGGCGTGGGGCAGGATTCACCCGCAGCAGGTCGAGCAGAAAGTATCACCAATGGGGGAAAAATGCCACAGAGACTAGACCCTCCAATCGCTATCCGTCGTCACAGAGGTGGCTAATCCTTGGCCAAGGCGATGAAGGAGCGCTGTGGGGAAGGAGAAGACATTTTCGGGTGAAAGAAGCTTGCGATTGCGTTGGATTAGGGAGGCAAAAAATGCTAACCCTAGCGGCGGAAGCTGCAAGAGAAGTGCTGAAAATGCGGAGACGAAGGGGCAAATGAGAATAGTGCGCAGAAAGCCATTTCATTCGTACCCAGTCTCATATTTATAGAAAGCGATGCTAGCTTTCGCTTTGAGCAGGAAAACGCTTCGCCTTCCGCATGTCTTGGGGTTGCCCTAGGGCGCGCTTCAAGATGGGCTTGTGGCCATGTACAGTGAACCATTGTACAGAGGCACAATTGGGCCAAAACTAATATGGAAAACGGTATGCCCCTTGACGGGCCTAAGGCCAATGACTGCATTAGACAGGATTTGGGTACCTTCCAAATGAAAACATCCTCTTATGATATGCCTCATGACAGATCGTATGCTGGATACCGTTCAAAACGGGATCAGATATCATAAAGATAATTCAAAACGGAAATTTCAGGGGTACACCTCATGATAGGCCAAAAACTGTGTGCCCTGGTGCACAGGTACCACTCGGCTAAAAGCCAACCTAAATGGAGATATTCTCCATGCCGAGTCATGTGTTGACCCAAGAAATCGGGTCGAGAACCACTCGAAATAATTACACGTGGAACTCTATCAAGTCCTTCACGGTCTCCTTGCCAACTACAAAGCACTCGGCTGCATAAAAGACCAATGGGAGGTCTCAATAAGAGGGCAATCCGACCAAAAGCACTCGAGGGGCTACTATGGATATATACATCCGGGTATCTACAAAGCAACTCATGAGGCCCAGCTGGACAACGCTGGTCGGGTCAACAGCAGGAAATAGAAGCTACCGGGTTGCGCCAAACGATGAGACAAGGAAGCTCAAGATAGCAATTGAGCCGGATTAGGTAGGATACGATTGTAATCTAAACCGTTGCCAAAACGGATAGGTGCATGAGATATAATCCCTACTTTGTATCCAACTAGGACTCTCTTTATAACCGCCCTCTTATGCTATATAAAGGGAGGGACAGGAGAACATCACCATACAATATCATCAGTGAAATAGCTAGCTACCTATAATTCCAGAGCACATGACTAGGGTATTATCTCCACCGCGAGAGCCCGAACCTATATAATTCCGGTGTCTTGTGCTACCATCGAGTTTGGATCTAGCGCCTAGCTCTCTTTTGATTATTGCCGACAACAAACGTCGACAATGATCTTAAATAAAATTTCCTGCATCTGCGGACAAGAGATGCCAACCAAAAATAAAGCAAGACAAATGGAAGCAAAACCCATGAAACTTGGTACGCACCTCCTTATGAATGTCAGAAATATATTCTAACCTTCAATCGCAAGGATTGATGTCAAAGTTCCTATCTTTTTCCAATCAAAGGAAGAGAGCACCAAGATTAGGCAAAAACCAAAAACTTTGCTCTAAGATTGCTCGTGGGGTTTTGATGATCAAAGTGATCATGGATAATCACCCACTTGTTACAGCAATCAATAACACAAGAGATGGTACCCAAAAAACGACCCACAAAAATCTTTTTTCTCAAACACAATAATCGGTTTCTTGCAAAGATTGAAGCAAAATTTGCTTAGATAATTGGGATATGATCCGAAGGATGGAAGGCAAATTCAACTAGCAAGAATTAAAGTGCAGAAAGTAAATATTGAATATAAAATTTAGAATAGTAGAGAAATTGAAATTTGCATTGCATAGATAAAAGGTTTACAAAGCCACACCCTGATGGGCAAAGCTCCAGAAAGCACACAAGGAAAACAAAATCCTTAAAAAAAACTTGGGGAGAGGCACCCTGTCGACGTTTGTTGTCGGCAATAATGAAAACGGGGCTAGGCGCTAGATCCAAACTCGATGGTAGCACAAGACACGGGAATTATACAGGTTCGAGCTCTCGCGGAGGCGATAATACCCTAGTCCTGTGCTCTAGGATTATGTGTGTCTAGCTAACTTGCTGATGATATTGTCTCGTGATCTGATGATCTCCTGCGCCCCCCCTTTATATAGTAGAGAGGTGCGGGTTACATAGGAGAGTCCTGCTCAGATACAAGGTAGGGATTGTATCTCTTTCCTTATCTGCTAAACATGACGGCGGTTAGGATTACAATTGTATCCTCCCTAAGCAGGGTTGGTTTCTATCTTCGGGGTTTCCTTGTTGCGCATGGCGGCCTGCCTCCTGGGCAATACCCATCTTCATGTAGTCGGCTTGGCCCATCCCCTCTTGGGTGGTCCTCACGGCCTACCATACAGATACCCGAGGTCCATATACTCCACAGTAGCCCCCGAGTGCTTTGCGATCGAGTTGCCGCCTTCCTGGTCGCAGCCTAACTGAGCCATGCTTCACGCCGAGTGCTTCCAGTTCTTGATGCAGCTTCCCGACTGGTTTTCCTTTCCAGCCAAGTGCCCTGTTGTAGGCAAAGAGATCGTGAAGGACTCAATAGAGCTCCACGCGTTGAACTTCCCGAGTGGTACCCAGCCCAATTATTGGAATACTGGCAGTCGGCTCATCTTGGGGCATACCGTATCCCAAACGATATGCAGAAGTCAAAACGCTTTTCCCGCTCAAGGCGAAATTCAGTGCCTCTCCCTTTAAATTCATTCGTCACCGAAGTTGCTGATGTCGTCGTTGAAGCATTGGCCCACACGCGTCGCATCCAAATTTAGTAGCCCTGAAATGAAATCATGTATATGCAGAACTTAGGCCATGTAAAAACAATTCACTCGGATGTGATGTTAATTTGGTTTATATAATTTTAGAGTTTTTACTCCTTTTCCTTATTGATTTTGAATTCATCCGAGTGGTTTGATTCTTTTGTTTAAGCACTCGCCTGACTAGTCTAGCCCCGAGTGTCGGAAGTCGGCTCATGGCTCTTTTTCCTGAGCACACGCTTTTGGGTGACTAAAGTTCGCTGTTCGTGGGATCGAGCTTCACAACTCGTAATTAACGACTCGGATTCATTTGCAAATATTAAGTAAAAGAAGAAAACACAACTCGAAAAAGATGTGCGATGCAAGACACTATTAGGTGTAGCCCCGACTTCATCGCTTAGTTGTGGATCAACTAAGTAGCAAGTCAAGAAAGCCAACAATTTTATTCATAATGACATAATTGAGTAAAAACGACTTAGCTACTCTATGCTCCATGTGTTGTCGACGATCGGTCGCCCTTGCTCGTGGTGCGTGCATGGCTCGTGGTCGTGCCGAAGGTGGCTCTCGTATGCAGCGTGGGCTCGTGGCCATGCCGGTTGGTGCTCGAAGCGTGCATGGGCTCGCGCGCAGTGGCGCCAGGCGCGAGCATGGGCTCGTGGCGTCAGCCAAGATGGCGCCGAGGCGCAGCGTTGACCCTTGGCCGTGCGAAAGGTGGCGCCGGGCGCAGCGTGGCTCATGGTGTCGTCCAAGGTGGCGCCTAAAGCGCAGCGTGGGCTCGTGGCCGCGCCGAAGGTGGCGCTTGAGGCGCAGCGCGGCTCGTGTTCGTTAAAGGTGGCGCCAGAAGCGCGGCGTAAGGCTCGTGGCCGTGCAAAGGTGGCGCCGAAGCGCAGTGTGGGCTTGTGGTCAGGCGGCGAGGCGCTTCGAAGCAGGCGTTAGCGGTCCGCTAATGCGAACATCTCCTTTACCGTAGTCGGCGGCCTCCGGGACATCTTCTTGATCAAGTTGGCGTCACTGACTCCTTTCTGAAAAGCTGCTATGACGGCATCATCCGAGATGTCCCGGATCGAATCCTTACCGTATCCGAATCGGGAAGTCAGCCCCCGACTTACTACTCGTGAGTAGATGGTCGCGGCGCTCCCCGACCCGAACGGAAGTCCGGATGAAGTATCAATGAAGTCTCTCCCAGATTGGATCTGGTCCGAGTCCGAGAGAGCAAGCTTGTCGAGGTTGTCAGCGATGAAGTCGAGACTCCCAAAGCGGAAAGCATGGCTGGGAGTGAAGGTGATGATGATTCCATCGATGGAGGCCATCGAGCTTGCCGAGATTGATCTTGACGCTTCCCCTACCTGGCGCGCCAACTGTCGACGTTTGTTGTCGGCAATAATAAAAACGGGGCTAGGCGCTGGATCCAAACTCGATGGTAGCACAAGACACGGGAATTATACAGGTTCGGGCTCTCGCGGAGAAGATAATACCCTAGTCCTGTGCTCTGAGATTGTGTGTCTAGCTAACTTGCTGATGATATTGTCTTGTGATCTGATGATCTCCCGCTCCCCCCCCTTTATATAGTAGAGAGGTGCGGGTTACATAAGAGAGTCCTGGTCAGATACAAGGTAGGGATTGTATCTCTTTCCTTATCTGCTAAACATGACGGCGGTTAGGATTACAATTGTATCCTCCCTAAACAGGGTTGGTTTCCATCTTCGGGGTTTCGTTGTTGCGCATGGCGGCCTGCCTCTTGGGCAATACCCATCTTCATGTAGTCGGCTTGGCCCATCCCCTCTTGGGTGGTCCTCACAGCCTACCATGCAGATACCCGGGGTCCATATACTCCACACACCCCTCTACCCCTCTATTTATAGCAACCTCGAGGTAATTTCTACCCTTAGATGATCTTCTTGTTGGTCCTCAAGAAACCTCATTAAGGGTTGAGATTCACTCCCTCACTCATACATAGGCTAACGCACAACCCAATAACTTATCTGATTTACACACTTCTCAAAGTAGGCTAACTTGACCGCAATTCCATTCGTGAATCCATCATCCAATAGCTCTCCTTCGCTTAAGTAGGGGCCAAGTTAGCATCCAGACCATCCACTTGTCCTCCCGGTTTGCAGCAACTCCCACCTTGGTCATCTTCAGTGCTGCCTGATCGTCTAGACCTCGACTCTCCTAGCCTAGTTCCGGTCTCCTCCGTCTCACCATGACTTATTTCCATTGTCCTGCAACCATCACAGATAAGCAAACCGTCATGTAGCATTGCTCAATAATATATTAATCAACAACGATATCAAATATTTTGTCTTGAAAAATAACAACAGCTTCAAATTCAAATCAAACTCAAACTTAAGCACCACAATCTCAAATATAGCCAATTACTCAATACACACATGGATAGACCTCTACATGATCTTTCAGCAGACCTTCGTGCTTGTAATAAGTGGGGCAATTTTACTGCTTAGTTTAGGGCAGAGGCGGATCCATGCCTTGGATCACCCGGGATGTGGCCTGAGGCCTAAGGGCCATGGCTCGAGACCTGAGACCAAAAGCATGTAGGAATTTTGCCCAATAAAAATAGCCCAGCCATAAAAAAACCCAATAGCAATGGGCTGGCACCAGATGACGACATGCCAGGAAATCCCACAGCAAGCATCATCTGAAGTGCAGTGCATCCGATTTGCGTCACAATAGCTAGCTTCAAGTTCTATCTATTCTATTTGGCTTAATCGTCTTCATCCAAAGTCCAAACTAATCGACATTGCACGATGTTTCAGTCAACAGTGAGCAACTCTTTCTGAGGAAACAAAGACTTGGCATAGACGTAGCAATCACACCAGAGTTGCTAGCGAGAATCGTCAGCCGCTGCTGTCCAGGCGGAGACGGCGAAGAGCATGCGCCCTTCCATCCTCGCAGAAGCGGTGATCCTCGTTGATGACGAAATTCTTGTGGTACTTCTTCTTCATCGCTCCCGCAGCCTTCCCAACAATGGTGGTCCAACGGCATTGCCAAATTTCGCGCGGTTCGCGCTCGCCACCATCAGTAGTTCTCGTGGCGCTCCCCGTTCGCGCCCTCGAAAGCGGCGATGTTCATTACCAACGGCGCGAAGATATCCCGCCGAGTACCGGCCTCGCCGTTGTCCCGCGGCATTGTGGCGCCCATCATGTCGAATCGCTGGCGCGAAGTCGTCTGGCGCCCGCGGAACCGCGTCACGAAGAAGGCCGTGTCGCATCCATCGACGACGCGTGGACGAAAAACGGACGGCTTTATCTTCCCGATGGTGCCGAGCACCAGTGTCCTTGGGGCTCGGCACAACGCATTTACACTCTCGCCCATCACGTTTTGAAATTGAACACGCTGTTCACGACGAGCATCTCGTCGGGTTCGTGTCTGTGTCCTCGCACGTAACAACCTCCGACTTGGCGCAATGGCGTGGAACTTGAATGGCACGCCTAACCGGCGCGACATTGGCCGAGCCGCGCCCCGCCTCCTCAATCTTCTTAGCGGGTGAAACCCGGCTGCGGGTGTCGATGCGGTGATCCTCACCTCGGCTGCCCTCCTCCTCGTCCGCCACCACCAAGCGATTGCCATCGAACCCCGGTTGATGCCGTAGTGCACAATGTGCGCTTGTGCCTCCGCGACGGCGTTGTAGATGGTCATGTTGGAGAAGAGGAATGTCACCTTGAGGAAGCAACAGCGCCATGTATATCTGGTAGGCCTTGAGGATCATCACACCGCAGTGCGCCGCCGGGCGATCGGTAGATTCACCGCCTGCGTGTTGCCAGCCGTGCCTCTAGGCACTCGGCCGCACGCGCCAAGCTATGCGTGGCGTCCCCATCGGCGATTTAGTGCCTCTTGATCCGCTCCAGAGCTACGCCGCCAATGCCACGGCCGTTAGCGGCCACCGCCTCCAAGACCGGATGAGAAGCGTGTGCAAGTCCACGATCGCTTGCCTCGTGCGCGCCTCCCACGCGCCTCCTCCGCCACCTTTTCCTCTCCATGGAGACGTAGCTCCTGCATCTTGGTTAGGAACATGTTGTAGCCGTTGAGGATGATCTCGTCCAGCATCTCGCGCTTGGAGGCTTCCTCCTCCGAGTCAGCTGCATAAGCGCCGCTAATTGCTTTTGCTCTCTGCCGACGTCCGACCCCATCTCATCATCTAATTCCCGCTTAGCCTGTTCTTGCGCCCCTACCGTCCGGCCGCCTCATAGTCCTCGGCAAGAACCTCTTGGCCTCCTCTATGCCTTTGAAGAATGCCAGGCTGGACAGCATGTCCGTGCTGGTGCTGTTCTCGCCGGCGGGAAACAAGCTGCTGCTAGGCTCCACCGCATCAGTGCCTTTCGAGAAGAAGGCTGGATCCTGCGTGCTGCCCGTGCTGTTGCTTTGGCCGGGCAGCAAGGCGAATGCAAGCATGTCGGGGGAGGACAGGAGCTTGGAGGGCTCCATGGAAATCGTGGAATTGCATGGCCATGCAGCGAGGGCATCGGATGAAGTGTTTGACATGGCAGATGTGGTGGTGGTGGTGGTGGTGTCGGAGAGGATCTGAGCGAAAGGCTTCTGGGCCAGGAGGAGCGCCGGGTGGTCGGGATACTGGTACAAAAACTTGTCGACGATGTTGTCCTCCATGAGCATGCGCGAGATGTAGTCCAGGGCCAGGTCATCATGCGGCTGCGGCTGCGAGCAGGCCGGGTCTCCATCGCCGCCATCGGGCGCCGGGGCAGGGTGAGGAAGATGGAGGGCGAAGGTGCTGCTCCGGGCTCCATGAGGCCCTCCAGGAGCTCCTGCTCCTCCCGAGTGACGGCCATGGACGTTGTCACGTTGCTATGCCGTAGTATGGCCTCAGTGACTGGCTCGGTCATATGACGACAATAAGTAGCTGCGCTGCCTAGGGGAGGCATGTATTTGGTCAGCTGTTCGATGATTCCAACCATCCAAATACCCGGCAGCAAAACTGTACCAGATTCTAGTGTACAGTTTTTTTTTCCTTCCTTCTTCTTCTTTGAAAGTGAATTGGTTCGAACACAACTTTTTTTAGTTTCAATGCTTGCGGTCTATAGCTTTGGCCTTCAGGAACTCAATCTAACTTTGTAAACATTGTATGATTACGCTCAAGACCTCGTAGGACAGCACCAGGTCATAGAAGATACGTGGTGTTTCATACAAGAACAGTTGCCACCTGCTTGGAAGGGCCCTATCTTAAATCTCGTTCCGGACTCCTGAAATCTCAGGACCGCCACTGGAGATGATCCACAGGCAGACGCAGACGTACGCCTAACTCCCAACACAGACGCCGAAGGTACATACATGCTCCAATAAACCAGGAAGCTAGACGCCCCGTCGACCTAGCTAGAAGATCGTTCAATTCGGATTCAAATAACAAGAAGCTAGCAAAGGCGTGAATTAAGCCAGAGGCTACGCGCGATCTACTCAGGCCCAAGGATGCATGTGGCGTACGTACAACCTTATCGGTGTCTGGCTAGAATATCACGTGGTCCACGGCACTTCGCCCGAATCTCCGTGTTCCATCGTCGTCGTCGTCATCGTCATCAGATGTAATATAAAAGCCTAGGTTGTGCAGACCTTGGCACCATCAATTATCCTAGATTGATTTATTCAATTTAGTCATTATTTTGTTATTTTTTAGAATTAATAAAAACATAAAAAAAATTAGTTTTAGGTGTTAGTGTGCACCAATTCACCTCCTCTTATTGCGCCTCGATACTACACACAGCTTGTAGGAAATCAGTTGGCATACTCCGATCACCATTGGCACCTGACAGCAGATCTTTGACCTCTTCCATGTTGCCCCTGTCAGCACCCTGAAAGGACGCATGAAGTGGTGGAGAGGATTTGGGCAAAGGGCGGCTGTGCCAGGAGGAGATCGAGCGGGGTTGGCGGCCATGGTGAGCAGTCTGGTGGCATGGTAGCTTTTGGTCATATCATCATAAGGAGGAGCATGAACCCTGTCGATGTGCAAGCTAGTGTTTTGATGATTCCGAGGATCAGTGATCAGGACACGCAAGTGTTCGATGATTCCAAGGTTGCAAGCTAGTGTTCAATGTGCAAGCTAGTGTTAGATGATTCCAAGGATCAGTGATCAGGACATGCAAGTGTTCGATGATTCCAAGCAGGTTGCAAGTGTTCAATGTGCAAGCTAGTGTTAGATGATTCCAAGGTTGCTTGGAACATGGCCAGCTACTGCATGGAGCAAACAGAAAATATTTCTTTCACTCGTTGAAAATGACAAAGCAAGAAGACACTGACACTATTCTGCGACACGACATATATGTTAATTTATCAGCTATACAGATTAATATAAAGCATTTATATTGGCAATATAGAAATTGCATGAATATATTTGTTTTAAGAAATAATCCTGTGAAGATATATTTTTGTAACTTTTAACTAATACTAAGACATACAGGCATACGCAAGCTCTCTTGTAAGACTTCAACACCAATAGTGAGATCACTGGAGTAGGGTTATTATTTCCGTCATGAGAGACTCGAATCAGTATAAACCCTGTGTCTATTTTTCGAGTGTCCTATCATCCTGAGAGCATTTTTCAGACACAAACCCTTCATGAAAAAGGGCCGGTTGATCCCATATTCAACAAGTAAGCTCAACGGAGACCTGTTTCCCAAACGTCGACAATAGTCAATTACTCAGTACACACATGAATAGACCTCTACATGGTCTTTCAGCAGACCTTCGAGCCTGTAATAAGTGGGGCAATTTTACTGCTTAGTTTAGGGCAGGGGCGGATCCAAGCCTCAGGCCACCCAGACCGTGGCCCGAGGCCTCAGACCAAAAGCATGTAGGAATTTAGCCCAATAAAAATAGTCCAACCATGAAAAAACCAAACAACAATGGGCCGGCCCGAGGCTTAGCCCAGTGTTGGCTCCACCCCGGGTTTGGGGTGTCACAATGTGGTAGGCACCGGATGACGAACAGCAAGCATCATCTGTTAGTAAATCTGAAGTGCAATGCATCCAATTTGCGTCACAAGATATCTGTACGTCTCTTCATATCTTTTAGGAAGCTTCAAGCTCTGTCTATTCTACTAGATAGAGAGGCGCGCGATGCTGCGCTCGGCAAAAAAATTCTGTCCAATTTTTTCTGTAAAAAATGCAATTCCATTTTTATTGGCGGTGTTTATTTAAATTGGCTGGCTAGGAGCCGTTGGTGAATTTGCATAACGTAATTCGAATATTTTGTGTCGAAAGAACCGGCGCTCGTGTTGAATTTGCAGAACTACGGGGTTTTTTTTGCAAAATAGCTGGCGAAAGGACTTGTTCGCGATTTTGGAATCTTCCGGGTCAAAAGAACTAGCATCCGGGATGATTTTGCGGAATTATGGGGTCTTTTTTGCAAAATAGCCGGTGAAAGGACCTGTTTGCAATTTTAATTTAGAATTTCTAGAGGCCTTTTTGCAAAACACCGGTGGAAGCACCTACTGGTAATTTCGGAATGCTAGGGTCCTTTTTGCAAAACACCGGTGGAAGGACCTACTGGTAATTTTAGAATTTGGGGGGTCCTTTTTGCAAAATACCATGGAAGGGCCTATTGGCAATTCTGGAATTCTTGGAGGGCTTTTTGCAAAAAAAACGTACTGAGGCCTCCCTATGCTCACAATCTTCCGGGCTTAATATATATACTAGCCAGAATAACGCGCTACGCCACGTCGCGCACGACGATGTAACGTAAAAAATTCAAGAAATTTGGTCGTATTTTCGGTTTTCATATTTTTTTAAAAAAATGGGTCGGTAGGACCCATCGGCGAATCCATGAGCTGTTATAAACTTTCGACAAATCTCTATTTTTTTAGAAAACCACGGTTAGGACCCGTCGACGAATCTATGGGCTACTATAAATCTTCGACGAATCTGCTTTTTTTAGAAAACCATGGCTATTTTTTGTGCAATTCGAAAAATTCGGTCGTATTTTCGGTTTTCATATTTGTTTAGAAAAATAGGTGTCGTTAGGACCCGTCGGCAATTCTATAGGCTGCTATAAACTGCCTGAAAAGGAAAGTACGCTTTCTGTTTTGAGTCGTTACCGAATAGAAGTCTTGATGATGGGTCCATCTGTCGATGACGCGGCATGCCGACGCATGGCATGAATGGAGGCGAGTGGTCGCGATCGGCCGCTGGTCGAGAGTGAGCGTGGCAAGGCCGAACGCCGGGTCCCACGCGCAGAGAAACAGTGACGACAGAGGCGGCAATAGGGCCGCTTGCGGCGACAGAGAGCAGAGCGCTCGCCCGGCTCGCCGGCGATGAAGCCACGGAGAAGACGAATGGGTTCCACTATGGGCTTCAAAGATGTGATTGCGCACCTGTGGAGGTCCTAAATGCTACCGGAGACGGCCGGAAGGGGTTCGCCACCGTGGTCCAGCGGCGGCGCCATGGTCGGCGAGGCGGAGCTCAATAACTTCTGATGACTATCAACAAAGGATAATCGGATGAGTATCAGTGAGTGATAAGCGTCGCGTTTTATCACTTTATTTGAAGAAATTACATGTGGAACGATGCTCTCACCGTGCGAGGGCAGAGGCGGAAGGAGGAGCTCGGCGCGGCGGCTCACCGGAGAAGGAGAGTACAAATTGGCACTGAAGTTGGACTCTAGAGGTCAGGAGGAAGCTTCTGTGTTGGTGGTTCAGGTTGATTCGAAGTGTGGAGCTTCGCGGGCATTATTCCTCTTTTGCTGCTTTTGCCGAACTTGAGGAAGAAGATGAGATTTGTTCGCACGAGAGGAGCTCAGGGGCAAGTGAAGGGGAGTGTTATGAACCGGCAAAGGTGTTATGGAGCTTAAATCAGTAGATGAGGCGGTTCGGCTGGGAGCTGGTTGTCACTGGATTCAATCGGGAGAGATCTTTGCCGTGGCAGGATTTACAACGAAATGGTTGCTGTGGCAAGAGATGGGCAGGAGAGGCATCAAGTGGCTTCGCGAACTGGCGGATCAGATCGTGCCGTCTTGTGCCGTGGCAACAAGTTGGCAGAGACGTCAGAGCGGGCGAAGCTCCGTGGGGAAGTCGGCCGAGAGAGGGAGAAGGGAGAAGAAGGCACGGGAAAGGAGCTAACGTGTGGGCTCTGCTGGCAGGGAGGAGTCGGCAGGGGAACAGCTGGCCTATCTGGTCCCACATGTAAGTGAATGAAGGAGACAATTCTAGAGAGACTTCTACGCAGAGCCGGTTTGATCTGCTAGATTCATACAGCAAACCGACTCAAGATTTTATGAAGACTTTTGTAGAGGTTTTGTGCCGATGAAGGTCCAATTAAATTTTCAGATGAAAAATCATTGTATATATTTTATTAAAATTCGACAATGCAATATTTGAATTCCTAGTTATTCTGTTTTAGATTTATTAAAGTGTACAAATGATTTTATTTATTTTTGAAAAAAAAAATTCAAATTTATTTGAGCTAATAATGCTTCGTAAAATTTTTAGAATTTTATCTTTGATATTTAAATTTTAATAATTTCGACATTGCTATTTTCGATTTTCTAGATTTCTGCTTTTTGAATTTATAAAGGCTTCAAATGTAAGTTTTAATTTCTGATATTTTTAACAGAGATATATAAAGTTGTCAGGATTTCAGGGTAAAAATCTCATGATTAGGCTTTTAATATTTCTATTCATAATTTTTCTTAAAATTAGAATGCATGAAAACCAGGAAAGGACATTGTTTTAAATTAAAATTTTGATTCAAATTGAAATTTGTATTTTATTCCATTTTTAAATTTGAAAATTTTCATTTTTCCTATTTTTGAATTTTTCAGGATGTTACAACTTGGATGTACATGCATTGTTTTGCTATTTTAGGTTATCTGCCATCTATCTATCTGTCTATATCTAGTAGGAATATCTTGAGGCAGGGTTACTGTGACTATATAAGACCAAGGGCAGGTATCCTCAAGAAGAGAAAAGAGAGAGCTTCGAGACGAGAAGGCATTTGCAAGAGCTTTAGAATAGGCAGAGCATTTAGAAGCCGATGAACTACGCTTCGTCAACCTCGGCAATAGTCTAGCCATTACTTAGATTCAATTTTCTTTGTAACCAGGGCAAGATAACCTGCTTTGTACTCTATTCATCAATCCTAGATATCATCTGCACAGGACGTAGGGTGTTACTCCATCCGAGGGTCCGAACCTGTATATATCGTGCGTCATTGTTTGCGTGTTTGACTCTAACAACCGAAGGTACCTGAAGTTATAAATTTATTGTCGAATTTTAACCTTCGATAGGACCCTTGTATTTATTTTATAAAAAATTATAACATTGTATTCACTGAATTTACTAGGTTTCTATTTTTTAATTTTTAAGGGCATTGAATATTATTTCATTCACCGTAACTCGAAGGTGCAAGCAAGATACGCTGGCTATCTGTGTTACAATGTCAAGAAATCCCACAGCAAGCATCATCCGTACGTCTCTTCATATCTTTTAGCTAGCTTCAAGTTCTGTCTATTCTATTTGGCTCAATCGTCTTCGTCAGCCGCTGCTGTCCAGGCGGAGACGGCGAAGAGCATGCGCCCCTTCCATCCCTGCAGAAGCCAATGGTGATCCTCGTTGATGACGAAATTCTTGTGGTACTTCTTCTTCACTACTGTCTCCCGCAGTATCCCAACAATGGCAGGGTCCAACGGCAGCTGCCTCAGCCCCGCTCGCTGGTTCCGCGCCTGCCACTGCCTGTAGTTCTCAGGGCGCTCCACCCGGTCCGCGCCCTCGCAGGCGACGACGTTCATTGCGCACGGCGCGAAGATATCCCGCTCGAGTAGCAGCCTCATGTCGTTGTCCCGCGGCATTGTGGCGTCCATCATGTCGAACAGCGCCGTGAAGTCGTACAGAGCCTCGCGGAACCGCGCCACGAAGAAGGGCGTGCTGTATGACCGATTGAAGACGCCATGGACAAACACGGACGGCTTCATCTTCCTGATGGTGCTGAGCACCAGGTCCCTGGGGCACAGCCTGTCAACGACGACGCTCTCGTCCATCAGGTTCTTGAAATTGAATACGCTGTTCACGACGAGCACCTCGTCGGGGTCTATGTCCAGGTCCTCGGCACGGACAACCTCCGACTTGGCTGCAATGGCGTGGAACTTGAATGGAACGCCCAACTGGCGCGCGCAGCGGCTGAGTCGGCGTCCTTCCTCCTCAATCTTCTCAGCCGGGCGAAACCCGGGCTGCGGGGTGTCGATGCCTGTGATCCTCACCTCCGGTGGTCCTCCCTCCCTCTCCGCCAGCCAGCGGAGCAGTTTCGGCCACTGGAACCCCTGGTTGATGCCGTAGTGCACAATGTGCAGCTTCTGCCTACCCGCGACGGCGTTGTAGATGGTCATGTTGGAGAAGAGGAATGTCATCTTGTGGAAGCAACAGGCGGCCATGAGGGACATCACAATGCAGGTGCGCTTCGCCGTCAGCGACTGGTAGATCCGGCTGCCCGTGCCGGCCAGCCGCGCCTCCAGGCCCTCGGCCAAGCATTGCGCCAGCCGCTGCATAGCGTCCCCCGTCGGCGACGAGTGCCTCTTGATCCGCTCCAGAAGCTCGCCTGCGCCGCGCCGGTCGTTGGCGGCCACCGCCTCCGCGCACTGGATGAGAAGCGTGTGCAGGTCGACGACCGCTTGCCTCGCGCCGCGCCTCCCATGCGTGTCCGCCTCCTTCTCCCTCTCCATGGAGACTTGTAGCTCCTGCATCTTGGTGAGGCACATGTCGTAGCCGTTGAGCATGATCTGGTCCAGCATCTCGCGCGCGGCGGCTTCCTCGTCCGAGTCATGCTGCACAAGCGCCGCCAGTTGCTTGCTTCTCCTGCCGACGTCCGACCCCGTATCATCATCTAATTCCCCGCCAAGCTTGTTCTTGCGCCCCCTACCGTCCGCCGTTTCCTGGTCCCTCGGCCGTGAGGCGAGGGCATCGGATGAAGTGGTTGACAGGGCAGATGCGGTGGTGGTGGTTTCGGAGAGGATCTGGGCGAAAGGCTGCTGAGCATGGAGGAGCTCCGAGTGGTCATGCGGCTGCGGCTGCGAGAAGACGGAGGACAAAGGTGCTGCTCCGGGCTCCATGAGGGCCCCCATGAGCTCCTGCTCCTGCTCCTCCCGAGTGACGGCCATGGACGTTGCTGTGCCGTGGTATGGTCTCGGTGACTGGCTCGGTCATATGATGACAATAAGTAGCTGCGCTGCCTAGGAGAGGCATGCATTTTGTTAGTCAGCTCAGCTGTTCGATGATTCCAACCAGACTGGAATTTTTTTTACTATTCTAGCCCTGTTTGTTTTATTATTTTTGTAAATAGCTGTTGATTAGACAAAAATGCAGAAATAGCCTATGAATAGTACATTCCTGCGGACGTGGAGCGCTGGAAAAATTTTTAATGCATTTCCAGTGGATCCCATCCGCAGTTTATTTTTTAAAAAAATTATGACGTCGACTGCGACTGCGGGTTATTTCTGCGGGTTAAAAAAGTATTTTTCCACAGATGACGTCGACTGCGGGTTAAAAAAAAATATTTCGCCTGACCAAAAAATACAAAATAAAAAAATTCTGGGACTGAAACCACTGGAAATTAATAAAAAAATTTCTGGGGACTGTAGAATCTTATTAGACATTCACCAGCTATGGAACACCACGGTGTAAGTTTTCCCCCCTTTTGCTCTCTTGTAAAACTTGAACTTAGGACCGCGAGCATGTATCTATCAAAACTTAGGGTCTGTTTAGGGGGGGCTGTGCTTCATTTTTTGGCTAAAAGCTCCCCCAAACAGCATGGCTGTAAAGCAGTTGGGAAGTTAAGCCACAGCAGAAGCACCCCTAAAAGCTGCATCCGCTGGGGAGGTGCTTTTCAGCTGTGGCTTCGCTTGACCGCCTCTCATCTTGCTCATTCCACCTCTCTAACCTCCGCCGTCCTGTCTCACTATCTCCACGTCACCTCCTCACTCGTCCACCAATGTGTTTCACTAGGTTACTGCCTCTCGTTTTGATTACCTCCTAAAAGCTACAGCTGCAGCGATAATTTGCCAAACAAAGATAACAAGAAAAGCCACATACCGCCTACAATGACTTTTTAAAGACAAAGAAACCAAAAGCAGCTTTTCAGCCCAGCCGTAGCTCCCTCAAACAGGCCCTTAAGCAATACATTAGGACATTGTGCATTGAGCTTAATTTTGTTAGAAAATAGACTTGTGTTTTTCTGTGTACAACTACATAAGTAACAGGACTGATCCAGTTAACCTCAATTTGTGCATGTTGTAATTTTGAGAAGACGAAGTCAAGGATTTGGGAGTCAATGTGGCACTGTCCATGCTAACATTTTACAAAAGTAAGTTTATATTTGAAGTTTGCAATCCCTATGTGTTTACTTATTAATTTCAGGGTCGCATAATTATCTGTTGGCTTACTACTAGTACAATGCGGTTGTCATAAACCTTGCTTTTAAGATCAATTATATCTCTCTAGCTTGCTCACTGCCTCAGTCTTTTTGAGAACAGGGGAAAGATCACCCTTACTGTCTTCAAGCTGCCGTTATGTGCCAACTTGCAGCGAATACTCTATGCAGGCGTACAAAAGGTTATACGGTGTTGTCAAGGGTACAATCTTCACAGCTTGGCGTCTGTGCCGTTGTAAATTTCATATTCCTGTGGACTCAGATCAAATATGAGCATTGCCATATTCCTGAACATGAAGACAGTAGAAAATTTCAGAACTACCACTTGGTGGAAAATTCAATGTACATCGTTTGAACAATTGACATTAAGGGATTCAAAAGTGATTCTTTTCTTGCACTGTAATCTGTACGAAGTTTAAGTCTTTATTAGCCCCAGGGGTATGTGCTATATGCACTTCACCCTGTCTTCCATTTTAATATTTGCCTTTCGTTAGCTCATTTAAGCTCCTGGCTACCATATCCTCGTATATTTTTTTTAGACAATGGAATTAACTCCGGCCTCTGCAGAAGCACACAGCCCGGTCTTATTACAAAATGTTTAGCTATCTAGCTGAATAAAAGGGATGCAAAATTACATGAATGGTGAAACAACGTAAAATTAAGGATAACAAAGTCTATTGTAAATAGTCCATCCGTTCTTGGCAAAAAACTCCATTGCAACAAACTCCAATCGTGTGCAAACAGAACGAATGTTCGCCCTTACTTCCTTACATTGCAACAACGCCCAGAATCGCATCCAATAGGTTCCCCTGAAGACAACCTGCATAAAAGAAGTATATCGTTTGTTTTGAAACACAAAATTATTACGACAACACCAAATGGCCCAACAAATAGCAGCCACTCCTATCAAGAGCTGATGTTTCGTTTTTTTTCTATACCAGTAAGCCAGTCCTCGTATATGGTGTTTGTTTGTTGGCTTTTTCCTGTTGCAACTTAATTGGTGTGTCTTATTTGATCTTGTCCCCTTTATATACTTTGATGGCGTATACTATATAGATTTGGACATTTGCACACCCATTCCTATACCCAGGTGGCACTGTCGTCACTTAAACCTTTTTTTTTTTTTACTTTTCGGCATTGTTTAGACTGATAGTTTGGTTTCCCATGTTGATATTTTCTTTTGTTCCCCTCTTCTTCTTTTTATCTTTCGATGTCGGATGAATATTCACAGGGAGGTTACACAGGAGTACTGCTGCTTTCGATGGTTTCAAGAGAGTCTATTTGTCGACTATATATAATGTCAATTCATGCCATGACAAGAAGATGATCAATTGTCTGGGATTTCTATGGGGAAGATGTTTACGACAATCGGTAATTGAATTTTGTACTATGAACGGCTGAACCAATTATTTAGGGGAGCAATTGTGCTGGTTTATCAGTACAGTTGAGGATTCATATTCCCAGGGATCCTGTCGGATTAGCACAACAAACGTGCAGTTCAGTTTTTAGTTCATTATTTCTATTAACACAAGGTAAATTACACACACAAAAGCATGTAGGAATTTAGTCCAATAGAAATAGCCCAGCCATGAAAAACCCAACAGCAGTGGGCCAGGCCGAGGCTTAGCCCAGTGTTGGCTCCGCCCCGAGTTTAGGGTGACACAATGTGATAGGCACCGGATAACGAATAGCAAGCATCATCTCTACTACTTCTAATTAGGAGTTGGTGGCAGTCGTCCGTTATTCACTCTCATCACTCCAACCATACTACCCCTTCCTTTTTTCCAGTCACATCAACGATAATATGGTCCCACAAACCCTTTGTCCCACCTGTCAGTTATCGAGCATCGTGGATCCCATGCAACTTCTCACCATAATCACCATTAAAGAAAATATTTTTTAAGATTTTGTAACATTTGAATGTCTATGTCAGTTTAATAGCACTAACTAATTGAACACGAAAGAACACGTATGCGTTGTTTTCCGAAAGCCCTATAGTGTCTACGTTTTACTTGATTTTTATCGCAAAGAAATTTTTTCTCGCAAATTGAGTTTTTGTTGCAAAGTATGGGCACATGACTAGTCTTAGTAAATCTGAAGTGCAATGCATCCAATTTGTGTCACAAGATATCCGTACGTCTCTTCGTATATTTTAGGAAGCTTCAAGCTCTGTCTATTCTATTTGGCTTAATCGTCTTCGTCCAAACTAATCTACATCGCAAGATGTGTTGGTCAACATCGAGCAACTCTTTCTGATGAAGTAGCAGTTGCGTACTGGAGTGAGAATGCAAAATTAAGGATCGTCAGAGCCACCGCTGCTAGCGAGAATCGTCAGCCGCTGCTGTCCAGGCGGAGACGGCGACGAGCATGCGCCCCTTCCATCCCTGCAGAAGCCACCGGTGATCCTCGTTGATGACGAAATTCTTGTGGTAGTGCTTCTTCACTGTCTCCCGCAGCATCCCAACAATCACAGGGTCCAACGGCAGCTGCCTCAGCCCGCTTCGCCGGTTCCGCGCCTGCCACTGCCTGTAGCTCTCAGGGCGCTCCACCGGTCCACGCCTCACAGGCGGCGATGTTCATTACAAACGGCGCGAAGATATCCCGCCGAGTAGCAGCCTCTCGTCATTGTCCCGCGGCATTGTGGCGTCCATCATGTCGAACCGCGCGCGAAGTCGTACAGCGCCTCGCGGAACCGCGTCACGAAGAAGGCCGTGCCGTACCCATTGATGACGCCGTGGACGAACACGGACGGCTTCATCTTCCTGATGGTGCTGAGCACCAGGTCCCTGGGGCTCAGCCTGTCCATGAAGACGCTCTCGTCCATCAGCTTCTGGAAATTGAACACGCTGTTCACGACGAGCACCTCGTCGGGTCTATGTCCAGGTCCTCGCACGAACAACCTCCGACTTGGCTGCAATGGCGTGGAACTTGAATGGCACGCCTAACTGGCGCGCATACAGGCTGAGCGGCGTCCTCCCTCTTCAATCTTCTCACCGGGCGAAACCCGGCTGCGGGTGTCGATGCGGTGATCCTCACCTCCGGCCCTCCTCCCTATCCGCCAGCCACTGGAGCAGTTTCGCCATTGGAACCCCTGGTTGATGCCGTAGTGCACAATGTGCAGCTTCTGCCTCCCCGCGACGGCGTTGTAGATGGTCATGTTGGAGAAGAGGAATGTAACCTTGAGAAAGCAACAGGCGGCCATGTATAGTTGGTAGGCCCTGAGGGTCATCACAATGCAGGTGCGCTTGCCGGGCGACCGGTAGATCCGGCTCTCGTGCCGCCAGCCGGCCTCCAGGCCCTCGGCCAAGAAATGCGCCAGCCGCTGTGTGGCGTCCCCCGTCGGCGACGAGTGCCCCTTGATCCGCTCCAGAAGCTCGCCTGCGCCACGTCGGTCGTTGGCGGCCACCGCCTCCGCGCACCGGATGAGAAGCGTGTGAAGGTCGACGACCGCTTGCCTCGTGCCGCGCCTCCCACTCGTCTCCGCCATCTTTTCCCTGTCCATGGAGACGTGTAGCTCCTGTATCTTGGTTAGGAACATGTTGTACCTATTGAGGATGATCTGGTCCAACGTCTCGCGCGTGGCAGCTTCCTCCTCCGAGTCAGGCTGCACAAGCATCGCCAATTGCTTTTTGCTCCTTCCGACATTCGACCCCATCTCATCATCTAATTCCCCGTCGCCAAGCCTGTTCTTGCGCCCCCTACCGTCCGCCGTCTCATAGTCCCTCGGCAAGAACCTTTTGGCCTCCTCCATGCCTTTGAAGAATGCCAGGCTAGACAGCATGTCCATGCTGGTGCTGTTCTCGCTGGCGAGAAACAAGCTGCTGTTAGGTTCCACCGCGTCAGTGCCTTTCGAGAAGAAGGCTGTGTCCTGCGTGCTGCCCGTGTTGTTGCCTTGGCCGGACAGCAAGGCGGATGCAAGCATGTCGGGGGAGGACTGGAGCTTGGAGGGCTCAATGGAAATCGTGGAATTGCCTGGCCATGCGGCGAGGGCATCGGATGAAGTGGTTGACATGGCAGATGTGGTGGTGGTGGTGTCGGAGAGGATCTGAGCGAAAGGCTTCTGGGCCTGGAGGAGCGCCGGGTGGTCGGGGTATTGGTAAAAGAACTTGTCGACGATGTTGTCCTCCATGAGCATGCGAGAGATGTAGTCCAGGGCCAGGTCATCATGCGGCTGCGGCTGTGAGGAGGCCGGGTCTCCATCGTCTCCGCCATCGGGCGTCGAGGGCAGGTTGAGGAAGATGGAGGGCGAAGGTGCTTCTCCGGGCTCCATGAGCCCCCCCAGGAGCTCCTGCTCCTGCTCCTCCCGAGTGACGGCCATGGACGTTGCTGTGCCGTGGTATGGTCTCAGGGACTGGCTCGGTCATATGACGACAATAAGTAGCTGCGCTGCCTAGGAGAGGTCAGCTGTTCGATGATTCCAACCATCCAAAGACCCGGCAACAAAACTGTATCAGATTCTAGTGTGCAGATTTTTTTTTTCTTTTTTCTTCTTTGAGAGTGAATTGGTTCAAACAAAAATTTCTTTAGTTTCAATGCTTGCGGTCTGTAGCTTTAGCCTCCAGGAACTCGATCTAGTTCTGTAAACGTTGCATGATTACGCTCAAGA
This sequence comes from Guadua angustifolia, assembly GCA_036346375.1. NCBI lineage: Eukaryota > Viridiplantae > Streptophyta > Magnoliopsida > Poales > Poaceae > Guadua > Guadua angustifolia. The sequence goes on from JAYEVE010001654.1 coordinate 410,846, forward strand.
CCTCAATGGACAGCACCAGGTCATAGCAGATATGTGGTGTTTCATACAAGAACAGTTGCCACCTGCTTGGAGAGGACTGGAAGCTTCTGCCAAGAGAACTTGAGGAAGGTGATGTATGTACCTTCCATGTCGTCAAAACTACCCTATGGCATATCGTTATCAAGCATAGCTAAGCTACAACTAGATAAATCATCGGTTCATATATATGCGTTGGGTAGTTCTGTCGTCACTTCAAGTGTCGCCGTTTTAAGTGGCGACAGAATTATATCACCATTTCAATTAGCGACAGAAAGCTATCGCTATTTCAATTGGCGGCGTGACTCTGTCGCTAATCAAACTGGCGATTTCTCGTGTCAAACAATGGTATCGATGATTTATACCTTGAAAGGTAAATATGGCATTATATACATCATGAGATAAAGATAGATGGTCTGAGTGGTATCTATAGCCTACTTTGTATGGACAATCCTACAATTCTCTGTAGTCTTGCCATCATGCATCCTGGTTGGACATCTGGCCATTGAATTTAGTCTCTGATAATCCATTCGCAATTTGGCCTAGTTACAAGAGATAAAAGATGCTCACATCAACTCTGAATAACATGTGACTTTACTGTGCAATTCATTTTATTGACCAATGGCGCATCATTTATAGGGCTACTTCTCAGACCGCTTAAATAAGACGAGGTAGCATTCTATACACAAAGAAAAGTGTAATTCATTTTCTTAATTTTCCAGAGACGAATCTAACTTTCAGAGAAATTTCTAATATATGGTGCATGAGATCTTCTCAATGTCAAATTTAGTAGATGATATGATAGAGAAAAATTACAGATAAAAAAATCAGAAATACTAGGGAACGGTATAGCTTTCTACGGTATAGCATGACCGCGCGGGGGCAGCGCGAGGAGTGGCTGGGCGAGACCGAGCGCCAACGGGTGCGCTCCGTCGAATTTAACTGCCATGACTCCTTTCGGTTGATTCCTTGATGCATTCAGTTGGGTGGATACATTCATAGGCGCCGTACTACCTAGTTGGGTGGAACTAATTAGTATTTGTTACAAGCATGCATAACACTTCTGTAAACCAAGCCATCGGGAGACATGGGCAACGGAACGCAGAGAGTGAGACCCTTTATTGGTCCTGTAATTTTTTTGGAAGTGTGATTTGCGATGTCAAAAATAACGACAAGCTGCTGACGACCCGGCGGGCCTGAAACATGCTTTGAAACATACTCTGAAACCTGCTTTGAAACCTGCGAAACATGCTCTGAAACTTGTTGAAACTCATGAGTTGAAACTTGGTGAAACCTGAAATATTATAGAAACACGTGAAACTTAGTTTTACACATAAGGTTTCATAATATTTCATCCATACGAACCCTGTGAAACTTAACTATGAAACAATATGAAACCTATCTATGAAACGTTGTGAAACTCTTGAATCAATTAATAACCTGAAACATGCTCCGAAACATATGAAACATGATCTGAAACTTGTGAAACATGATCTGAAACTTGATCTGAAACTTGTGAAACATGATCTGAAACTTGTGAAACATGATCTGAAACTCATGAAACCCATGAAACTACTGTACCGTTGGAATACACTCCAACAGTACAGCGTGGGCTAGTTGCACCGTAAAAAAATATGGTAGATTCTAAAAAAACTTCATGGTACGCTTCGGGTGTGCATAGCAATTTTTGGTATGCTTTGGGAGCACGTAGCAAAATCTGACAAAAAAAAACGTAAGCTGAAGCCGGAGCTAGAGCCAAAAGCTGAGACGAAGATGGAACCAGGATAAAAAAAACAGATTAGAGCCTGTTTGGTAGAGCTTCAGATTCCAGCTTCTCCTGAAATCTGAAACTTGTAGGCTAAAATAAAGTGAATTAAGTATATATTTTTGATCTAAAATGTAAACAAGATAATCTATCTAAACACTCTTAATATACTCACAGCTCCAGCTTCATGAATCTGGTTCCACCAGATTCTCATAATCTGGAGAAGTTGAATCCCTGCCAAACAAGCCCTAAATGCACTTTTGGGATTCCAATGGAATCTGGCTGGGCTATTACTCTCGGGTGACTCAGGCGAGCAAGCATTTGCGAGCAAGCGGCGTCATGGGCCCAGAGAGGGGGCCGAAGAGGAGGTGGCCGGCCGAGGGGCGATCAGGTGCCGGTGAGAGTCAGCATCGCGGCGAGAGACGGGCACGCCCTGCCGAGCAAGCTGACCAAGAGGGCCGCAGATGCATGCGGCCAAGGGAGCCACCAAGGGGGCTGTCGAGTGGAGACGGCCAAGGCAGAGAAGGGCGCGCGTGTATGCTGGCCACGGCAGAGGAGTCCGGTGGGAGAGACGTTCGCGGCGGAGCCGGCCGAGGCTCGACCCGGAGGCGGCTAAGCACGGAGTCGAGGGCCGGTCTGGCCAGGAGAAGGCAGAGCCAGAGGGCAGCACATGTGCACCAGTGCAGGCTGTCGAGATCGCCGGGGAAGATGACGAGCAGATCGGCGCGTCGAAGGATGGTGACGGTGACGAAGATTGGAACTCACAGGTATGGCCTTTGATGCTTGATGATGCTGGCGGATGGCCACCCCTGAGAGTCACCCCAATCGAGGGGCAGCAGTTTAATCTAAAACTCTAGGCTTTAATACCACTTGTTACGGTTAGAAGCACAAAACGGGAGATAAGATTTAACGTGGAAAACCTCACGAAGGAGGAAAAAACCACGGGAGACAATCCACTAATGTCGTTCAAGTTTATATATACAGAAGGTGGCTTATATAGCCACAAGAGTCCAAGTTGTAGATGTTTTGAACTCTTATAGAGATATTGAGCGTATCTCTAACAAACCTATTTAGATATTTGAGTTATCTCTACCACAACACAGACTATCAAGGAAGACACTCTCGTCCATAAAAGTACTTAAATTATACAAGTCATTCACGACGAGCACCTCGTCAGGCTCAATGTTCAAGTCCTTGGCATGAACTGTCTCCCATTTTGCCTCAACGGCATGGAACTTGAATGGCAAGCCAAACTCATCGTTGCTGAGGCGGCGCTCAACCAGCTGAGTTGGATGGAACACGGACCTGGGGAGGCCTATGGCGGTGATAATTCACCTCTGGAGGCCCACCTTCCCTATTCGCATGGTAGCTTTTGGTCATATCATCGTAAGGAGGAGCATGAACCCTGTCGATGTGCAAGCTAGTGTTAGATGATTCCAAGGATCACTGATCAGGACAAGCGAGTGTTCGATGATTCCAAGGTTGCAAGTTTTCAATGTGCCAGCTAGTGTTAGATGATTCCAAGGTTGCTTGGGAACATGGCCAGCTACTGCATGGAGCAAACAGAAAATATTTCTTTCACTCGTTGAAAATGACAAAGCAAGAAGACACTGACACTATTCTGCGATACGACATATATGTTAATTTATCAGCTATTCAGATTAATATAAAGCATTTATATTGGCAATATAGAAATTGCATGAATATATTTGTTTTAAGAAATAATCCTGTGAAGATGTATTTTTTGTAACTTTTAACTAATACTGTCGGTGTACTTTACACCGAGGTACCCTCTCCTTGTGAATCTGAGCCCAAGCGGCGGCCTGTGGTGGGCAGGTGGGCGATCACGCACTGCCCGCCGGGCGAGGAGCCCGTGTGGCCCCACCTTTCATTGGGCGAGTGGCCAGCGTGGTGCCTGGGCGGTGGGCGATCACGTCCCGCCGCGGGCGAGGAGCCGTGTGGCCTCGGCGGCGGTGGGCGATCACGCCGCTCACCGGCGGCGGCAGCGTGGTGCCTGGCGGCGGTGGGCGATCACGTCTTGCCCGCCGGGCGTCGGCTTAAGAGGTGGCCTGACAAGTGGGCAGGCGTTTGGGCCCCCCTGTCAGGCCGTGAAGGCAACCAAAGGAATACGGAGAAGGCTTCGCTTCGAAGTCTCCTTCCTCTGACATGCTGCGTCAGGGCCATTAAGTGTGAAGAATTCTGCTATCGACACGACGACAGTCCATCCCTCTGACGCCTCTCACCAAACCCGTCGCAGGAGTGTCATATCCCGAGCGGATCGGGCGAAGCCACGCAGCGGCATTAAATGGGGCTTGAAGGACAAGGCTACATCGACGAGCGTAATAAATGAGTCATAGGTCTGTAAGATAAGGCTCGAGTGATGGATGTAATTAATGAGTCGTAGATCAGTCTATCGTCATCTTCTCATCTGCCCGGGCCGGCCTGTCTATATAAGGGCGTCTCAGTGCATGGAGGGAGAGGGGGAGCGACACACGCAGAAGAACAAAACTAGCAGAACCATTGAAATCGCTTCCACATTTTCTTCAACAAAGATCTAGCAGGACGTAGGGCTATTACGCGCGCTGGGGGCCTGAACCTGGGTACATCACCGTGTCTATTGATCTGTTGATCCCCGGGATCCATCGTAGAGAGCCATTAGGGTTTCCAGCCACGAAGACGCCCTCTACCGAACCATTCCTTCCATTCTGGGAGTAGTTAACCCTATTCGTTGACGGGGTCCTGTCAGGCGAAATACGCCAACAAATACTAAGACATACAGGCATATGCAAGCTCTCTTGTAAGAGTTCAACATCAATAGTGAGATCACTGGAGTAGGGTTATTATCTCCGTCGTGAGAAACTCGAACCAGTATAAACCCTGTGTCTATTTTTCGAGTGTCCTATAATCCTGAGAGCATTTTTCAGACGCAAACCCTTCATGAAAAAAAGGGCCGGTTGATCCCACATTCAACAAGTAAACTCGACGGGGACCTGTTTCCCAAACGTCGACAATAGTCAATTACTCAATACACACATGAATAGACCTCTACATGGTCTTTCAGCAGACCTTCGAGCCTGTAATAAGTGGGGCAATTTTAATGCTTAGTTTAGGACAGGGGTGGATCCAAGCCTCGTGGCCCGAGGCTTGAGACCAAAAGCATGTAGGAATTTAGCCCAATAGAAATAGCCCAGCCATAAAAAAACCCAACAGCAATGGGCGGCCTGAGGCTTAGCCCAGTGTTGGCTCCACCCCGGGTTGAGGGTGTCACAATGTGATAGGTACCAGACGACGAACAGCAAGCATCATCTGTTAGTAAATCTGAAGTGCAATGCATCCAATTTGCGTCACAAGATATCCGTACGTCTGTTCATATCTTTTAGGAAGCTTCAAGCTCTGTCTATTCTACTAGATAGAGAAGCGCGTGATGCTGCGCCCGTAAAAAAAATTCGGTCCAAATTTTTCTGCAAAAAATGCAATTTCGTTTTTATTGGCGGTGTTTTCTTAAAATTGACTGGCTAGGAGCCGTCGGTGAATTTGCATAACATAATTCCAATCTTTTGTGTTGAAAGAACCAGCGCTCGTGTTGAATTTGCGGAACTACAGGGTCTTTTTTGCAAAATAACTGGCGAAAGGACTTGTTCGCGATTTTGGAATCTTTCGGGTCGAAAGAACCAGCATCCGGGATGATTTTCCGGAATGATGGGGTCTTTTTTGCAAAATATCCAGTGAAAGGACCTGTTCGCAATTTTAGAATTTCTGGAGGCCTTTTTGCAAAACACCGGTGGAAGGACCTATTGGTAATTTTGGAATTCTGGAGTCCTTTTTGCAAAACAATGGTGGAAGAACCTACTGGTGATTTCGGAATTCTGGGGGGGTCCTTTTTGTAAAATACTGTGGAAGGAAGCGATTCCGGAATTCTTGGAGGGCTTTTTGCAAAAAAAACGTACTGAGGCCACTTAATCGTCTTCGTCCAAACTAATCTGCATCGCAAGATGCGTTGGTCAACAGTGAGCAACAGATCTTTCTGAGGAAACAAAAAGTCGGCATCAATTTCTCGATAGAAGTAGCAGTTGCGTACTTGAGTGATAATGCAAAATTAAGGATCGTCAGAGCCAAAGCTGCTAGCGAGAATCGTCAGCCGCTGCTGTCCAGGCGGAGACGGCGTAGAGCATGCGCCCCTTCCATCCCTGCAGAAGCCAGCGGTGATCCTCGTTGATGACGAAATTCTTGTGGTACTTCTTCTTCACTGTCTCCCGCAGCTTCCCAACAATGTCAGGGTCCAACGGCAGCTGCCTCAGCCCCGCTCGCTGGTTCCGCGCATGCCACTGCTTGTAGTTCTCAGGGTGCTCCACCCGGTCCGCGCCCTCGCAGGCGACGATGTTCATTACCGACGGCGCGAAGAAATCCCGCTCGAGTAGCAGCCTCTCGTCGTTGTCCCGCGGCATTATGGCGTCCATCATGTCGAACTGCGCTGTCAAGTCATACAGCGCCTCGCGGAACCGCGTCACGAAGAAGGCCGTGCCGTACCCATTGACGACGCCGTGGACGAACACGGATGGCTTCATCTTTCCTGATGGTGCTGAGCACCAGGTCCCTGGGGCTCAGCCTGTCAACGACGACGCTCTCGTCCATCAGGTTCTCGAAATTGAACACGCTGTTCACGACGAGCACCTCGTCGGGGTCTATGTCCAGGTCCTCGTAACGAACAACCTCCGACTTGGCTGCAATGGCGTGGAACTTGAATGGCACGCCCAACTGGCGCGCACAGCGGCTGAGCCGGCGTCCTGCCTCCTCAATCTTCTCAGTCGGGCGAAATCCGGGCTGCGGGGTGTCGATGCCGGTGATCCTCACCTCCGGCGGCCCTCCCTCCCAGTCTGCCAGCCACCGGAGTAGTTTCGGCCACTGGAGCCCGTTGCTGATGCTGTAGTGCACAATGTGCAGCTTCTGCCTCCCCGCGATGGCGTTGTAGATGGTCATGTTGGAGAAGAGGAATGTCACCTTGAGGAAGCAACAGGCAGCCATGTATAGCAGGTAGGCCTTGAGGGTCATCACATTGCCGGTGCGCTTCGCCTTCAGCGACCGGTAGATCTGGCTGCCCGTGCCGGCCAGCCGCGCCTCCAGGCCCTCGGTGAAGCAATGCGCCAGCCGCTGCGTGGCGTCCCCCGTCGGCGACGAGTGCCTCTTGATCCGGTCCAGAAGCTCACCTGCGCCACGCCGGTCGTTGGCGGCCACCGCCTCCGCGCACCGGATGAGAAGCGTGTGCATGTCGACGACCGCTTGCCTCGCGCCGCGCCTCCCACGCGTCTCCGCCTTCTTCTCCCTCTCCATGGAGACTTGTAGCTCCTGCATCTCGGTAAGGAACATGTTGTCGTCGTTAAGGATGATCTGGTCCAGCATCTCGCGCTTGGCGGCTTCCTCCTCCGAGTCATGTTGCACAAGCGCCGCCAATTGCTTGCTTCTCCTGCCGACGTCCGCTTCCGTCTCATCATCTAATTCCCCGCCAAGCCTGTTCTTGCGCCCCCTACCGTCCGCCGTCTCATGGTCCCTCGGCAAGAACCTCTTGGCCTCCTCCATGCCTTTGAAGAATGCCAGGCTGGACAGCATGTTCGTGCTGGTTCTATTCTCGCCGGCGTGAAACAAACTGCTCCTAGGCTCCACCGCATCAATGCTTTTCGAGAAGAAGGCTGTGTCCTGCGTGCTGCCCGTGTTGTTGCCTTGGCCAAACAACAAGGCGGATGCAGGCGTGTCGGGGGAGGACTGGAGCTTGGAGGGCTGGATGGAAATCGTGGAATTACATGGCCATGCGGCGAGGGCATCGGATGAAGTGGTTGACAGGGCCGATGTGGTGTTGGTGGTGGTGATGTCGGAGAGGATCTGAGCGAAAGGCTTCTGGGCCTGGAGGAGCGCCGGGTGGTCGGGGTATTGGTACAAGAACTTGTCGACGATGTTGTCCTCCATGAACATGCGCGAGATGTAGTCCAGGGTCAGGTCATCATGCGGCTGCAGCTGCGAGGAGGCCGGGTCTCCATCGTCTCCGTCATCGGGCGTCGGGGGCAGGTTGAGGAAGATGGAGGGCGAAGGTGCTTCTCCGGGCTCCATGAGCCCCCCTCGGAGCTCCTGCTCCTGCTCCTGCTCCTCCCGAGTGACGGCCATGGACGTTGCTGTGCCGTGGTATGGTCTCGGTGACTGGCTCGGTCATATGACGACGACAACTAGTAGCTGCGCTGCCTAGGAGACCCGGCAACAAAGCTGTTCGATGATTCCAACCATCCAAAGACACTAGTAGATACGGTAGCTAGGCATGCATTTGGGAAGTCAGCTGTTCGATGATTCCAACCATCCAAAGACCCGGCAACAGAACTGTACCAGATTCTAGTGTGCAGATTTTTTTCTTTCTTTTTTCTTCTTTGAAAGTGAATTGGTTCGAACAAAATTTTCTTTAGTTTCAGCGTGTGCAGCCTGTAGCTTCAGCCTCCAGGAATTCACGTCGTCAAAACTATCCTATAGCATGTCATCATCAAGCATAGCTAAACTACAACTAGATATATCATTGTTTCATCTATATACGTAGTTCTGTCGGCACCACCGCTGGGTGGGGGACAGGACAGGAAAAGGAGCGAATTGAAGGGGATGATCCACAGGCAGACACAGACGCTAACTCCCAACACAGACCTGGCCGTTGGTTCCATGCCTGTCACTTCGTATACTTGACTAGATAGATCATCTAACATATAACACGACGAATGAGAACACAGATATATCTAGGCAGTAGTAGTAACATCCATATCTATGTCTGTTTGTATGCCGATCGAGAAAGAAAGAAAGAAGCTAATAGTCACGGTGAGGGAGTGTATGCTTCTCAAAGAGGATGCACCCATGCATGTCGAGTGGGCAAAGAGGATGCACCCCATCCATACCTTAACAATATTTGGTTTCAGTGGCAGCTGCCTAGCTCGGACCTGCCCGTTGGTTCCTTGCCTGCCACTGTCTAGCTATGCTTCTCAGGGTGCTCCACCAGGTCTGTGCACCCTCGCGGGCAATGACATTCGTTCAGCGGATACTGCCCCAGAATGTCCTGCTCCAGAACCAACCAACCAACCGTACGTACAGGGGTAGTTTACATAGCCAAAAAAAATCCAAGTTGTAGATGTTTTGGACTCATATAAATATCTCTAACAAACCTATTTAGATATTTGAGTTATCTTAGACAAACCTCCCCTTAACTCAAAATCCATAGTGAAATTGTCTTCGAAAAACCCTGAAAGGTAATTAAGCACCACGAATACCATCTGCGCTAAAAAGTCCAAATAACTTATTGATTAGGAAAGACTAGAATAGACAATCTAAACACTTTTTACGAAGAAAAATTGAGCAAAGCACCTATAGGTAGTGAGAAAGACTGGAACATTCAATCCAAATACACAGCTATCAACAAAATAGATGAAGTAATCTGGTCTTTAATAATTCATAACCCTAGTTAAGTCTGAGTTTGTGCAGCTGACCTTTTGAAATAAATGCTCGATCATCAAATAGTATAAACCAAAACATCACATGTGGCATTTGATAGATAGCAAAGAACTCATATCATGGATATTTGACATGCTCCACATAGAACACAAAAAATTCAGCAAACAATGCTCGTTGAAAGAACAACTTGTACGTGTAGCCACCACGTACGACAAACTGCCGACTTTAAAGGTAATTAAATTCTATAACATGGTTGAAAACTGATTCTGCAAAACTGTCAGGATGGAAGAAACTCTGTGTTGTCAATGGTGTATAAATTGTAATAGACCACTCATATCGAGCTATAACAACTAAACAACGTTGTAGTATCCATACAGAAACAAACCCTTAATCCTTCATCTCAAACTGACATTAGATAAAACCTTCACTTTTAATTAATAAAACTCTAAAGAGTATAATGCTAGCTACCATCGGAGTGTCATCAAATTCTTGAAAATTATTGTTGGCAAAGTCTTCATAATGGTCACGCAAGTGATCCAAAATTACAACATATTCAAACGGTGATGAAACACCAAAATTAATTGTCTCCTCAACCAACATTATTTTTTTTTCATATTCTCCTCAATCAAGCATAGCCCAAATCAACTCATTGAGTTTGAAAATACCTACAAATCCACCATAGACTCTATATGTGCGAATTTTACAGTAATAACTTGTAGTAGATAGTGGATCATTAAAGAAATCGCCAACGATTAATCCCGTATGAATGCCACCAATAATACGCACAATAACTTGAATTGCAATGAAATCCAGCTCCAACAGAATCAATATGACAATCGACTGTGGTAAAAGATTGTCAATAGAGATGACGTAGAGTGACACCTAGGCATGGCGTCGGACGGTGCGGACAATAGTGTTGGCAAACGTTGGCACTGGAACAGTCAGCTGGGTTGAGCCCAAGTCAATGCTCAATATCGACTTCGAGTCATGGCGAGTCGAAATCGCCAAGTTATGGCTTATGAAATTTTCATGGTCGTAAGTTGAGCTAGCAATGCTTTCCTGACACCCACCTGCGTGAGAATGTCTTTCATTTGAACCTACCATATAAAAAATTTGATCTTGCCTTCGAACTTCTCATTATCAAATTTAGTAGATAACATGATAGAGAAAAATTGCAGATCAAAAAATATAGTAGATTCTAAAAAAACCTCCTGGTATGCTTCATGTGCGCAAAGTAATTTTTGGTATGCTTCGGTGCACGTAGCAAAATCCAATAAAAAAACAGAAGCTGAAGCCGAAGCCGGAGCTCGAACCAAAAGCCGAGACAAGAAGACGGAGCCAGGATCCAAAAAACCGGATTAAATTCATTGGGATTTGATAAATATCAACCGGATGTTTTTTTTTGTTGAATATTTCTTTCACTCATTGAAAATGACAAAGCAAGAAGACACTGACACTATTCTGCGATACGAAATATACTCCTTATCAGAGGTGCGCTTCGCCGTGAGTGAGCGGTATACCTCGCTCCCCGCGCTGGCCAGCCGCGCCTCCAGCCCCTCGGCGAAACACTAGGCAAGCCGCTGTGTGGCGTTCCCTGTGGGTGAGGCATCATGCCTGATCTCCGTCAGCAGCTCGCCCGCCCTCCGGCGGTCATCCATCGCCGCCTTGGCGCATGGGCCAGCAGCGTGTGCAGGTCAACAACCTCCGCCGCGCCGCGCCGCGCCTCCCCCATGCCCTGTTGTTTGTCCCCTTCCTGTTGTTCTTTCCGGCTTCATCGTCCATGGCAATGGCCAGGTCCTCCATCACCTCGAAGAAAATGACGTAGCCGTTAAGCATCATTTGGTCGAACATCTCACGGGCACCGGCTTCCACCGGCTCAGCCATGACCAATTTGCCCGTCCTGACGAGCTCGGCCTCCAGGTCGTCGTGCCTGTCCTTGCGGCCCCTGCCGCTTGTCTCGTTCGGCTGGCCCCGGGCGCCGGTCGTCAGCTTGTTGTTACCTGTGGGCAAGAATTTGCTGGCCTCTTCCATGCCCTTGAAGAAGGCAGTGCGGAAAATGTCCGTCTTGTACTCCTTGTCGGCGGGCAACAGCTCCTTGCTGCCCACCGCGTCGGCGCCTTTGAACTTGAAGACGGCCGCGCTGGTCCTGACGGCGCCTTGGTCCGCGCCAAGGAGGCGGAAGCAGGCGTGCCGGAGGAGGAGAGGGTTTGGGCGAAGGGCTGCTGAGCGAGGAGGAGCGCGGGGTGTTGGGGGTCCATGTCCTCCTCCTCCTCCCCCTCCTCCATGAGAATGCGTGAGATGTAACGGAGTACCAGGTGGTGATCCTGTGAAGAGGAGCGGTCGGCGCCGGCGTGTGGCGTCGGAAGAATGTGTATGTCGGGGAAGACGGAAGGGGGAGGCATGATGGCAAAGCCATTCAGTGAGTCAAACCATGGGACGGCGCCATGAGGATGGGACTGAACCACTCTATGCTATGCAATCGGCTCCTCCCTGCCATGGCATTGTAGATGATCTTGTTGGAGAAGGTGAAGAACACCTTCTTGCAGCAGCAAGCCGCCATGAAAAGCTGGTAGGCCAGGAATCATTAATTGCACACAAACCTTGTGGCAAATGATCAAATTTTCCATTGAGATGGGTCAGTAAGTGTAGTGCTGTGGTAGCACCTAGCAGTAACAACAAGATGTTTCCTGCTCCTGAAGCTAAGCTTTTTAAGGATGTAAGAAGGAATTGGAGGGAAAGGAAGATCCCGGGAAGGAGCGGCGGCTTCGGGAGCTGACGGAGGAGACGACACAAGACAAGAGCCAAATGCAACCGCGACTCGCCAGCGGTACTTGTCTCGTAATTTCTCTTTCTCAGTCAGTCTTGTCCCAGGGTGGAGGACTATTATACTATTATAGTATATCGTCCCAAAAAAAACAGAAGCAACGATCTGCATATTCATCCGATGGCGACGCCTCACCAAGCATGAATGAATCGTCATATGCTAGCAGAGCAGGACAAATTCTGCTACTGTATAGGAGTCAATCGAACAGCTAGTCCAAGGACAAGATTGTGGCAAATCCCATCTTTGTTGCCATTTGACCGTCCCAGTCAGGCAGGCTCCCAGGGAGGAAGATCGAGAGGAGCTAATCAACTTGTTCTTGTCCACATCCAAGGAGATGCCGTCAAACTAGGATACAAAGTTGGATCACAGCTTTGTTGTATGCAGTGAATGTTTTCAGTTCATCTAGTCTGAATTATTACAGAAAGTTGAATGCAATGCATAATTCCCCTAGCAGAGAAAATATAAATCTGGCTTACAAGTTGGTACCATAACTAACTTACTTCTCATACAGTTTATCTTTCTTTCAGAAATATCTTTCTCAGTGGCTACAGGAATGAACTTGCATTCCTAGATGTAGTATAGTGACTATCCTACGTAATCTCTACTATATAAAGTAAAAAAAAAAATTCACGTCACTTCATCAAAATTACTCATCTTTACCACTGCTTTTAAATTACTCACCTTTGCCACTGTTCTTTAATTACCCACCTTTGTCACTGTTATTGCTCTTTGCAAATAAACTTTTTATCGCAAATTGAGTTTCAATCATTGTGCATTCAGATTGAACAGTATTATTCAGACAAAGTTAGTGCTTTTTGCAAATAAATTTTTGGAAGGCCATTTGGAAGGCCACTGTGGAAAATAAGTGCAAATTTTTTACATGGCTCTTCCTTCAAAACAGGTTAGCGGCCAGGGGCTGGCTGAATGGTTTTTTCTGCCCTCTTTGCGGATCGGACCAGAATCTGCAGACACCTTCTTTGCTCGCCCATTCGCCAAACAGGTTTGGAGGAAGATTTTTCAGCACATAGGTTCTAACCCTGTCTTCCCTCAGGCAGGTCTTTCGCCTTCATCCTGGTGGCATCAAATTCGTCAAGCAAGACCAAATCATTTCGCAATCAGATGGATGGCCTCGTCATATACATGTTATGGAAACTATGGAAAGAAAGAAATGCTCGAATCTTTAGTAACGTGTATCACCCCTTCACCTCGGTTTTCAACAGAATAGTCGAGGACGCCAATGCGGCGTGCGCGGCTATGTGTCACACCCCCCTTCAATTCGGCGACTGCACCAGAGGAGTCCTCGCCTTAAAGGTGGGAGTCTTGCAGTCTTGGTCTTCATGGCTTTCATGCCAGTGTTCCTCTGTCCAGCTGCTTTAGGGTTTCGCAATTTGTTTCTTGCCGCTGTTTCCCAAAGCTCCCTGCATGTGCGCTCGTTGATTTCTTTTTCTCTGTCCTCTCCTAGCTTTTCTTGGTTTCGCTGCTTGTTCGGTTGTACTTTCTCCCCTCTTTAATGTATGGCAGAGCTCCTGTCGGTTACGTTCAAAAAAAAATCTGCAAGTAACAAATGAAAACCACACAAATATGTAGTGTGAATTTGTGACATGAAACTATAGAGAAAGGCAGGCAACCAATAAGCATCTGACCCTAGAGCACAAGTTTAATTAACCGGTACAACTATAGTTTGCTTCGAAAACTCAGTGTCCACAGTAAAATCCTAGATGATTGAGCACTTGACCTAAATTACCTAAATTTAACTAACAAACAGAAAATTTGCAGATTTTGAACTGTAGACCTTCCTCATGTATCAATCCCTCGTAACGAGCAGTGCTTCTATGAATCACCCTCTAGTACAAGTTCCACAAATCTTCGAACAAGTGAAAAAAGTAAGTAGTCACTATTTACCTTTCATTTATGCTTTGATAGTTGTGTGGCTTTTAAAAAAAATGCATAGAAGTACCTCTTGTAACAACTATTTATCATTGTGAGCCTGATAAAATTATATGACCACATATTTTCTAGGATCAATGCAAACTTACAAGGTTGTAAAATTACTTCAGAAATCATCATCAGTTTCAGGCTTTCATCTTCATGTCATGTATCAGTCAGCTTTTTGTCCCAAATTGCAGAAACACCTACCCATCTCGAATCCACTGACCTCTTTTAGCTGCACTTATGAAAACACAGAAGAAAAATATCCAGCAGAAACTGCCAGTGAAGCTGAAACCTGTGAGAAACTGGGGGGAATATCACATCTTTAATTTTGAATGCGCATAATCACAACAAAAGTTGAAGATGCGCACATCAAATACTCTGAATAATTGGTGCAACTTTTGCTTAAACAAGCATCTGTTTACTGTTCCCAGCCGCAAGGGAAGTGTTGCCAACAAGCTGACGCTACAATAGAACGTGAACTTCATAAAACACACATCTCTAACACATCAAAAGTCAAAACAAGTAGTTCATAAAATTGCTTGTCAGCTACAGAAGAGCATACAGCCATGCACTAGGGAAAACAATTTTGTTGTACATTATCAGAGCTCAGCAGCAACATGTCGAAAACTTATCTAAATCCTATGTAAATCTAAGCATCTAATTTACATTCCAAGACACGACGGTGTCTCTACTTATTTCTAACATACAAAAATTCACCACCGGTCCAAGCCATCTTCAAATGAAGTCCACTGAGCCATAGCTGCTGAATTAGGTGAAGAGAAGTAGCTAAACCATAGATACCAGAAGCGCGGTTCGTCCAAATTACGGTACAGGATTCGGATTCGCGAATCGCCACTTTTTCTTCTAATTTGCACTGCGAACACGAACCCCGTATCCTAAACCGGTTCGAATTCGACGAATCCGGTTCGTGATTCGCCAGGGTTTACAGCGAATCCGGTAACTATGAGCTAAACAGTGGAGTTGTTATCTTCAGCAACCCATGTCGACAAGGCGTGGAGTACCCGCCCCTTCCACCCCTGCAGCAACCACCGGTTATCGACATCGATGAGAAAGTCTTTGTGGTAGTAGTTCTTGACCTTGTCCTTCACAACCTTAACAACCTCTGGGTTCAACGGCAGCTGCCTCAGCCCCGCCCGGTGGTTCCGCACCTGCCATTGCTTGTAGGTCTCGGGGCGATCCACCCGGTCTGCACCCTCACAGGCGATGACATTCAGGGCAAACCGCCCTATTATATCCCGCTCGATGTGCAGCCGGACCTCGTTGTCCCGGGGGATGGTGGCGTCGAGCATGTCGAAGTGCGCCGAGTAGAAGAAGAGCGCCTCCCGGAACCGCGTCACAAAGAATGGCGCGCCGTACGTGCCATTCGGAACACACTGGATGAACACGTCGGGCCGCATCTTCCGAATGTTGGTGAGGACGACGTCTCTGGGGCTTGGGCTGTCCAAGACGACACTCTCGTCCATCAAGTTGCCAAGACAAGACTGGCAATTCACAGCAAGCACCTCGTCGGGGTCGAGGTTGAGGTCCTCGGCACGGACTGTCTCCCACTTTGCTGCAATACTGTGGAACGTGAACGGGACGCCGAACTCGCGGGCACAGTTGCTGAGCCGCCGGCCTGTCTCCTCGATCTGGTAGGCTGGGCGGAAGCCGGGCTGTGGGAGGTCAATGCCGGTGAGCCTCACCTCCGGCGGCCCGCCTTCCCTAGCCGCCAGCCACTGCAGCAAGCCTGGCCACTGGAAGCCATATTGCACACCGTAATCCACGATGTGCAGGCGGCCCTTCCCCGCCACGGCATGGTAGATGGTCAAGATGGAGAATACGATATTCACCTTCTTGAAGCAGCAGGCTGCCATGAACAGCTTGTAGGCCTTGAGATGCTCCACGACCGAGGTGCGCTTCGCCATGAGCGATTGGTAGACCTGGCTCCCCGTGCCTGCAAGCCGCGCCTCCAGTCCCTCGGCGAAACAATGCGCCAGCCTCTGCGTGGCGTCCCCCATCAACGAGGAGTGCTGCTTGATCTGCTTCAGCAGCTCGTTCGCGCTCCGGCGGTCGCCCGTGGCCACCGCCTGCGCGCAGTGGATGAGCAGGGTGGGCAGGTCGACCGCCTCGCTAGCGCTCCACCTCCCACGCGCCGCCTTCCTAATCCCCTTCCTGCTGTTCTTCTCAGCCTCGCTGCCCATGGCGATGCGCAGGTCCTCCATCCCATTGTCTCGTACCCGTGGAGCATTATTTCGTCGAACATCTCGCGGGCGCCAGATTCCTCCTGCTCCGGCATTATCAGCTTGTTGTTCCTGCCGGTCTCAGCCTCCAGGTCGTCCCCGTCGTGCCTGTTCTTGCGGCCCCTGTTACTACCGGCGCTTCCTCTGAGCATCAACGTTCCATCCACTACCTCCTCCTCCTCCTTCACTCGACCCGCGGTGAAGGCGCTCACCGGCTTGCTGTCTCTGGGCAAGAAATTTTCGGAGGTGGCCTCGAGGTCGATGAGGAGGGTGTTGTTGGTCGGCAGGAACTTGTTGGCCTCCTCCATGCCCTTGAGGAACGCCAAGTTGAGCATGTCCATGTTGCCGTCGGTCTGGCCACTGAAGAAGGCCGAGGCCAGCGCGGCCTGGTCACCATCGCCAGCCGGCAAGGTGATGGTGGTCTTAGCCTCCTGCTCCTCCTCATCCGTGCCATTCAAGAGGGCCGAAAACTCTGGATGGCCATGCTGCCGCCGCTCTGGCCGGCGCGTGCGAAGTATGAGTTGCCATCGTCGGTCGCGCCCTTGTAGAGCGCCGGTCTGTGCTGGAATCCGGCACTGGGGACGAAGTCTCCGGGCAAGAACAAGCTGGTGATATCGTCGGCGGGGAAGTCGGAGGAAGCAAGGCCGCCGAGTCCCATGGCCAAGTCGGGGTATGGCGGGGACTGGAGCAGCTGGGAGAGTTCTGTTGGGTCGTACGGCCAGGTGGCGTTGTCCGAGGTGGGGGCGTCGGGGGAGGAGAAGTTGCCGGTGGAGTTGGTGGTGGTGTTGTTGGTGGCGGAGTCGGAGGTGGTGGTGTCGGAAAGGATTTGGGCGTAGGGCTGCTGGGTGGTGAGGAGGGCGGGGTGGTCGGGGTACTGGTAGAAGAACTTGTCGTCAATGTCCTCCTCCATGAGCATGCGGGAGATGTAGGGGAGGACGAGGTCGTCGGAGGACTCCTCGGAGTGGCCATGCGGCGTGGGGGGCAGGTCGAGGAAGAGGGAGGGGGAGAGCGGCTCGGCGTCGACGAGGAAGCCCTCACGCAGGAACTCCGGCGTGGCGGCCATGGCCGGCGGTGGATGATGAGATCTCAGGCGGGCGATCCCTGTTGAGTAAGCAGTGGTAGACTAGAACTAGTGATTCTTTGTGGCGGGAGACATGACATGGATGGAGGCAATGGATCGGCGGAGGGTATAAAAATCAAGACGAAAGCTTTGAGCTTTAGAGTCCAACTGTCCAAGTCAGCACAGGAGGGAGGAGGAGAGGCGACGGAAGGGAAGGTTCCTGGAAGGAGCGAGACGGCGACCGGATTCCGACTGCGACTGCGGCGACGGGAGCCGAAGAGGAAGTACACGGGATGCGACTGCGGCTCTTCCGTGGCGCGCTCTCGCTCTCTTCCGACTAGTCTTTCTTCCAGCGCGGTGCGGCGGCTAGGGCTGTAAAAAAAACTCGAAGCTCGCGAGCTAGCCGAACTCGAGCTCGAATTCGAGCTCGCGAGCCTAACCGAGCCGAGCTCGAATAGTTCACGAGCCTACTCGAGCCTGGATCGAGCTTGCTTAAATCGAGCTTTCTCGAGCTTGTTACCGAGCTTTCTCGAGCCGAGCTTACTCGAGCTTGTTACCGAGCCTACCGAGCTTACAAAATAACCGAGCTTAGACGAGCTTACCGAGCTTCCCGAGCTTATCGAGCCTTATCGAGCCGAGCTCGAGCCTGATCGAGCCTGGATCGAGCCGAGCTCGAGCCTGAGTCCAGGCTCGAACCCAAACTCGAGCTCGAGCCGAGCTCGAGCCGAGCCTTAACGAGCTCGAGCCTGGAGGGCCAGGCTCGCTCGAGCTCGGCTCGTTTACAGCCCTAGCGGCGGCGATGTGCCATGTTTCAGGGGCTCCGGCCCCTGCGTGGCGCGCAGAACATCATTGGGCCATCCGATCAGGCAGGATATGATTCAAATATCGGTTTCGGGAGACGTCTCGGAGGAACTTCGGTGAAATCTCGGAATTTAAGGGTAAACTCTGAGCGAATATAAAAATAAAATTTTAAAATCCGAAGTTCAAGTGGCTGAGTTGGTCTAAGCGCCAAATAAGGCTTGAGAGGGCGTGGATTCGAATCCTAGCCTCGACAATTTTTTCACTTTCATTTTTTCTTTTGTGCGTACGACATAGATTTTTTTGGTTTCGAAGATTGCATTAAGCAACTAAAATAGATTTAATTTTTTGAAACTTTTAGAAAAGGGTTACGGCGATGCCTGTGGATCATGATCACACTCGAGCGAATTTATAAAATTTTGATATTGTTATTGTCTCAATTATATTTATTGTGTTGTTGGTTTTTTTAAAGATAACAAATGAAGTTCAAATCTTTTGAAATTTTTTCTATATGATCCTAGACTTCTTAAAATGGTACCATAAAATTTTCAAGGTATGATCAAACTTATACAATTTTATAAAAATCTGACAATGTTTCTGCTATTTTTATAAAACGTCCAAAAATTTGGTTTTCTCAACAAATTTTCATGTAAGATAACATTCTTAAGAGTTATGATCCAAATCCAGGCCAAAAACCCAAGATTTCGGTGAAAAATGACGAGATCTCATCAAAATTTCTAAATTCCCGACGTAGATACGGTAAGGAACATCGTATGGTATTGGATGCAATCCGATTAGACATTGCTCACATTTACATCCAAACCATGCAAATTCCGACAGAACACGATATGCAAGTTCCAGACCACACATGAACAAATCTTGCACTCTCCATCAACTGTAGCATGAGCCAGTGGGTCAGGTCAATCCTTTTCCTAGCTAGCTCAAGAGTCAAGACAGATTACAGCTGCAAAAACATGCATCGTATGTAGCTGTGAATTGGCCACGATTGAGGCGATTCATGACGCCATCTGATCTGCGACTTCTGCTCCGGCGACTTTAATTAGCTTGTTCGTAATTATCGATATGACTGCTGACCAATCAGACTGCGCCATGGCATGAAGCTATCGTATATACGCTGCATGCAGCTCCTGCTGCTGTTCGTTTCAAAGACAGATGAATTGAATATATATATATATAAATCGATCGTCGACTCCTTTTCGCTTTCTTTTCTTCGATGATCGACGGAGCAGTTTGTTCTGCTGACGACTACACCCTTTGAATTGATTCCGTGGCTAGCCATGATCCACACGTACGCACGTACCATTTCCTCGTAGCATCGCATGTTGGCATCAGCGACGTATACTAGCTAGCTAGGTTGCCGTACATGACATGATATCACCAGAGCAGAGCAGAGCAGACCAGAGGTGCATGCTACTTACTACGTGGAAGATAAGATCGACATACGCTTGGACAAATGACACTTCTCGATCGCTAGCGGCCTCTTCCCTTTTTCATATTTCTTCCTTTCGGCATCAAGGGTTTGATTTTCTCTTCGATCCCTGTGCGAGTGATTTGTGTGCAGGATTCCAGATTCACACTCTATGCCAACAATTTAATCTCTCACTCCTTTCTTCTACTGCAATCATGTTCAGCTTACGTGTGATCGTTCCTTTTGAATATTGAGTGCTGCTACGGCCATTGTCAGATTATTTGGTGATGCCGCCTTCGAGTGGGAAGTATTTTGTTCGTCAGTAACTTTCCTAACGAAAGTTATTGTAACTTCCATTAGGTGGTTGTTCTTAATTACTTGCTGCTATGCTTTAAGAAAGACATCGCGGCATTGAGCTCTGTATTAGCCACTGTTGATCACCATTGCAACAGAGACTGTATATTCTAACGTATGCTCAGAAGATTGCCTTGGTGCTAACGATCATGGTTAGAATGAGGTGAGATCAAGCTATTGTGACATAGATTTTTGTCAGTTTGTTCGTATCCCACATTCATACGATCGCACGTCTTTCTAATTGACACTGACCTGCACCAGTACATCGTTGTGGACTTACCTGTCAATCCTACTACCGTTTGTCTTATGTGTCCTGGCAGCCATTTGTTATACATGCACTGTTTTTCTATTTAGGCTGTCTGCCATCTGACCTAATTTCAGTTAGTTGTGATAGTTCACAAATTTTTGCAGTGTTTTCTCGTAGTTATTTTAAAGGGGTTATATTTTTGGAACTATATTTCTTGTGGTAAGCGCATGTAGCTTTGCTATTCATGTTGCCCTGTTGAGGACACAGAGCAGCCTTAGCAGTCGATCAAGGCTATACGTCTTGTACCATATATTTAAGAGGTAACTAGTACTATCTCATATCATGTTCGATCGTTAGCGACAAGCATTGCCAGGTGCCAATTGCCGCCGCAAGCATAAGATCAATTGTCCATCGAGAGTGATTGATTTATTTGAGTTATTATTAATTATCACTAGCTAGTTCGTTCCTAGTTAATTAACAGATCAATCGTACGAGTGTATGTATGTCCATCCATATAATAATAATAATAATAATACCTATACTATTTTCCGAAGGATTCTGGTGACGTGGGCGCTTTGAGCCGAGCCGGCCGGCTTGGCTTGTTTTTTTCATGTATACCATATATCGGATCGATGTTGACCAAACTTGTACATGGTGCGTCATGACATATCAGCTATAGCTACCTGTTGTTGCTTCCTGGGCAAGTTGATTGCCTGCCTAATTAATAACCGGATTACTAGATCACTCGATTCTCTCCATTGCTAACTTGCATCAGCTTCAACTAGAGAATAGAATGGAGCAAAATGAAATTATTATTATTATTTCAAAACAAATGGTCGTAGCTTTGCTATTCATTTCAAGGAAAAGAACTACACCAGCACCCGAGGGAAACATCAAGATGCTAACACCGACAACCCCAAGAGAAGGTGTCCCAATCAGCGTTCAAAAAATTGATTTGGAGAATATCGCTTGAAATTCAAAATTCAAAAATCAAAAATATCAAGCAAAAATTAGTCGAAAGTGTTTAAAAATCGTAGAGTTTCGAAATAATTTTTTTTGGCAAAATTGGAAAATCGGTAGGCTAGTTGAACTTTTTTTGGCGGCTATTTTTTGAGCGATTTTCACCGATTTTTGATCGGTTTACATCGCATAAATTTTTTTGAATTTTTATTTTTTTTTGAATTTAGCTGATGTACTGAGCAGTTTTTGAAGCCGAGCTGCACCAATACGACCGAAAATCACGATTTTCGTTGATTTTGTGAACCCTAGTCCCAACACTAAGAAAGAAGTCCCAAACAAGTACTTATTGCAAACACAAAGCAAACACCTTGTAGAAGAAGAACAACACTTTTTGAATTTTTTGGCAAAATTGGAAATCGTAGGCTAGTTGAACTTTTTTTTGCGGCCATTTTTTTTAGCGATTTTCACTAATTTTCAATCAACTTACGTCACATAAAATTTTTTGAATTTTTTTAATTTGACCAATTTACTGAACAGTTTTTAAAGCCGAGCCGCATCGATACAGCCGAAAATCGCAATTTTCTACCGATTTTCGTTGATTTTGCGAACCCTAGTCCCAACACCGAGAAAAAGTCTCAAACAGGTACTTATTGCAAACACAAAGCAAACACCTTGTGGAAGAACGACAACAACACATATCGAAAAATGTAGATGGGGTGGCTCTTGCACTCACACCGTGGCAAGCACCTCCAAGCATTGCCCGACACGCGCCCATCGACGTTCCATGTCACGAGTTATCATCGCCGTTGTGCGACCTAGTAGCAAAGCCACCACCACCTACACAACGACACCCTGCCATGGTGCTCGTCATGTGTCATCATCACTGTCCCATCTTTGCCAGCAACATGAATACCATCTTTGTTGCCATTTGACAGTCCCAGTCTGGGAGGCATGCTCCCTAGGGGTGAAAACGGGTCGGATACGGACAGATATTGCTCTTCCCGTATTCTAACCTATATTTTTTTCCCGGATTCAGAACCGGATACGGGCTAACCGGATCCGGATAATTCGGGATACGGATACGGGTCGGATATATGACGGATTCGGATCGGGAACGGATAATTCGGAAACGGATAATGCACGCATACATAAAGTAATATATGTTGAATCAAACCACACGAATACATGACAATAATAGTAAGATATATCTCAAACAAAGCTATTTATCATGTAGATATTTGTCCATCAGCAAAACTACAATGTCCAAAGAAAACAAGTTGTTCTTTCTTGTGCACAGATTTGCTATATGGAAGATCAGAAATGACTCCCTTATTTAACATGAGGAAGGAGTAAAGACAAAACTATTTCCTTGTGATTGAACATAAGTAGATGCTTCTTGAACTTATCCACAGCCATTCCATTGCGTGTCAATATGGGCATACACAAATGCACATGATAAGTTTGGCACTAGGACCTCACTCTGGTAACAGTCTTTTATTTCATGAAATGTTCATGAACAATAAGGTTAAGAACTTGAACTAACCTTTGCCTGGGACAATGATAATTGGTGCTGCTTTACAGTTGTGGAAGCAATACTCACTGACACTTCCCTGCAACACACTACAGCAGAATTGCAAACTTAGATATGGACTAGGAAATGCCATCTTCATGCATTAGTTGAAGCACACATCACCATAACTCCTAAGAAGGCAATATGTTGTTGCTTTACTAGACAAACAAGCCTGCCTTCTTGAATCATTAAATTCGGACATGAGCTTAGCACTTGGCATTTCATAGCAAACTTGAAAACTAGAACATCCAGACACAGAGTGATGAGTTGCAAGATTTAGTTGCCAGTTGTTGCCCGTGACATGCGAAATCTTATCTTGATGGGATGACAGTAGAATTACGACTTCAAATAACCAGAAAATTTGCTACTTCCAAAAGTTAGCCAAGAACATGAACTACTAAAAGGTGTTCATAGAATCCTCATAGCATTGTGTTTCTAGTTTACGAGGTAATAACTAAGGCATGCAAATGAACCCTGTACATAAAGGTCAACATAAATTGCTTCTTTGCACAGCAACAAAATTAGAGCATACCAGTAATCTGCAGCAGGGGCAACCTCCAGGATATAATCTCAGAACAAAGCAGGGTTGTGTAATAAATATTTCTACTGGAACAAATAATGCATTGTGAAAAGGCACATCACGTTGCGAACAAATTCACCAAAATCAAAGCCAGTTCCGGAAATATCTGACAAAGCCAAGCAAGAAGCTTGCATATATAAGCTCATCTCTTGAGTGCTACATTAACTAAATCTTCTAATTCAAATTTCAGCCATGACCTGTAACTTCGAAGCATCCAGAAGACAACTAATACAACGACCCATAATTTGGTACTACTAATCGATAGCGGTCTTTTTGGTTGCTTTGATAAATTAGAGAAGTATCCAGCCTCTAATAATGCACATATATACTAACACAAACTCAAATAGGAACCAAAGCTCGATAAGTTTCACTATTTTAGGTGGAAAATTAAGGATATTTCCGGACTTCCGGCAGCTGACTAAAGAAAACAAGCGCAAAATTCAGACACAATTTCAGCTCCAGGAGGGCAGCGATACCTTGCGCCTGAGGTTGTAGCGGTGTCACTCGGAGCGGTAGTGGAGGCGTGGCTGCTCCTCGCCGTCGAGCGCCGCGTTGCAGGTCACCGTCGGCATCTTGCCTCCTCTACTCCCTTCTCTCGCTTCCGGTGTCGGCTGGCTTGGGCAGTGGCGGTCGCGAGCCTTGCTCCGCTTCTCTCCCAGCTTTCCTGTTCTTTCTCTCTCCTCCTGGAGGGGGAAACCGACGAAGGGGACAGATTTATTCCGACGGTCGTAGGCAGAGTCCAGAGAAGCTATTGGCTAGGTGGAGTCCCGAATTTGAAAACGGATATCCGAATAGTTAAATATCCGGTATCCGGTTTCCGATCCATATTTTTCGGATATTACACGCTCCGTATCCGATCCGATATCCGTTTTTAAATATCCGGATCCGAATCCGAATCCGACCCGATATCCGTTTTTCATCCCAAATCCGGTTCTAACCGGATCCGGCTCCGGATCGGGCGGGAAATATCCGTCCCATTTTCATCCCTAATGCTCCCACGGAAAAGAACTAATTGATAATATGCCCCAAAGTTGAGGTGGCTTTGATGATTTGCCCTCCTCTGTGTCTATGACATATGGGTCTAGAGCCCACATGTCATAGACACATATGGGGTAAATCATCAAAGGGTCCTTAACTTGGGGGTTATCCTCAAAATCCCCAAAATATCTTTCTCAGTGGCTACAGGAATGAACTTGCATTCCTAAATGTAGTACAGTGGCTATCCTACACAATTGAATTGAAAAACAGAGTAACAGGCATGATTTCCTTGCCCCCAAAGTGAACGAACTATGATGTCTTTTGGCAAAAAGAAAACACAACACACAAATAATACAATACACTACGCCTGTTACTACTAGATTCTGATTTATTCTTTGCGCATAATTACCCCCTACTGCATAACATAGACTCATGATTTTGTTGCATATAATCTGAAAGAGCGAAAGGGAGCGTAAAAGTCATAAGACAGACCAAACTGTACCTACTTCAAATCTTGAGCGTGAGTTAGCCTTGTAATTACAGATTCGGTCCTGTATTTTCATCCTGCTCCGCGCATGGACTGATGGACCAAATTAGTGGCAACTCAAACCTGCAAGTAACAAATGAACACCACACGAATATGTAGTGTGAATTTGTAACATGAAACTATAGAGAAAGGCAGGCAAGCAATAAGCATCTGACCTTGGAGCACAAGTTTAGTCGGTACAACTATAGTTTGCTTTGAAAACGAAGTGTCCACAGTAAAATCCTAGATGATTCAGCACTTGACCTAAATTTAACTAACAAACAGCAAATCTGCAGATTTGGAACTGTAGACCTTCCTCATGTATCAATCTCTCGTAACAAGCAGTGCTTTTATGGATCACCCTCTAATACAAGTTCCACAAATCTTTATTGGGAACAAGTTCCACAAATCTTGAAACAAGTGAAGAGAAAAGTAATCGATATCTACCCTTCATTCATGATTTAATAGTTGCGCAACTTAAAAAAATACATAGAAGCACCTCTTGTAACAACTATTTATCATTGTGAGCTTGACAAAATTATATGATCACATATTTTCCAGGATCAATGCATACTTACAAGGTTGTAAAATTTCTTCAGAAATCATCATCAGTTTCAGGCTTTCATCTTCATATTGTGTCAGTTAGCAAATTCCCCTACATCCCGATTCTTGAATTTGGTGAACAGAAGTAGATAAGCCATAGTTATCAGAAACGCAGTCATCCAAGTAGCGGTACGGTATTTGGGTTCGCGATTCGCCACCTTTTCTTCTAATTTCCACTGCGAACACAATTCTTCTAATTTCCATTGCAAACACAAACCCCGTATCCTAAACCGGTTCGAATTCGACGAATCCGGTTCGTAGTCGCTAGGGTTTACAGCGAATCCGGTAACTATGAGCTAAACAGTGGAGCTGTCATCTTCAGCAACCCATGTCGACAAGGCGTGGAGTACCGCCCTTCCACCCCTGCAGCAACCACCGGCGATCGACATCGATGAAAGTCTTTGTGGTAGTGGTTCTTGACCTTGTCCTGACAACCTTAACAACCTCTGGGTTCAGCGGCAGCTGCCTCGGCCCGCCCGGTGGTTCCGTACCTGCCTTGCTTATATGTCTCGGGCGATCCACCGGTCTGCACCCTCTGGCGATGACATTCAGGCGAGCGGGCCTATTATATCCCGCTTCGATGTGTAGCCGCGCCGTTATCGGGGATGGTCGCATCCAGTATGTCGAAATCGCCGAGTAAAAGCGCTTCCGGAACCGTGTCACAAAGAATGGCACGCCGTACGTGCCATTGACAACACACTGGATGAACACGTCGGGCGCATCTTCGAATGTTGTTCAGGACCACTTCTCTGGGGCTTGGGCTGTCCAAGACAACACTTTCATCCATCAAGTTGCGAAGACAAGACTGGCAATTCACAACAAGCACCTCGTCGGGATCGATGTTGAGGTCCTCAGCACGGACTGTCTC
Source organism: Guadua angustifolia (assembly GCA_036346375.1). Taxonomy (NCBI): domain Eukaryota; kingdom Viridiplantae; phylum Streptophyta; class Magnoliopsida; order Poales; family Poaceae; genus Guadua; species Guadua angustifolia. Next base: position 437,062 of record JAYEVE010001654.1, read on the forward strand.
CCACTTTGCTGCAATACTGTGGAACGTGAACGGCACGCCGAACTCACGGGCACAGTTGCTAAGCCGGCGGCCTGTCTCCTCGATCTGGCAGGCTGGGCGGAAGCCGGGCTGTGGGAGGTCAATGCCGGTGAGCCTCACCTCCGGCGGCCCGCCTTCCCTAGCCGCCAGCCACCGCAGCAAGCCTGGCCACTGGAAGCCATATTGCACACCGTAATCCACGATGTGCAGGCGGCTCTTCCCCGCCACAGCATGGTAGATGGTCTTGCTGGAGAATATGATATTCACCCTCCTGAAGCAGCAGGCTGCCATGAACAGCTTGTAGGCCTTGAGGTACTCCACGACCGAGGTGCGCCGCCATGGCGATTGGTAGACCTGGCTCCCGTGCCTGCAAGCGCGCCTCCAGTCCTCGGCGAAACAATCGCCAGCCTCTGCGTGGCGTCCCCATCAACGAGTGCTGCTTGATCTGCTTCAGCAGCTCGTTCGCGCTCCGGCGGTCGCCCGTGGCCACCGCCTGCGCGCAGTGGACGAGCAGGGTGGGCAGGTCGACCGCCTCGCTAGCGCTCCACCTCCCACGCGCCGCCTTCCTAATCCCCTTCCTGCTGTTCTTCTCAGCCTCGCTGCCCATGGCGATGCGCAGGTCCTCCATCCCCTTCATGATTGTCTCGCACCCGTGGAGCATTATTTCGTCGAACATCTCGCGGGCGCCAGTTTCCTCCTGCTCCGGCATTATCAGCTTGCTGTTCCTGCCGGTCTCAGCCTCCAGGTCGTCCCCGCCGTGCCTGTTCTTGCGGCCTCTGTTACTACCGCCGCTTCCTCCGAGCATCAACGTTCCATCCACTACCTCCTCCTCCTCCTTCTTCACTCGACCCGCGGTGAAGGCGCTCACCGGCTTGCTGTCTCTGGGCAAGAAATTTTCGGAGGTGGCCTCGAGGTCGATGAGGAGGGTGTTGTTGGTCGGCAGGAACTTGTTGGCCTCCTCCATGCCCTTGAGGAACGCCAAGTTGAGCATGTCCATGTTGCCGTGGGTCTGGACACTGAAGAAGGCCGAGGCCAGCGCGGCCTGGTCACCATCGCCAGTGGGCAAGGAGATGGTTGTCTTAGCCTCCTGCTCCTCCTCATCCGTGCCATTCAAGAGGGCCGAACTCTGGATGGCCGTGGTGCCGCCGTTCTGGCCGGCGCCGGCGAAGTATGAGCTGCCTTCGTCGGCCGCGCCCTTGTAGAGCGCCGGACTGTGCTGGAATCCCGCGCTGGGGACGACGTCTCCGGCCAGGAACAAGTTGGTGATATCGTCGGCGGGGAAGTCGGAGGAAGCAAGGCCACCGAGTCCCATGGCTATGTCGGGGTATGGCGGGGACTGGAGCAGCTGGGAGAGTTCTGTTGGGTCGTACGGCCAGGTGGCGTTGTCCGAGGTGGGGGCGTCGGGGGAGGAGAAGTTGCCGGTGGAGTTGGTGGTGGTGTTGTTGGTGGCGGAGTCGGTGGTGGTGGTGTCGGAAAGGATTTGGGCGTAGGGCTGCAGGGTGGTGAGGAGGGCGGGGTGATCGGGGTACTGGTAGAAGAACTTGTCGTCGATGTCCTCCTCCATGAGCATGCGGGAGATGTAGGGGAGGACGAGGTCGTCGGAGGACTCCTCGGAGTGGCCATGCGGCGTGGGGGGCAGGTCGAGGAAGAGGGAGGGGGAGAGCGGCTCGGCGTCGACGAGGAAGCCCTCACGCAGGAACTCCTCCGGCGTGGCGGCCATTGCCGGCGGTGGATGATGAGATCTGAGGCGGGCGATCGCTGTTGACTAAGCAGTGGTAGACTCGAACTAGTGATGCTTTGTGGCGGGAGACATGGATGGAGCCAATGGATCGGCGGAGGGTATAAAAATCAAGACGAAAGCTTTGAGCTTGGAGTCCTACTGTCCAGGTCAACACAGGAGGGAGGAGGAGAGACGACGGAAGGGAAGGTTCCTGGAAGGAGCGAGAAGGCGACCGGATTCCGACTGCGACTGCGGCGACGGGAGCCGAAGAGGAAGCAGTGGGATGCGACTGCGGCTCTTCCGTGCCGCGCTCTCGCTCTCTTCCAGCGCGGTGCGGCGGCGGTGTGCCATGTTTCAGGGGCTCCGGCCGCCGCGTGGCGCCCAGAACGTCATTGGGCCGTCTGATCAGGCAGGATATGATTCACATATCGGTTTCGGGAGACGTCTAAGGAGGAACTTGGTGAGATCTTGGAATACAGGGCTTTAGATTTCTTAGATTCGTAGATCTAGTGAAATTGGATATTTTTAACTCTATCAGATTTATAAAGTTTGAGCTATATTAAGAGTGTTTAAATGGATCAACTTGTTTACATTTTTAGACTAAAATTATAAACTTAATTCACTTTATTTTAGCCTAAAAGTTTCAGATCTCAGGTGAAATTAGAATCTAGAGCTCTACCAAACAGGCCCTAAGAATAAACTCTAAGCGAATATAAAAATAAAATTTTAAAACTCGAAGTTCAAATGACTAAGTTGGTCCAAATGCAAAGTGAGACTTGAGAGGGCGTGGATTCGAATCCCAGCCTCGACAATTTTCTCCACCTTGTTTTTTTCTTTTGTGTATACAACATAGATTTTATTGGTTTCAAAGGTTTTATTGAGCAACTAAAATATGTTTTTTTAATTTTTAGAGAAGAGTTCTAAGGCAATGCCTAAACTCTCCTAAAAATTTTGGATCACGATCACACTCGAGCGAATTTATAAAATTTTGATAATGTTACTGTTTTAATTATATTTATTGTGTTATTGGTTTTTTTTAAAGATAACAAATGAATTTAAAATATTTTAAAAAAAATTCTGTATGATCCTAGATTTCTTAAGATGGTACCATAAATTTTTTAGAGTATGATCAAGTTTGAACAATTTTATAAAAAACTGACAGTGTTTCTGCTATTTTTATAAAATGTCTCAAAAATTCAGTTTCTCAACAAATTTTCATGGAAGATGACATTCTTAAGGATTATGATCCAAATCCGGGCCAAAAACCCAAGATTTCAGTGAAAAGTGGCAAAATCTCATCGAAATTTCTGAGTTTACTGTAGCATTTTGAATATTTTTGAATCTGGGTAGGATTTTGAATACCGTTCACGTCTAAATCCGAGATCTCGCGAAATTTCACGGAGATTTTATTCCCCAATGCAGATACGGTGAAGATTTTACTGTTCTAGCACTGTGCATGGTATATTTTCCGTAAATAGTTGTGGCTACGACAAAATTACGGAAGTAGCCTCTACACAGTAAAAACTAGCGGACCAGGACGGTTGGATTTTTTAACTCATTTCCGGCGGTTCCGGACCGCTGGAATTTTTTTATTTTCCGATCTGCCGGAATACTACTTTTTATTTTCCAGATGCGCGCGAAAATTTGGATTTTTTCTAGCGGTCCCAAACCGCTGGATTTGGGCTATTTCCAGTGGCTGGGCACCGCTGGAATGGCTCGAGGTTTTTTTTACTTTTGTTTTTTTTATGTTTTTATGCTTTGGTTTTCGAATTTTCTTACTGTTTTAGTCTCGTGGTTGATTTTTTTCCGAAAAGTGGCCATTAGTGTGATGAATTTTGCGAGGATTGTCGTCTACATTGTAAATTCAATGAAGTCGAGCTATGTTTTTTCAACCACATTGGCATTGGATATTTTTTGTAATTTATTTTCAATGGATTGGGACCACAGAAATTTTATTTATTATTATTTTTTGTTCTGTTCAGCAATTATCAGCTGACTAGGAGCGCTGATTTTTTAAATTCTTTTCACGACCACAAATTTCGTGATGAATCTCTGCATTTGGATTGACAATTTCAGCGATAAGTGACCATTGAAATGTTCAACACCTGAAACGGATTCAATTTGGTCGATCCTACGGTAGTATTTGTCTTTAATCAAACACTTACTGTCGAGGACTGAGGAATCTCTGACAGGTCAACGTGCGGTCAACAAGGTCCCCCAGCTCAGGGCTGAGCAGCGTGGGACTTCGACCACGACCAGGGCAGCGCCAATCCCCCATGACCCCGAGCTCGGGCAGTGGGGGTCCCATCCCCGCACGATCTCGACCTTGGCTTGAGGTGTGCGTTTACTCAGTGGTTACCAAGTCCAAAAATCCCGGAGTTAAGGCGGACGTGGGCGCCAGATCCGAGACGGTTGCAGCACGTCTTCAGTGCACGCCATGCACTACCCCGAAAATCTCTCCTGGTGTAGGATCGAGGATGCGCCTAGAGGGGGGGTGAATAGGCGTTATATAAAATTAATTGCTCACTAAAGTAATTCTCTCTAATCAACTCTATGTCAAAACCTAATCAAAGATAATGCGGAAGCGATAAACTAGGTTTTGACAATTAAGGCCTAAATCAATTAGGCTTACTAGTGCACTAACTAAATTATGTCTCTAAACTAGAATTGCTAAATTGATCGATCAATTAATACTAAGCAATTCTATTACAATCAAGCAATTGAACAACATACTAGAAACGTAAATACTTGAAAGTAAAAGAGACAATAGGCAAGCGATGTTTTTACGTGGTGTTAGGAGACTTGCGGTCTCCCTAGTCCACGTTGAGGCAAGCCCAACCACTTGGACCAGCTCCGCTCGAGCACCGCCTCTTTCCACTAGTCGTGGTTTTCACGCTTTCGCATAGGCTCAACCCAAACCTTCACAAACTTGGCGGGGCTTCTCACAATCTTGAGAGCTCCGCGCATGCACGCCTTCTCGCCGTCTAGAGTCGGCAACCTCCAAGAGTAACATGCCGCTCCTTCACTTGAACTTCACCGAGCACAACGAATCGCTCCGGTGATCACCAAGTGCAACACATGCACAAGGACCTCCCTCAAGTGCAACACATGCACAAGAGGTCACTCAACCACTCCTAATTGCAACACATGCAATTAGTCTCACTCTTAGCTCAAAATCAACTTGTGGGAATGCAACACATGCAAACCACCGCTCAAATACTCACACAAGAGCCAATACACAAATGAGAGCTTCAACACATGAACCACCTCACCCAAAATGCTCAATCAACCAGCACATGCCCCCCATGACCTCCTTTTATAGCCTCACAAAGAAAACTAGCCGTTGGGGGGCAAAACGGGCATTAAAAGTGTTGAAACTAGCCGTTGCTATAGTACTTGCGGTACTACAAGCCCTCTGGCGGTAGTACCGCCTAAAGTTCAAAAGACCCTTCTCTGGCAAAAATCTACAGTAAGAGGCGGTACTCTGGCCCCTACGGGTGGTAGTACCGCTTTTGCGGTAATCTGTGACAACATTCACTAAAAACTCATAACTTTTTACTCGAACTCCGATTTGGGTGATTTTTTGATTCTATCGAAGCTTATCACGAGGGCTACAATCTCCACCTATTTTCAAGATTTAATCAACCATAGATATTTTAAATATCACCAAAACTAAACTCTAATGTAGTCATTCAAGTCTAAAATCTGATTTTCTCGAAATACTTCACATAGACTTGATCAAAAACATGACTACAAGCTAGCAAGGTCAACAACCTTGAACCATGTGATGATCAACTCATGATCAAAATAATTTGCAAAACACATTTGCAAATACTATTCACATACTTCAAAGAACCGAATGTAAACTCCAAATCCAACTTGCTCGGGCATCCTCGTTTTGCAACACATGTAAAACCTAGCTCCAAGCAAATCCAAAACAAACTCAAATGCATGAGCTCTTTATTTGCAACACATGCAAATCTTAGCTCCAAGCAACCACTTTGATTTAAGAAAGATTTGTGTTTTGTAAACGAAACATGAAGCTTCAACATTTGCAACACATGCAAAAGTGAACTTCACATAAAAGCCAAGCATATAGCTTATCCTATTTGCAACACATGCAAATCAAAGCTTTATCGAAAACCAAATCATACGCTCTTCTTCTTTGCAACACATGCAAATCCAGAGCATAATGCAACAACAACCAAACACAAGCTTAACACATTACGCAACACATGCCAAATGGTTAACTCTTATGCAAAAACCAAATCCAAATGATTTGAGCTCAAGTGAGCAGCGGATTGAGATCACCAACACATGATGAAACTCAAGCTAGGAGACAACCCCTCTTAATAATGCTGACGATAAAACCTTAGACTCAAAAACTACAAAGTCCTTAGCCTATCGAATTATACCTCAACATGCAAATGCATAAGCAATACCCTTTGGGTTCTTTATGATCATCACTTTGATTCTTCTCTTTGTCTTGGGATCTTCTCTTACGCCCATCACCTCATGATGCCGTCTTTATCCGTTCTCAATCATCTCATTCATCTTTGGACCTAACTCAATCACCACTCATAAAATAGTTAGTCCAAGATGCGGTTATCTCAATTATCTCTTGCACTCCATTAACACATAATGGATGCCTTTAGATCAATTGAGCACAACCTAAATCAATTGAATGATTTAAGTGTGTCTTAAGTACAATAGAGCAACTCATGCTTTATTATACTTAAGAGCTATTCACTTGTCTTAATTAATCAAGGAACACCATCAACACATGATGAAATGTTCTTTAATGATTAACAAGACAAATGAACTCAATTTAAATTATCATTTAAATCGATGTGAGTATATATTAACTACACAAGTTTTCATATACTCATGTTGATGAGAGGTAATGATCCATTATATGTAAACTATATGGAAATGATCATTACTCTAAGTCATCGACTATAGAATACACCCCACATGTATATATGCATAAGTATAATTGACTTGAAGATAATATGCACATATTCAATTTTACCATATTGGAGTATATCCTATATTACCATGAGTATACTATAGCTAGGCAATTCAAATATATACTCAAGGATTTAGTTTCTTTGTCTTGATCCTTATATGTGTCAATAAAGAATAGATCAATACAATGAAACTTTCAAGTTAAATTACAAACTCCCCCTAAGTATGTGCATCCATATAATATATGGATTGGGAAACATGATGCACGTTTTGTGGTTAATATAATGGGGACATTCATACTTTAACTTGAATCCAAAGTATGCAATTAATACTAGAAAGAATATGCATACATACCTTGGGTTTTCCATTTTTCATCCAAATATGGGACTGCTAAATATATGCTCAATAAAACATGTTAGTCTCATAAAGATTAGATTTGTCATTAAATATAGATTAAACATTAATTAACATCAATCACCAAAACCAAAGGCGCTTGAACTTACACACGGCGTTTTAAGTAACTGGTGGGATGGATATAAAATCCTTGAGGCGAGCGGCAAAGGGCATGACATCGGCGCACTAGCAATAGACCAATAGACACGAGCAGAGCGCTCTAGCTCGAGTGTAATCCACTCTCTATACTCAAAGATAGTGAAGCCCTCCACCTTAGGAGAAGGCGGAGTAGAGCTATTACCCTCGTGGGGGCTCGAACCGATATAATTTCTTTGTGTCGGCTCGTTGGCCTTCACCTCGACCAACGTCCATACTTTCGTTGAGCGTAGCTTGTCTTGGGTCCCTTATTCACACTAACCCCGTTTCACATTTGCGGTCAGGTGATTCCGATCGTTGACGGTGGCACCCAAGTGGGGCAGAAGGCTTCGCTCACCGAAGAGAACCAAGACCTCAGGTATGGCATCGACGCAGCGAACACATTCGCGAGCTCGGGTTGAATCGAATCCCCGAGCATGGAAGCTCCGTCCTGTTCTCCCCTCTCCGCTGCGCAATCGGCTGTTCTCATAGCCGCTAGCCATGGCACGCGTAGAGGAGGAGGGCGCAGCCAAGACCTGAAGGCGGCTTCATTTGGATGGCACAAGTCGCCATCAACCAAGCGTGTTGCCCTCCGGTGGGAGGGCGAGAAGGTCGGAGCGTGGTCGGATCGTTCCAAGTAGGGTTGAAAATGGGTGGGTATTACCCATCGGGTTCGGATCTGGTAGTGTTTTTACCCATTTTTCGGATCTGAATCGGGTAATTTTTCTCGGATCGGATCACGGATAGTACGGATAGTCGATCATCGGTTAAGATTGGATTCAGATGAGCACTACCGGCAAATGCGAGGATCTTGGGTCGAATCTGGTACCGGGGTTGGTGCAGGATTATGAAATATATACTAGGTCGATATCGGTAGCCCATAGGCGGACAAGAGTGGCCCATGAGCAATGTCGCCGAGGTCGAGCCCTTCTGCTGCCCCCGAGCAATGTCGTGACTTGGCGCCCATAGGGCGTGTACCTCGGTACGCATGACGTGGAGGTGGCGATTTGTCGGCTTCTTCTTTGAGGCCGTTGAGCCAATCGGCACTGACCATGCCGCCAATTGCATAGGGTCCGAGTAGTCAAGCATCGATGTCGTCCACCTTGATGATATATATTGGTTTATCAATTGAGGATATTGGCGCTGACACCATACTGGTGGTATACTAATCGATGGAAGAATGGAAGAGCGTTAGTCAATACTTGAAGAAGAAGATCCTATGCTTGGATCAACCTATGCTATTTATGGTCAAATCGATAAAGAAGAAAAATAAGTACTAGTCTTGCATATCCCAGTAGCGTGAACCAATTATAGATATGGTATGGGGTATTTGTTGCACAAGTCACGATCGATGAGGTAAAACACTAAATCCATCTATTATTAAACAATATACAATGTGATTATTCTCGTAGTGTCATTGAAATTCAAACTTTCTTCCTTTTGACTAATTGAGAGAAGAAATGAAACTAACGAAAAAGCAGGGAAGCGAGTTCTTGCTCACTTGCCCGATTCTGACCACAAACCCTTTCTTCTTCCCACTAACCCAAACCAAATTATCCCCAAATTACCGACCAAAGTACAACTTCATCGAATGTGCACACGGCGTGGGTTGAAATGTTTGGATTGACATCTAAATTATCATAGTGTGGCAAACCAACCCATTGGATCATGTGTGTTAGCTAAATTATTTTTATCATATACTTTGATTCTAGGTAGTTTCGTCCTATTCGACTAAGTACCAGATTATCAAGTATTGTACCCGTCGTATAATATCCGGTATCCATTTTCTACCGTTAAGTAAATACCCGTATCCGTATCCAGTATCCTACCCAATTTTCACTACCGTGCACCCGTATCCGTATCAGAAAAAAAAATAATTAGGGTAGGATACGGGATGACCTACTACCCGGCCGTATCCGACCGTTTTCACCCCTAGTTCCAAGCTCCCTCAATCGGCGGCGCCTCCGTCGATGCGAGTCATGACCGACCCGCGGCTGCGAGATCGGGTCTTTTGGCCGAGCTCTCGCGAGCGAGCTTGATAAGGCCGCTACCGAGGCTGTGCCATCGCAGCACCAGCGCCGTCCTTCCGGGTCCCGGTCCCTAAGGAGCGATGGCAGCTCCTCGCCGCGTCCGTCGGCCCAGCTGGTCTCCCGCGTGCGGCAATCCGAGTGCATCCCGTACACCGCCTCACCGTCGCTCCACGAGTACGACTCCAGACGGTGTGCGGCGACGGCCGGCCTACGGCGGCTCTCGCTCCAGCAGCGGCATGTCGGGCCTTTCTCCTAACGTTCCCCAGAGGCATCGCCGGGTCCACGAGCGCCTGCAGTACCTCCCGGGCGATGCTCGAGCCCACCGTCGTGGCCGTCGAGGTCATAGGGCGGAGCGCCAGGGCAATCGGGAGTCCGACTCGGCGAATGAAGCACCTCCCCAGCGCGCCCTGTCGACTTCTGGCTGCGGCGTACTCAAGCGACCTTTGGCGGGTGCGCTAAGCCGCTTCGTTCAAGCACATCTGTCGGCGGTTCGGCGGAACAAAGAACCCCGACGAGTTTTGTCGATCTACACCACCGCTTTCTTGGGCTGCGGGGAGATGAGTATGTGATGGCTAATTACCTCCCTCTAGTCTTGGGCGGTCTTTGCTCGCACTGGCTCTTCAACGAAGCGGTACCTTCCTTCGTGGTGCCAAATTTAGAGCGCCCTCGTTCAAACTTCGAGTTTATTCTGACGGCGGCGCGAGAAGGACTGGACCAAGTGATCCGGGAAAAAACGAACCTCTCCGTGACTTCATCGCGCGGTTCATCGCACCGAGAACACGATCCCAAGTGTCTCAAGCGAGGCCGTGATCAAGGTCTTCAAGTTCGGCGTCCTGACGGCGCCTCACCAAGACACGGAGATTACGACAAGGCTCACCGTCGGCAAGCTGTTTCGCATGGCAGAGCGCTATGCGGACGTGGACGACGCGGTCCGCTGGAAGCGTGACTACGACCAAAGTAAGCTTGGCGTTAACTCGGGCAAGGCTGGCCCCTCCAACGCCAATGGTATCGACCCGGGCTCGGCTACCAAGAAGCGGAAGAGGACATAAGCGTGGCGGTGGCCGCGGGTGACCATTTGGTGACGGCCGCCGTGAGGTCATGGAAGTGTGGGACTCGACCCAGGAGAGGCCCCGTCCCTAGCGAAATTGGCCACGGCCTCGGCGGCCGCCGCCAGACCTCGGCGGGAGGATCGCGGTGCAGGTCGCGACGATCCGGCGACCACGCCGCAAGGCCACGGCGACCTCGGTTCGGCGAAGGTAAATTCTGCTGTTCCACAGGGACTCAAGACCCACGACCTGCGAGGCTGCGAGGGCTGGCGAGAGCAAGCGGAGGCCTTCTCGACCGGGCGTGGGGAGATGCCCATGCTCCGAGGGAGGGAGATCGGCCGATAGGGTTAACTTGGAGAGGACAGGCGACCTTGACTGGATTTCAGCGAGGCGACCGCCGGATCGGCGTCATCTTGGCGGCTCGTCGGTTATGTCGATCCGGTCTTGAGATCAAGGATGCATGCGCGTGGTCTACTGAGCCCGTCGGGAAGCCCGCGGACCGACCGCAAATGGGTAGAACAGCGATCACCTTCACTCGGAGGATGCCCCCAAGGTATGTCAAGGATCTCAAGACCGCCTTGGTTGTGACCACGACCATTAGTAACACCCTAGTCGAATGGGTCATGGTTGATGGGGCAGACTCCTCAACCTACTCTTGGCTAGCGCGACTTGGCCAGGAAGCTCGACCACCCTCTGGGGCAGTGGTCTGCCCGTCACTTCGGTGCCTCGGACAACTTCTATCTGAAATTTGGTCACCTTTGAGGTGATCGAGGATGATCACCCCTAGCGCCATCCTCGGGCGTCGGCTACAGTCAAGTTCATGGCGGCCAACCATTACGGCCACATTGCGCATGAAGCTCCCGGGGCCTAAGCGGGATCATCAGTGTGTGGGCGACCTCAAGGCGGCTGCAGTTGCGAGACCAGAGCCTTGACCCTCGCCGACATCTTTGCCTCAACAGGGCCTGAAGCGGCCGCGAGATCGCCCTTGAGCGATCATCCATCCGGCCAGGGCAACGAAGGCTGTCTTTGCTCATGGAGGACTCATTCAAGTCGCCCACGTCTCGGCGAGTTGAGTTCCAAATAGGAACTCGAGCTCATCACCTTCCTCGCGCCAACAAAGACATATTAAGCAGGAGGCGGACATCTTGTGTCCCAGGAGGTGGTCGAGCACAAGCTCTGGTCTGACGGTTGCCCCGCCGTCTTGAAGTGCGGTGCTTCTCCCGAGAAGGTCGCCATAATCAAGGAAAATCTCGACAAGCTGCTGAAGGTTGGCTTTATTCATGAGATCGATTACCCCGAATGGCTGACCAATCCTGTTATTGTGCAGAAGAAAGGCGGGAAGTGGAGGATGTGCGTGGATCACACGGGGTTGAACTCGGCATGCCCAAAGGACAACTTCCCTCTTCCGCGCATCGACCAGATCGTCGACTCCACGATGAATGCCAAACTGCTAAGCTTCCTGGACGCCTATTCTAGGTACCACCAGATCAAGCTGGCAGTTGACGACGAAAGCAAGACGTCGTTCATTACACCGTTCGGGACCTACTGCTACATGACCATGTCGTTTGGTCTCCGCAATGCCGGCGCGACCTTCTAGCGCCTAATGACCAAGACATTCGAGCTTCAGATCGGCCGCAACCTCGAGGTCTACGTGGACGACATATCGTCGTCAAAACTCGCCAAGTCGACCACATTCAAGACCTTGGGGAGACCTTCGCCAACTTGAACAAGCACAAGATCAAGCTCAACCGGGAGAAATCGTATTTGTATTTGCCGTGGAAGGTACTCGGCTACATGATCGGGGCTCGAGGTCGGCGAACCGTGAGAAGATCGGCGATAGAAAAGATGCCCCCGAGTTCAATAAAGCGGTGCAATGCCTCACCGGCCGCATAGCTACCCTCATCCGGTTCATCTCGAGGCTCGGCGTGGAGTTACCGTTCTTGAGGGCCTTGCGCAAGCAAGAAGTTTTAGTGGGCGCGAGGCTCGGCGATCCCGGACGAGTTAAAGGTATATTTATCAACCCCACCCTTGCTCACGACCCCTGACGAGCGAAAAATTCTTGCTCTACCTCGCGGCCACCACCAAGTATCGTGTCACAGTAGCCGAGTGGGATGCCTGATAACACCGATCTACTCGTCGTGAGGTCCTCCACAGGCCAAAGGCGCTACCCCCAGTCGAGAAATTACATCGCCCTCCTCATGGCCGCGCAAGCTCGGCATTATTTCGGGCTCGCCGTGATCGTCGAGCAACTTCGATCGGGAGATCTTGAGAATCCAGAGGCGGAGGTCGCATTGCTAAGTGGGCCATGGGTTGGCGTCTTCGACCTCCGGTTAAGTGGCGTGCACGGCCATCAAGTCGCGAGTGCTTACCGACCGTGGTCGAGTAGACATCGCAGCCCGACTCGAGCTCGAGGTCGAAGAGGAGAAACCTGGGTCATGTGCTTCAAGCGGTTCAAGGTCCTTCAAGCGCTCGGTGGGATCCTCATCCTCACCCATGAGGCGACAGTGAGTATGTGATTCGTTTTGGATTCCCAGCGACAAATAACGCAGCTACGAAGCTCTTCTGGCGGGGCTCCGAGCCTACAAGGCGCTGGGTATTCACCGGTTGGTCGTCAAGGGCGATTTACAACTTGTCGTCAACCAGTTCAACAAGGGCTATCAGTGTTCGGAGGATTCCATGGCCAAATACCTCGTCGATGCACGCAAGATGGAGAAATGGTTTCAGAACCTGTAAGTCACGCATGTGGCGCGGAAGGACAACTCCGACGCGGACTTCCTCTCCAAGCTCGGGTCGTTCGACGATGCGGTCCCTCGAGGCGTGATCACAGAGACCTGGCGTCGCCCTCAATCTCGACCAAGGGGCCTCGATGCGCCCGTCGAAAGTACTCCCTCATGGGCCAAGCCAATCCACAATTTCTGGCGAAGGAGAGCTCTGACCGATCCGCGGAGAGAAGCAGGTCAGCGCCAGGCGAGCTCGTACTAAGCTTCGTGGGCGGCAAGCTCTATCGTCGGAATGCTTCGGCATCTGGACGAAGTATATCTTCATGCGGAGGAGGTAAAGTACTGTTAAGCGACATTCATTCAGTCTCTGTGGGGCACATTCTTCTTCGGGACCATGGTGGAAGGCTTTCCACATGGGGTTCTATTATGCGGCGCTCGGGGCGCTCACGACATCGTCACTTTGTCAAGCTTGCAGTTCCATGCGGAAGTCGCATCAACACGCCTCGCCTCAGACCATCCCACTAAGCTTGGCCTTTCACGACACAGAAATTTGGACATCCTCGGCCTCTTCATGAGCGGCCAGGGGAAGAAGTTTTTGTTAAATCGCTATCGATACCTTCACCAAATGGATCGGCGAACCCGTCTCGACCATCACAGTTCGCCTGACGGTCAAGTTCTACCACTTGTTCGTGGTCACCGGTATGGGGTTCCATGCGAGAATTATGCGACAATGGAACACAATTTACGATGGTGTTCGAGAATCTTCGCGAAGACATCGGCACAAAGTATGCTATGCCGGTGGCCCATCCATGAAACAATGGAAGCGATGGAAGCGCCAATGGACAAATCGTTCAAAGGCGTCAAAAAGCAAGTGTCGGATGAGCTCAAACGACACGGCCAGACCTGGGTGGATGAACTTCCCACCGTCTTATGGTCTATTTGTACCACGATCGGTAGAACAGCGGGGTCCACACCCTTCCGGCTCGTGTTCGGTACCGAAGCCATCCGCCTCTAGAGGTTATCTTTGGGCTCTGCCGAGTCGACAGTCGACCAGTCGACCGAGCAAACGGTCCTTGACCTTACCTGGCGGAAGAAGTAAGATGCCGTGCAGCTACTACGATCGGCGCACTACCTGCAAGCTCTTCGCAGACATGCGTCTCGGTCGATCTGACCTAGGGAGCTCCTTGTTGGGGACTTAGCCACGAGGCGGATTCGAGCTCGAGCCCAATGCCAACAAGTTTTCCCAGCGGTGGGAGGCCCTATAGAGTTGTTTCAACGGATCATACGGGGCTTACTAGGCTAGCGTTGCCCAGATGGTAGAGAGCTCTCTAGCTCATGGAACATTGACCCGACCGAAAATTCTATGTGTAACCCTTTTACCTCAGATTTCAATAAAAGTCATTGTTGTTCATTTGTCATGTTTAGTCTTCCGCCCTTTTTCTCGTTATGTGTCGACTGGTCGGGGCTTCTTTGAGTCGGCTGCTGCGGCGGCGCTTGCTCTTGCCCACAGTGCGGAAGCTTAAACATTCACCCCGATGGTTGAGTTGCTTATAAGCGAATCTCTTAGCATCAACGCTCTCCTGCGCCGGGTTTGAATTAAGCTCATGCCGGGCTCAACGAGCAAGGCGCCAAATCGTTACCCGGGACTCGAGAGGCTTGGCTGAAAGCGATCCTAACACTCTAGAGCCTAGGTCTTTCCTCGTGCGCCTATGTTATGCTCCTGTGGGTTTTTCCCGATCTTGCAGTGCAGGTCTCTCTGAGTTTTCTAACTGCGCCCAAGGCAGTATTGCTCGACCTTGAGCCTAACGGGTGGATGGGATATACTCTGGCGAAAAGGCTAATGAGCCAAGATATTGACTATTTTGCCAAAACGATGTCATTTCATTGAACCCTTCTTGTCTTACAAAGTTCTTGTTTACAGGAAATATAGACTTATTTACAAATCGGCCATGTCACGCGCGAGCTTCTTCTGCTCGAGCTCGGCGACCTTGGCCCTCAAGGTCGACAGCTCGCCACAGGTCGGAGGGCTTTGGTGGAGGCTTGAAAGGCGTCGTTCTTCTTGAAGTTGGGACAAAGGCGCTCTTTGTAGTCTTGCTTGCAGGCCCGGCTTCTCCTCAAGCTCTCGAACTTTGGCTTGAGCTCAGGAAGGCCCTCGGCGTGGTGGTTGCTTGGTCCAGTGTGACCTTCCTTAGCTCTTGGCCTTGGCTCGCTCGGCCTCGAGCACCTCGGCTGACCTCGCGCGTTCCTCCTCGGCGGCCTTGTCGCGTGATCCCACTCTGAGGCAATGGTCCCTCAAGCTCGGACTTGTGGGAAGCCTCGGCGTCTTCACCTCCTTGCGGAGGCCGGCGATCTCGTTGGAGTCGATTGTCGCTTTTCGCGCGGCCTCCTCCCGCTAGGATTGCAAGGATTCCACGAGTCTGGAGCGCGCCGCCTCCCGGGCCTCCACCACATTGAGCAAGACCCTCAGCGTGTCGGCGTGCGTCTGAAGGCCTTGCAGCCCTTGGACGACTGAATTGACGGCCTGCGGAGCTCGAAGGGTCAACACGGTGCTCGCTAGAGGAGAGAAAAAGAAGAAGGAAAAAGGGGGAATCCGAGCTAAGATTCAATAATGGGGCGAAGAAACTCAAGTACACAGGTAAGTTGGTCCTCGAAACTTGCGGGAGTACTCGATAGATCTGTTGCCGGGCGTCCTGGGTGGTGTTACCGCTGCATTGGTCGTTGGGGGAGACTTCCGGGCACTCCGTCGAAGCGATTACCTTGTGCTTCCTCTCCAAGGGGGCTCGGCCTGCCCTCGGGCTCGACCCCAGCGGTGGCTTCGGTCTTGCCTCCCGCGGCTGGAGGGTCTTTAGCCCCTCCCATGGCGGTCTTGGCCGGATCTGCAACCCGGTCTTCCGTGCTCGCCCGGACGAGTGTCTTGGCCTCGGTAGCGGGGGTCCCGACCTTGTGATCGGGATGGTCTCAGCGATCGTGGTGGGGCATCCCGGTGCCGTCTCCCGGCTGACCTCAGATGGGTCAACACCATCCTCAGCATCCTTAGAGCCAACAGCGTCATCTTCGCTGGCCGCGGGCTCGGCATCATTTTCGGCCAGGTCGTCGAGTCCCTAGTCGAATTCTAAGCGTATGGCCTAGCTTTGGGGGCGGATGAAGTCGTCCGGCTCGAGGGCGACGAGTGCCGGCACGTGGAGGTTTCCTCCTCTTCGCCGGACTCAGACTACGCCTGGACAGCGATCATCGTCGGAGTCGGGCGGCGGTGAGCTCGAGTGCTCAAGGTCTGCGATAAGGAAGGCTACTAAGCTAAAAAGGCGGAAAAGGAACCAAGCGAAGGGCGATGATGCACCTAAGTCTGCGACCTTCTCTTCGCGAAGTGGCGAGGCCCTTGGTGCTCTGCTTGAGGCGAGAGTCCCTTCCTCGGGGACCTCGGGGCCCATGGTGGAGTCAGTCCTCGGTCGAGGTCTGGCTGCGTTCCTGGCCTTCTGTTCTTGAGAGAAAAATTCGAGTCGAGAGGGCGAAGGAGCCTGGCGAGTGCTTGGGGGCTCGACCAAGGATACTCACCATCGTCGCGTCGCCCCACTCGATGTGTTGCTTCTTCGGGCCTTTGCGATCGCTCCGTCCGGTGGCCTCTTGCGAATCTTCTTGCCCTTACGCCCGGGCGGCGTAACATCTTCCTTGTCGTTTCAAGCAATTCGAGCTTGTCCTGCAGGTGCACCAAAGGATCAAGGAAGGCTCTAGGCGTATGTAGACTAAGAAGCTCGGTCCAGGGGCGCTTACCTTGGCTTTACAGCGCGATCGTTCCTCGGAGCAGGATCGTCGAGGTGTAGTCATTCGCTGCCTTCGAACATCTCGCTCATCCGGCGACGATCCAAGACTCCTTCGTTCTTTGGAAAGATCAACTCATCAAAGGAACCGGGATCTAAAGCGCACAAGCTTGAGGCGGGATGACTCACGGATGTCCCCTCGCGGGTGAGGTCGTCCGCGACCTTTGATCTCGAAAACAGTGCAACCTCTTCCGCAGAAGGAACACCGGCTCCTCGAAGTCGTTAGCGATGGCTGCTTGATGAGGCCATGGGCGCGGATGTGAATGGCTGCGATGGCCTCTTAGTGCGTCCTCCAGTCGCCGCTTAACCGGTCTGCTTCTTCCGTGATAGGGGTTCCGTCGAGCGCCCGGTTGCGTCTTCACCCTCTTGAGTAAAACCACCGCTTTCGGTCCATGGGCGAGGGAGTCGAGGACGCATTTGGGGAATGACCAAGGGATCCCCGTCAGCGGTTGGAAGTAAAGGCATCCGACCCGCGGGTCCTTCCGGTGCGAAGAGGAGAAAAGCGGAAGAAAAAACAAGGGGGTGGGAAGGATTCCAAGGAACCCCTCGCCTACAGGTGAGAGAAGGCAGAAAGAAGGAGGATGGAGTTGGGTACAGATTGATAAGCTCGATCTCGCATTGTGCGAAACGGTACAAAAGTAGCTCTCCGGCGTCCATGAAGGCGAGCATATAGTGCTCCGTCTTGACGAAGTTAAATAAATCCCGTGGTACGGCTTTCGGTCTATCCGTCCGAGCAGCCGCCACGTCGCCAGGTCCAGTGAGTCCTAAGCTCTCAAGCTCTCTCATCCTCGCCGCCATCGAGAACTCTTCTCGAGCTTGGCCATGGCGGTTGAGGGGAAATTTGGTCGGAGGAAAAAGAAGGGCTAGAGCAAGGAGTTGGGAGAAGACTGCGAAGAGGTCGAAAGTTCTTCGAAGTTGCGATAAACTCGAGTTTTATAAACCCGGTGCGCTGCAGGCCGGAGGTTAGGGCATCTCAAAAGGCGCACCGGTCAGGTGATTCGACAGGTGCAGTTAAGGGCTGCGCAGCGGAATCGAGGCGTTGCGAACGGTTCCACTGCGCGATCATGTCCGTACCAGAATTCTGAAGATCAAGGGGCGCCAGGTGTAACGTCGCCGAAGCCTGGCGTTAGGTCTCCGCCTGACCTCGACCGGGCTCAAGTTTCGAGCGATCCCCTACATGCGTATGGAGAGGCTCGAGGTCGACCCAAATTCTTGTCACGACCTTGAGCCTCGGGGGCTAGCCGTCGAGGCGAGAATCTCGACATGTCAGCGTGTGTCAGCAGGGTCCCCGGCTTAGGTGACGGCGTGGGACTTCAACCACGACGAGCGGCGCCAATCCCCCCGACCCGAGCTCGGGCGGTGGGGTCCCATCCCCGCGCGACCTCGACCTTGGCTCGAGGTGTGCGTTCTCAGCGGTTACCAAGTCCGAAAATCCGGAGTTAAAGCGGACGTGGGCGCCCAGATCGGGACGGTTGCAAAGACGTCTTGATTGCATGCCATGCACTACCAGAATCTCTCTGCCATTTCGTAACTTGGTGGGATGGGTATAAAATCCTTGAGGCAAAGCGACAAAGGGACACGACATCGTAAGACTAGCAATAGACCAATAGACACGAGCGAACGCTCTAGCTCATTGTAATCCACTCTCTGTACTCAAAGATAGTGAAGCCCTCCACCTTAGGAGAAAGGCGGAGTAGAGCTAATACCATCGTGGAGGCTCGAACGGTATAATTTCTTTGTGTCCAACTCATTGGCCTTCACCTCGATCAACGTCCATACTTAGTTGGCGTGGCTAGATCTTGGGTCCCTTATTCACACTAACTCCGTTTCACATTTGCGGTCGAGGCGATTCGATCGTCGACACTTGCTTAGTCCTTGGTTTGATTAAATCACGTTGAAAATTATATATATATATATATATATATATATATATATATATATATATATATATATATATATATATATATATATATATATATATACAGAAACACATAATGTGGCCATGAGGATTGCTTGCATGGTTTGCTATGCTGGGGTAAATACGTAAATATTTATCTATGTTGCCTGTTGAAGGTTAGCTGTTTGATTGGGTGTTTAGCGTCAATGCATTGGTCATATTTTGGTATGTGCTAAATTAAAGAATATCTTACATGCCGCCTAGCCTGCGAGTGGGAAGTACTTTGTTCGTCAGTAACTTCCCTAATGAAAGTTATTGTAACTTCCATTAGGTAGTTGTTCACTTGTTCTTAGCTGCTGCTATGCTTTAAGAAAGACATTGCGGCGTTGAGCTCTGTATTAGCCACTGTTGATGTAATTGCAACAGAGACTGTACGTTCTAACGTATACTCAGAAGATTGCCTTTGGTGCTAACGATCGTGGTTAGAATGAGGTGAGCAGTGCCGGCCCTGAGGGGGTAGCAGGGCCGCCGCTCGGCCCCCTAAACCATGAGGCTTCATCCCTGTATATGTATTAGTATTAGTATATTGTATATATAATAATATAATACATATAGTTAATGATATCTGAAAAGCGAAACTTGATATGAATAATTTTTTGGGCCTTTACCTTGAGTGTTTATTGGTAACACTTATATATATATATATATATATATATATATATATATATATATATATATATTATTTATTAGAAGATTCTCCATTTTAAATCTCGTTTGGACCTCTAAAATCTCAGGACCGCTTGCTGGAGGTGAGATCAAACTTTGTGACATAGATTTTTGTTAGTTTGTTCGTATCCCACATTCATATGATCTCTCATCTTTCTAATCTTTCTAATTGATACTGACATGTACCAGTACATCGTTGTGTACTTACCAGTCAATCCTACTACCGTTTGTCTTATGTCTCCTGGCAGCAATTTGTTATACATGCACTGTTTTTCTATTTAGTCTGTCTGCCATCTGACCTAATTGATTTCAGGTAGTTGTTATAGTTCACAATTTTTACAGTGTTTTCTCATAGTTATTTTAAAGGAGTTATATTTTTGCAACTATATTTCTTGTGGTAAGCTCATGTAGTTGCCTTCCTTGTCCTATAGCCACATCCTGAAATATCGAGCGTTGATTATTCAGTTGGTACAAACAGGACAAGAGTAAATCACATTTTTATCATTCTTTTTTTTTATGAAGGAAGAATTTATTAATTTCAAGAGTCTTACATCGAAGTGATACAATTCGTTGAAACTTCTCCCGGCCTTTGCTTAAACAGCACACAGCCAATAAAAAGAAAAAGCATAAAAGAGATGGACAAGCAGAACCACACACACTAATGACTATCAATCCGAAGACTAGACCGCCATCCATAAATGCAGGAAAAAATCGCTTAGCTACTGCTGCCAACCGATGCATAGCCTCCACACCATAATAGTCGCAAATCCGTGTTACGCGGCCACGGCCCATGTCTGTGATCGATGGGAAGTAGCATAAATAACACCGCAGGAGAATAATTTTTTAGAAAAGAGGCTTTTATTAATTTCAAAGACATTACATCGAGAAGATACAAATCCTTGAAATTTCTTCGGCCTCTGCTTAGCAAGAAGCCCACCAAAAAAAAAAAGAACACAACCCGAAACAAAAATAATATACCCTCTCTAAGATAAGTAATCCAAAGATTAGACCGCCATCCGAGAATCACAGGAGAAGAAAGCCATAGCCCTGCACCAATGGTTCGCGTAGCTTTGCACAAAATAGTTCGCAATTCCATCTTCTGCACCTGACCCATGTACAGCGACCAATGGTGCGTAGTAAAATAACTGTGCAAAGGGAATGAGTTTGATTTCCTCTCAAACACAATATCATTTCTATGTAACCCAGGGGACCAACAAATGGTTGCGGACCCCAAGCAACACAATATTTTGATATCCTTATCAAAAGAGGCAAGCCATCTCCCAAACATATGAAGGCGCACTAGTTGGTCTTTCAATACCAAATGCTGAATCTGAAAACCCCACACCATCGAGCAAAACAACAATGAAAAAATAGGTGCCTAATTGTCTCCGATTCATGACAAAAGCAACACTTTGTACTACCTTGCCAATTCGTTTTGCCAAATTGTCCTTAGTCGAGAAGAACCCCTTGAAGATACCACGAAACACTTTGATTTTTAAAGGGCTTTTAACTTCCATAATCGCCTATTTAAATTTGGAACATATTTGTTAATTGCGCCAAATAATGTGACTTCATTGAGAATTGTCGAGATTGACACAAATTCAACAAAATTCATCATCATTACATGTCAATTGTAAGTTAACGATGCGTGAGCAAATCATTCCGCCATCAACAACACCAATCAATGATCGTCTCGAGACTATATTTGGTTGGGGCAGTTCTAAAACAGCTGACAATAGTAATGTATTTACGTCTTACAATACTATACAACCGGGTATTGTTCCTTTAAGGACAATCGCCCAAGCCAAGTGTCTTCGAAGCGTGCTTGGCAACCATTATTAATCTGAGCGTCACAGAATCTAAGAAAATCTCCCTTTACCTTCATCAAAGAAGACAAAAAATGCGAGTCTCTGGTTTCCTCTCAACTTGTACCAACGGCTTAGTATGTAGGTACTTATTTCTAAGAAAGCTGCTGCCAAGTACCATCTGTTGATAAAAGCTTGAACAACCATTTACTCAAAAGGGCAATGTTCATAACATTGAGATCAAGAATTCCCAATCCCCCTTGATTTTTGGGTTGACATACAATATTCCATTTTACAAGGCGATATTTTCTTTTGCACTTTCGTCACCTTGCTAAAAGCGAGATCTAAAATAGTCAATTTTCTAGAACCCTTTAGGTATGTCAAAAAAGGACATCATATACATTAGGAGACTGCTTAATACTGAGTTTATAAGAGTTAGCTTACCTCCAATTGAAAGATGCTTAGTACGGAGAAGAATTTGATTTCCTTTAAAAAATTATAGCATTCCTTCTTAACCAAAGAGACCAGCAGATAGCTGTGGCTCCTAGTAAGGCGATATTCTTAATACCCTTCTCGAAATGAAGAAGCCAATTTCCAAACATGTGAGAGACACAAACCGGTCTATCAATTTTTATCATTCTGCAGTGCACCGAGTTAAGAGGTACAGAAGTTTCCCTTCGAGATTAAGGTATGTTTAAAGGATATGCATGACCAGAAATTATGAGAGGTATTTACTTTTATAATGAGGCCCATAGAACATGCATTAGTACTAAAGCTTGATTTGACAAATAAACTCTCACAAGATTATACTTCTAATCTACTGTCGCAAATTAACCACCCCCAACCCACACACACATTTTTCAGTGTGGTATGCACAAGTGACGTGTATAGAATGGTTAAGTAGAGCACATTAGAGGTTAAGAATTTAAATATAAAGTGAAAGTGAGATGGATGTGTATTTAACAATTGAATTCAGACGAAATTTCTGTGCATCACAAGAGTAGATTGTTACTATCCAATGGCACTGAGCAAGATGAATTGTGCTGAGCCTGTTGGACCTTGATGACCAACATTGTGTACTTCGAAGCAAATTTCAGTGCTATTGGACTTGCCAGGAAGTCACTGTATTGCATAAATTATGTGTTATTGTTGATTAATTTTGTCATTGTGTGGTGTTTCAGGAGCTATCTATATTATATTATATGTATATGCATGTTATTTATTATCTGCTTTAGCATGAAGAGCATTATCAGCTAAAGCCTAAAAGAAAACTATAGCAGGTACAAACTATTTTGCAGATATCAACCAAACTTTTGTGTTTTAAGCATGGCGGGGCTTAGCGCTAACTAGTAAGTAGTATCTCATATCATGGCTAGCTGTTCGATCGTTAGCGACAAGCCTTGCCAGATGCCAATTGCCGCCGCAAGGATAAGATCGATCGACAGTGATTGATTTATTTGAGTGATTATTAATTATCACTAGCTACCTAGTTCGTTCCTAGTTAATTAAAAGATCAATCGTACGTGCAATCTATTTCCATCCATATATACCAAATATATATCGGATCGATGTTGACCACTGTTGTATATGCTGCGTCAGATATTGTTGCTTCCTGGGCAAGTTGATCGGCTACCTAATTAATAACCGGATTACTAGATCACTCGATTCTCTCCATTGCTAACTTGCATCAGCAGCTTCAACTAGAGAATAGAATAGAGCAAAATGAAATTATTATTTAAACAAATGGTAGTAGCTTTGCTATTCATTTCAAAGAAAAGAGAATTATACCAGTACGTAAGGGGAACAACAAGACGCTAACACTGCCAACCCCAAGAGAAGGGAGTCCCAACACTGAAAGAAGTCCCAGACTGGAACTCCTATGAAATATACCTATTGCAAACACAAAGCAAACACCTCGTGGAAGAACCGAAGAACAACAACAGTAGATGGGGCGGCTCTTTTACTCAACACCTGAGCTGCTGTTTTTTTTCTTCTTTAAGAATAGGCAGGAGCTCTGCCCAATGCATTAAGGAAGAAGATAGACGAAAAGTTTACAGGAGCGGAACGACTTAGTGCTTGACCAAAACGCAAAGTGTCAGCCATCATTTGTGTTGATCCCTGTGCCATATGTCACATTGTTTTAAGGAGCAGCAATGACCCCATTCTTATAAGGGCATCTCCAATGGTATTAGCTATAAGAAATATCCATATCATCTATAGATAGCATATAGACAACCTAAGCCAATAGATTAGCTATAGCATTGTCTATAAAATTAAATATTGGCCCACATATAATAGATAATAAGTACCTTGGAATCGGTTATAAGCGACTTTATATATTAGTAGCAGTCTATATCTCTCTCCTCATTTTTCTCTTCCACCTAAGCAAAATCTTTGAGATAGCACGCTTATAAATAGCTGAAGTGGCACCATTAGAGATGCCTAAAGTGTCTGCCCTTCACTTGACTAAATCGAGACAATATAATACTAAGCGATGCATAATCTAGAATAATCTTTGAGATGGCACGCTTATAGCTAGCTGAAGTGGCACCATTAGAGATGCCCTAAAGTGTCTGCCCTTCACTTGACTAAATCAGACAATATAATACTAAACAGTGCATAATCTAGAATTTCTAAAGTAATTAGGGCTCGACTCGTGGACCAAATTCCAACAGCTACCGCCAAGCCGCTGCTCCTGCTCCTCGCCACGCTCAAACCAGAGCTGCGCTCATGCCGCTGCTCTGTCCCTCAAGAGCTGTTGCTGCCGACGAGGGGGACTGCCATCGCCTGCAAACCGCTGCCTGAGATCCAGAGCCGCCGCCTGGCCGCCACTACAGATCAGACTTCAAGTCGTTGACCACCAACAACGCGTCCAGGCCGCACGCTCGGCGACGTAGGGAGAAGGAACCAGAGCCGTCGAACTAGCACGCTACGCGACTTCTCCCGCCGCCCCGGGACCTCCAACGTGGGAAGGTTGGGCAACGGCGACGGGAAATGCTGTCCAAGGCCAGATCTGGGAGATGGCCTTCAAAAGGAACCGCATATGAGAGAAGGGGAGAGGGGTTGCGGCGGAAGAGGCCCAGTCTCCGCCGCCACATCGGCTGCACCGGCGGTGACGATTGCGGTGAGGGGAGGAGCTCGCTGGGGTGGACTCTTAGGCCTGTTTGGCGAAACTGCTCTCGGCCTGCGGAGTGAATCTGTGGAGCTACCTAAGCAGCGGTTTCGAGAATCGCTCATGGTGATTCCGTGAAGTGATTCTCGAAATGAACTAGAAATTGGGGGCTGAAAAAACTGCTTCTCTGATTCCTCCTAACAAAGAGTCGGTTTCTCCATAGAGTTTATCCTATGGATTAGTTGAAAGAATCACTTTCGGTGACAGAATCACTTCTCTCGGAGAATCACTTCCTAATGAAGAATCGAGAATGAGCTCTACCAAGCAGGCCCATAAGGGCCAATTTGGATTGGATCGCCGTCTAAGTCGTAGTGAGCGAGCCGCTTCCCACGGTCCGTTTAAGCCCGGTTAGCAAACAAGTCGTACAATGCGGGCTCATGTCGAGCCACAACCCATGCTATTTGTCCAGGAATTAGCCCTCTAGCCGTGTCATGCCAACATGGGTCCAAACGGGCCAATGGGCCATGTCGGGCCGAGACCAACCGGTTTGGCACCAAAAATTCAGAACAAACTAGAAAACAATTAACAAAGTTAGGAAATTGAAAAAATCAGAAAAAATTTGAAAAAAATCTAGAATAACTAGAAAAACTCAAAGAAATATAGACAAACTTTTTAAAAATATATATATAAATTAGAAAAAGCTAAACGAGCTGTGCCATGCTGGCCTGGCAGGCCAAGGCGATGGCCCAAGCATAGCCTGGCCTATTAGGACGTGCTAGCATGGTCTGTTTACATCCAGGCCACGCTTACAGCACTAGGCCATAGGTAGGCCCAATTAACCGCAACTCATTTAGTCATTTAGCTATCCTTCTTGTCGACGATTGGAGACGGGGTCCCCATGAGCTTACTTGTTGAATAAAGGATCAACTTGGGGCCTTTTTACTTAAGGGTTATCGTCGAGTATGCGAACAACGGAATGGGGTATCTGAGACAATCGTAAGAGCCGAGGGGATCGTTTTTATACGGTTTAAGACCTCTCGCGGAGATAACAACCCTCGATCCGATGATTGCGCTAATCGTGAAAGCGAGTTACAAAAGCGCTTTAAAGGGAGCCTGGACAATCCTAGGAACTCCGTGGCGTGTGATATGTATGAGGTGTGTGTGGTCTGAAGGTCCAACCCTTAATCCATCGTGGGAGGAAGTATTTATAGGGAATTACATGAGACAAGTCATTTATTACAGTAGCGCTCTTTGTAGAGACGTCGTCTGTGATCATTGTAGCGCGCCACCGCCCAGGTACCCGCGACATGGAATGCAGATGGCCTTGAGACCAAGCGGCCTTGGACCATGGCGGCCGAATCCGGTGTGCGATCTCGAGCATTGCGCATTTAATGCCACGTCGCCTTATCGCGGCCCCGGCTGTCTTGCTCGGGGCGTGCCTGATGGGGGCGGGGTAGCCCGTGGCGGGCTAAGCGAAGTCGGTTTACTGCGCCATCGGGCAAAGCATGGTCGATTGGTGCGGAGCCTCGATGGTCGTCTTGATGCATTATATCAATCGGCAGCTAGCCCAAGGCTAAAGGAGAAAAGGCCTCGGCTGAGGCCTCCGACTTAAGCCTCTAGACTTCTTAAAGAGGGATTGGAGCCCTGCGGTGAAGATCTACCGTGACGTCAGAAGCGACCTTGCTCGAGAGCAGAAACTTCGTGGAAAGCCACCGCGACATCGAAACAACTTTGCTCGGGGATGGAAAACTTGTGACGAAAAGCTACCGCGGCGCCCGAGCAACACCGGCCCGGGGAGAAGAGTCTCGCAGCGAAGAACTACTGCGGCGTCAGAACAGCGGCTCGGGGAAAGAGACCCGCGAGGAACTACTGCGGTGCAGGAAACAGCACCGCGAGCAACCGGCTCGGGAAAGAGTCCCGCGACGCGAACTCTTTGCGGCGTCCGAAAACGCGAGACTCGGGAGAAAGAGTCCCGCGACGAACTCTGCGGCGTCCAGAACAAGAGACTCGGGGAGAAAGACCCGCGGCGAACTCTGCGGTGTCCGAGCAGCGAGACTCGGGAGAAGAGTCTCGCGGCGAACTCTTTGCGGCGTCAGAAACAGCAGAGGCTCGGGGAGAAGAGTCTCGCGGCCGAGCTCTGCGGCGTCCCAGCAGCGAACTCGAGGAGAAAAGTCTCGCGGCGATGAGTCAAATGCTTGAGGAAGCGGCGGAGCAGACATGCTCAGCGCGCATCACGGACATGGACTAGGCGCCCGGGGAACTAACTAGCAGGTCATGAGAGGGCTCATGCGCTGCATCCCAAGCATGAGTCAAGCGGCGAGGAATCGCCAGACGAGACATGCTCGGCGCCACATCCTAGGCGTGGACTAGGCGTCTGGGGAACTAATGCGGAGCCATGAGAGGAATCATGCCGCGCATCCCAACATGGGTCGGATGCTTGAGAACTAAGCGAAAAGACCAGCGCCCGGCGAAGGGCGTGCTCGGCGTAAGCGAGATAGCCGGCGAAATCGTGCTCGGGAAAAGACTCGAGCGGCGAAGGACATACTCTGGCGGAATATCGGCGGACCCGGCAAGCGGCGTGCTCGAGAAAGAACTTCGCGCCCGGCGGGCGTGCTTCGGCGCGGATATTGATAACCCCGGCAGCCTTCGAGAAAGACTTCGCGCCCGGCGAGCGTGCTTTCGGCGCGGAAATCTGACAGCCCGGCGAGCAGCGTGCTTTCGAGAAAGACTTCGCGCCCGGCGGAAGCGTGCTTTCGGCGCGAATCTGAACAGCTGGCCCGAAGCGACGCGTGCTCGAGAAAAGACTTCGCGCCCGGCGGAAGCATGCTCGGCGGGATATGGATAGCCCGGCGGCGTGCGTTTCGAGAAAGACTTCGCGCCCGGCGGGCCGGCGTGCTCGGCGAGATATGGATAACCCCGGCAGCGCGTGCTCGAGAAAGACTTCGCGTGCGGCGGGCGTGCTTTCGGCGCGAATCTGAACAACCCCGGCAGCGCGTGCTCGAGAAAGACTTGCGCCCGGCGGGCGTGCTCGGCTGAGAATCTGAACGGCCCCAGCGAAAGCGTGCTTTCGAGAAAGACTTCGCGCGGCGGAGAGGCATACTTCGGCAGCAGGATATGGATAACCCGGCAGCGCGTCTCGAGAAAGACTTCGCGCCCAGCGAACGGCGTGCTTTCGGCAGCGATATGGATAGCCCCGGCGGCAGCGTGCTCGAGAAAACGCTTGCGCCGGGCGTGCTTCGGCAGAATCTGAGCAGCCCCGGCGCGTGCTCGAGAAGACGCGCCCGGCGGAGGCATCTTCGGCGGGATATGGATAACCCGGCGAAAGCGTGCTTTCGAGAAGAAGACTTCGCGCCCGGCGGGCGGCGTGCTCGGCGGCAGGATATGGATAACCCAGCGCGCGTGCTTTCGAGAAAGACTTCGCGCCGGCGGACGGCGTGCTCGGCGGAATCTGAACAGCGGCGGCGGCGTGCTCGAGAAAGACTTGCCCGGCGGGCGTGCTCGTGAATCTGAACGCCCCGCGAAGTCGTGCTCGAGAAGAACTTCGCCCGGAGGCATGCTTCGGCAGATATGGATAACCCGCGGCAGCGCGTGCTCGAGAAAGACTTCGCGCCCGGCGGGCGTGCTTTCAGCCTTGAGATATGGATAGCCCCGGCGAGCGCGTGCTCGAGAAAGACTTCGCGCCGGCGGGCGTGCTTTCAGCGCGAATCTGAACGACCCAGGCAGCGCGTGCTTTCGAAAGACTTCGCGCGGCGGGCGTGTTCAGCGCGAGAATCTGAACAACCCCGGCGAAGCGCGTGCTTTCGAGAAAGACTTCGCGCCCGGCGGGCGTGCTCAGCGCGAATCTGAACAACCCCGGCGGCGCGTCTCGAGAAAGACTTCGCGCCCGGCGGGCGTGCTCAGCGAAATCTGAACAACCCCGGCGCGTGCTCGAGAAGGCGCGCCCGGCGGAAGTGCGTGCTCGGCGCGGAATCTGAAGCGACCCGGCGGCAGCGTGCTCGAGAAAGACTTCGCGCCGGCGGAGAGCATGCTTTCGGCAGGGATATGGATAACCCCAGCGCGCGTGCTCGAGAAAGACTTCGCGCCGGCGGACGGCGTGCTTCGGCGAGATATGGATAGTCCCCGGCAGCGTGCTTTCGAGAAAGACTTCGCGCCGGCGGGCGTGCTCGGCGCAATCTGAACAACCCCGCAGCGGCGTGCTCGAGAAAGACTTCGCGCCCGGCGGAAGGTGTGCTCGGCGCGGAATATAAACAAGTGTGACCTTCGGTCGATCACACAACACGCCTTCGTCGGTGTAGCATCGTCGCCGTCCTCACGTATTTCTTGAAAAGCAGCGGAGGTCTTGATGTCTTGAAATTCGGCATCCTCGGGATTCTCGCGAAAAGACTCGGTCGGTCCCCATGGGCGGCGGTTGTCGGCGATTAGAGACGAGGTCCCCGATGAAACTTACTTGTTGAATGAGGATCAACTTGGGGCTCCTTTTACTTAAAGGGTTATCGTCTGAGTATGCGAACAACGGAATGGGGTATCTGAGACAATCGTAAGGCCTGAGGATCGTTTTTATACGGTTCGGACCTCTCGCGGGAATAACAACTCTCGTCGATGATTGCGCTAATGCGTGAAGCGAGTTACAAAGCGCTTGCTCGAAGAAGCCTGGACAATCCTAGGAACTCCGTGGCGTGTGATATGTATGAGGTGTGTGTAGTCTGAAGGTCAACCCTTAATCCATCGTGGGAGGAGGTATTTATAGGAATTACATGAGACAAGTCATTTATTACTGTAGCGCTCTTGTGTGAGGACGTCTGTGATCACGATGGCGCTACCGCTTGAGTACCACGCGACATAGAGTGCAGTGGCCTTGAGACCAAAATGGCGGACCATGGCCTTGAATCCAGTGTCGCGATCTCTCGAGCCACTTGCAATTTAATACCATCGCCTTATCGCGGGCCCCAATTTGTCTTGCTCGGGGCGTGCTGATGGGGGCAGGGGTAGCCCGTGAAGCGGGCTAAGCGAAGATCAGTTTTACTGCGCCATCCGAACAAAAGCATGATCGATTGGTGCGGGCCTCGATGGTGCGTCTTGGTACAGTATATCCAATCCCCGACACTTACTTTAGCGGCTCATGAGGTGGCAGTGTATCTCTGTGTAAATCCTTTCATAAGAACAAAATGAAATTACGCGAGTGCCAACACAGATACGATAAATTGCATAAATAAAAATTCAGAAATACGCAGAAGATCACTCAAATCAACAAAAGTTAGTCATTTGCTCAAGTGGGTGCAAGACACAATGTAAAAATGGTGAACATACGAGCTAGTTTATGGACAGGCTCTTGGCCCCTTGCTTTGAAAATTCAGTATTAGCGACTGTTTGAGATTTGTTCAGATCCAGAGGAAAAAGTTGCAGAATTAAAATGTTGGGAGAACACTGGAATATTCAGTTTAGAAGATCCTTCGGAGAACAGGAAAGAAGTGATAATTGGGAATTAAGCCTTATTACAACAGTTAAAAGGGTTTCAGATCTCTGGAGGTCAGGAATGGCTCGTACGTGACACACACCGGGCCGGCCGGCCGTCGTAACGTTGTCGTTGGCCGACGTGCACGGTGGCGACGTTGACGTGTCAGCAAACTGCATTGAGTTATAGGAGCATATGTGTAATTATTAGGGTGTTTGTTTTTGTTTTTGATTACGGATTACTGACTACAAGCAGAATTAAAACAAAGCATACGATTTTAAGAATCGATTCTCATAATCCAGCCTACCCATATACAATAGAATCTACAATCCACTTTATATGTGCTTTTGGATTCTAACTTTTGAAGAATCGAACCTTTCTACTAGCATAACTTCTTATATCTATAATATGTTATTGATGTCTTACTGACATGAGAGCTCGAGCC